>PVIW01000817.1:0-388965 GCA_004026585.1 Noctilio leporinus
TAAAACACATGTAAAGGAAAAACAGAGGGTACTGAAAAAAGTAAGACCTGCGCACAGACTAAATAAATAAATATATCTACTATTTAAGATGGAAAATGCCAAAAAGAATAAGTTGTAGTTCCAGTAGCTTAAAATAAAGTTGAGTTATATTATTTGAGGGGGGAGGATCTGACTCAAAAATCAAATTCCTTTTTTACTACGGGGTTGGCACTGTCTCTAGGACAACTTTCACAAAAGTGAGTCCTGCAATACACCATTTCTGTGATATATTTCACAAAAATAGCGTTCCATAGTAAAATTAGTATTAAAGAAGAAAAACTGCTTAATTTTGCTACAGTATATCTAAAATACAATCATTTAACTGTAATAATTATGTAAGCTATTGGCACATTTAAAATTTTTTGTAATAACTCTTCAAAGTCCAGTATGTACTTTAAATATGTGTAAAAATAATGTATGTTAATAAATGTATTTTTGCATGTAAAAAAAAAAAAAAAACCAATATATTGAAATAAGGTAAAGTTAATTCATGTTTATTGAAGGCATCCTTGACATGTACTGGGTCCTGGAGGTACAGAAGTATATGCGACATAGTTTCTTGTTTTTGCAGAGCCTGCAGCCTAGAGAGGGAGGCAGACAACTGTAATTATTGTGCATTATGTAGAAATACGGGCAGGATCCCATTTCCTAGTAATACATCTTTCTGCTTAATCAAGAAAAGGAAACTAAAATTCTTAACATGTTTGGAATAATGGATGAGATTTAAAGAACTAGGAGAGACAGGTTGAATTAATGACTGAGTATTGAAAATTAGAAAACATTTAAAATACAGTAATTAACCCCAGGAAAAATAAAACAGGCAGCACTGGCATTTAAGATTTGAGACCATAAGAGTCTAGCCTGTGAAGATCTCAAAGGAGTGATTATATTAGGAAGATAGAAGCATCAGAGATGCCAGGCCTATCAGCTGAGGTGGCTCCAAATATTATGCTATTTCAGTTTATAAGAAAAGAACTCAAGAATGGAGCAGTTTCGACATTGGTCAGTAACTGTGATGCCACAAAGGCTGCCTCTTTTTTCTTTGTGTTCACTTGGCCATCTTGACCATGTTGGCTTTTTTTCTGAAACTTGTTCCCTATGGTCAGTAGTTGACTTAAGCAGTCAAGCACCACATCCTCATTCAGCTGCATGCAGAAGCATGAAAAAGCAGGCATATCTTTTCCAACCCTTCCCTTTTATCAAGGAAGGAAGACTTCCAGAAAAGCCCCAGCAGACTTCCTTATGGGTGTCTCTGACAGGATTAGATTAGTTGACCATACCCCAGCTGTGGGAGGTTGGCAAGTATCAGTTATTTTTAGTCTCTGTATTGGGAGATGATCTCTTCAAAGAAAGGATGGCAGAGAAGTGGCTGTTGATGAGTCTGCCAAATAAAAGATGAAGTATGGAGGATCTTTCCTGGAGTCTAGTCCTATATGGCATAAAGAAAATAGTATCTGTCAGGGAAGGAGTGTGTTTAATATTGTACCTAGTGATTGCTCTGCTGTTGCAAGGAAGTTATTAGGTAGGCTTTTTTCACAAATCATAAGTAATATAAAAATACTTTTGTATATACATAGCTTCAGATGACACCAAAATTAGTATAGCCTATAGCTATTCAATATCTCTGGGCTGAGTTTCAGAGAATTAAATGTGGAAATTTAATTTTAAACTTATTAGGAAAGTGACATTCTGTATATTATTTATATTTTTATATATATATATGTGCTTAGAATAAATTGTGTCTCATTTGATGGCTCATACTAATCAAAATAGTACATTTAAAGAATTCTTAAAAATATTTCTGAGCATTTTTGGTGTAAATTATAGTTATGTCTGATTCTAGGTATGTAGTAAACTGAGCTAACTCAAAAGCCACTGGCTACAAATATCCAGATATAATAGCTAAAATATTGTTAATTGTTTTTTTAAGCTCTTAGCGAGTTTATCTTAAACTCCTGCCAGAAACTAAGGGTAAACTAGAGCCAAAGCAGTAGATGTATGAATTGATAGTGGCATTTGGAAAATGGGGTCAGAGGTTTTGGGGTATGGTAGGTTATATGACCTTGCTAAGGATTTTATTTCTCACACAGAAACAAATTAGATTTTACCTCTGTATGTTGTGGAGAGTTGCAAATGAAACTCCTGCATAAAATTTGAAACTTCGAAAGACTAAACCTCTAATGAAAGGTGGAACTCTGCCTTCTGGATAAGGGAAACCTTAGAGAAACTTGTCTCTGTCTGAAGGTCAGAGGAAGGCAAGGCAGACAGTTACTACCATCAAAGTTTATTTTATTTTATTTTATTTTATTTTATTTTTGTTTTTATTTAAAAAAAGATTTTATTTAATTTTCACTAAAATATTACATTGCTTCTCCTAAAAACTTTTTTCTATGTGATACAAAGTGACTTTTTAAAAAAAGATTTTAGTTATTATTTTTCAGAGAGGGGAAGGGAGAGAGGAAAAGAGGAATAGAAACATTGATGATTGGTTGTCTTTTACTTGCTACAGACCTGGCTTGCAACCTGGCTGGGAATCGAACCAGCGACCTTTGGGTTCACAGGCCGGTGCCTTATCCACTGTGCCACCAGCCAGGGCTGGACCATCTAAGAAATTTAAACCTTTTGACCTTATAGTTAGGAGACTTGGAATTCAAATTTGCTCTGTCTGTATTGTATCATAGGCTTCAAGATAAGAAACTGACATAGAACCTGGTTCTAATAAAGGGGTTAAGTAAATAGAAATCACTAGCATCCTCTGCTTTTTTCTGAGCAAGTCTCAGAATATAAAGGACCATATATATTTTCCAGGCAAGAAATTGAAAGAGTCTAGGGGAATCTAAACAGCTTGAGAGGAAAGCATTGTAGTTGTGGATATCAGGATTTCTGCAAGAAAACTGCCTCGCCATGTCACCCTAGAGGAAATTACCAGAATCCACAAGCCCCACCTGTAGAGCTTTCAGTTAGCTTTTTAAATAAGGCAAGGACCCCTAGACATCTAATGTAAACACCAAAGGCTAAAAGTCATATGCAGATTAAAAACTTTGAAATAGTGACTATGAAAGGAATTGAGAATTAAAAAGCAAAAATAAGGCCCTGGCTGGTGGCACAGTGGGTAAGGCGCCGGCCTGCAAACCCAAAGGTCACTGGTTCGATTCCCAGCCAGGGCACATAACCAGGTTGCAAGCCAGGTCTCCAGCCAGGTCTCCAGCTAGGTCTGTAGCTGGAGGCAGGTGAAAGGCAACCATACGTTGATGTCTCTTTCTCTCTCTGACTCTCTCCCTTCCCTTCTCTCTAAGAAATAATGAATTTTTTTTTTAAAGCAAAAATAAACAAAATGCCCAAAACTGTTAATATTCTCAAAAGGATTAGAGAAAATAATACATCCATGAACTAAGGAACAAGGTACTATTTTAAAGGAATATACAGAGAACATGAAAGAACTTTTATGCTGGCAGAAATTAAAAACTCACTTGAAACAATGAAATTGAAGAAATCTCTCAGAAAGTAGGGCAAAATGACATACTGAAAATGAGAGAAAATAGAAATAAATAAGAGGATTCATTGTATGAGTTCATTTTCAAAATAATAAGCATCCTAAAAAAGAAAACAGAAAATAGAAAGACAAAAGTAATTCAAGAAAATCACTCCAGAACAGAAATGCATGAGTTTCTAGATGAAAAGGATTTTCCAAGTGTGCTGCACAGTGGATTCACAACAAGACAATATCTTCGTGAAATTTCAGAACAGTTACGAGAAACAAAAGATCCTACTAGTCTCCAGAGAGGAAAAATAAAAGACATGCTTTTATGCAAAGGATTAGGGAGCTAGAAAAGAGTGGAGTTACTTTTTTACATTTCTAAAGGGAGATAATTTTCTGCTCAAGAATTTCATTCCCAGGCAGATTTTATCAATTAAAAGTAATATTAAAGGCATTTTAAGCCATGGAACTTAAAAATTATCTTCTGCAAACCTTCTTTTAGGAACCTCCTGCTGAATGGGTTTCAGTAAAATAGGAAATAAATCAAAAAAGGGAAGAAGACCTGGAACCTGAAAGTGTAGGAAATACAAATCAAGGGAGAGATAAAAGGAATCCCCGGATAATGATGAAGGGAAATCTCAAGATAACAGCTATATAATAGACCTAGTTTGGGAACCTTTCCAAATTTCAGCAGGCTGAAAGCCTTTGGGAAGGATTTCATCAGGAAAATAAAATTGATAGAATTCTGATTGTGTTTGAATTAACTGAGGAAAGATTTAAAGAACTGGGGAAAACAGGGTTGAATAAAAGAGAAGTTAAAAACTGAGCAGATTTTTAAAAATAGTCATTAAGTACAGGATTTTTAAAAGTATGCAGAAAAGGCCCTGTTTGCTGGCACGCTGGATAGGGCGCTGGCCTGTGAGCCTAGGGGGTTGTTGGTTTGATTCCCAGCTGGGGTGCATGGCCAGGTTGTGGGCCAGGTCTCCAGCCAAGTCTGTGGCTGGAGGCAGATGGGGACAAGCACACATTGGTGTGTCTCTCCCTATCTGCCTCTCTCCCTTCCTCTCTCTCTAAAAATAATAAATAAAATCTTTTTTAAAAAAGTATGCAGAAAAGGAATAGGGTGTTTATCACATGGCTCAGCTGTGAATAGCTTTTACAAAGTCATAGGAATTTGAATTAAATAGAAACTTTTAACAGAGCCTGGTTCTGGGTTGATGGTATTTCCTGGCACACCTATAAGAAACAACATAAAATCATTCTGGAGGGATTATTGCCATATCCAAGCTACATTGAGATCCTACCCCCCCCCCAAAAAAAAAAATAAAAACAAGCGAACTTCAAACCAACCAGTCAATCAAACATGCAAACAAAACAAGCAAAATAATTCTGAAGATGAGCTTATAATTAAAAATCATAAAATACATTTTTCTTATTGAGAAGAGATGAGATCCTTTTTTTTTTAATTTTATTGTTGTTGTATTACATCCATCCCCTTTTTGCTCCCCTCTGTCCCCCTCCCCGAGATCTATAATATTAACTAGTCATACCTGTGATTTTTTTCTTCACAACCTATAATGTTTGATATTTTGATTATAATAGTAAAATTTCTTCTTTAACTTTGAAAATTTTTAGTGTGTAATTCTACACGATACATGGTGGTGGCATTTTTAACTTTAATGAGATAAATTAATTTTATTTCTCAGTGTGTTACTTTGATTATCTTGACAGAGTAAAAGGAAATTTGAAAGAGAATGTAGAGAGGCTGAAAAGGCACAACAGAGTTATGAAAGATTGGATAATGATACTAATGCAACCAAGGCGGATGTTGAAAAGGTAAGAAACAATCAAAACTGACTTTGTTATCAAAATACTATTACTTGTGTGCAGAAAGTAGTTGCAGTATTGGTATTAGTATTAGAGTTTCCCCAAGATACACTGTCTAAATCTAAAATATGCAAATATTTACATATCTTAAATTATACATATTGGCCTGAGAAAGTAGTGTGTTAATTTATTCTAATATCTTAACTGAATTCAAAATGCATAGGGAAATCCTAGCTGCCATTGGGAATGGGCTTCTATACTATTCTAATTCAGGATAGAAAGTCTAAGGTGTATTGTTGGGGTATGCAAATAAGGGTTGGGGCGTGTGTTCCTCCAGTTTTACTGAAGGAAAACACAGTAAAACTGTCAGATAGGATATTCACTGTCTACTTGTTTATTCACTCATTACTTTTGGAAAACAGACTCTCTCTTGTCATTTACTTACTGATTCTGGGCCAGATATTGTGTAACATAATAATTGGTAGGATCACCCCTGTAACTACAGCTACTTTGCCTTCCCTCCTGTTATATGCTCTTTATCTTAGAACATTTGACAAAATGATATTGCTGAAATATTGGGATACTCAAATATGGATGAACCTTACTCCTCATTTTTGTATTTACAAAAGCCCACCATTAGTATATTTTCTCCTCAGGATTTTATAATTCCCTACAGGATCAGAACAAGAAAAACGAAGGAAGAGAAAAATACAGTTGACCCTTTTACAGCTCAGGGTTGGGGTATTGACTGCCCACACTGTCAAAAATCTACCTATAAATTTCAACTCCCTCAGAATTTAACTGCTCATATATAGTCTACTGTTGTCTGGAAGCCTTACCAATAACATCAATAGTTGACTAACACATATTTTCTATGTTATACATATTATATACTGTATTCTTTTTTTTTTTTTTAAGATTCCATTTCATCACCTTTAGAAAGAGGGGAAGGGAGAGAGGCAGAGAGGGAGAGAGACATCAATGTATGGTTGTGTTTCACCTGCCTTCAACCACAGACCTGACTGGAGACCTGGTTTGCAACCTGGTTATGTGCCCTGGCTGGGGAATCGAACCTGCGACCTTTGGGTTCACAGGCCGGCGCCTTATTCACTGTGCTACCAGCCAGGGCTTGTATTCTTAAAGTAAGCTAGAGAGACAAAGATGTTATTAAAATCATTAGGGAGAGAAATACATTTACAATGTTTATTTTTTAAAAATCATCTATAGGTGGACTTGTGCAGCTCAAAAACTGTTTTGTTCAAGGGTTGACTGTAATTTCTTTTCTGCCTTCTATTTTCTTTGTACTTTAAAAAATACCCTACAATCACATTAAGCTTCAGGTTTTATTTCCTTAGAGATCTTCTAATACAACTTGTGATGTTTATATCTTGTCTATCCTATTTTTAATGACTCTACTTGTAACACTATTCCAAGACATGGGAAAAAATGGTCTTTAGATAGTTTGTTTTTGTTTTTAACTTTAACATTTCATTATATTGACCCCATTTATCTCCCTGTTCAGTTTTATTTCTAGAGGTACCAAAAAATATCAAATTTCCCCTTCCTCACTCCCTCACTCCCTTTGCCTTTTTTTGCAAATCAAACCAGCATTTATTTTTAGTTTTTTAAGTGTATTTTACTGATTATGTTAATACAGCTGTCAGTTTTTTTCCCCTTTGCCCCCTCTGTTCAATATCCCCTTTCCTTCCAGCAATGCCCTCCACTTAGTTCATGTCCATGGGTTATGCATATAAATCCTTCGGCTTCTTCATTTCCTTGACTATTCTCAACATCCCCCTGCCTATTTTGTACTCACCCATTATGCTTCTTAATCCCTGTACCTTTTCCTCACTTCTCTCCCTTCCACCTCCCCACTGATAACCCCTACATATGATCTCCATATTTGTGATTCTATACCTGTTCTAGTTGTTTGCTTAGTTTTTGACCTTATTTTATTATTATTTTTTAAAGATTTTATTTATTATTTTTAGAAAGAGGGGAAGGGATAGAGGCAGAGAGGGAGAGAGACATCATTGTACGGTTGCCTTTCACCTGCCTCCAGCTACAGACCTGGTTGGAGACCTGGCTTGCAACCTGATTATGTTGCCCTGGCTGGGAATCGAACCAGCGACCTTTGGGTTCGCAGGCCGGCACCTTATCCACTCTGCCACCAGCCAGGGCTTGACCTTATTTTTTATATTCAGTTGTTGATAGTTATGAGTTTTTCATTTTACTGTTCATAATTTTGATCTTCTTTTTCTTAAATATGTCCCTTTAACATTGCATATACAAATAAGGGCTTGGTGAAGATGAACTCCTTTAGCTTTACCTTGTCTGGGAAGCACTTTATCTGCCCATCCATTTTAAATGAAGCTTTGCTGGATAGATTAATCTAGGTTGTAGGTCCTTGCTTTTCATCACTTTGAATACTTTTTGCTTGTTTCTTGTGAGAAAACAGCTGATAGTCTTATGGGAACGCCTTTGTAGGTAACTTTGCTTTTTTGCTGCTTTTATGATTCTCTATTCATCCTTATTTATTTAAATTAAAATATTTATTTATTTACTATTTTTAGAGGAGAAGGGAGAGAAGCAGAGAGGGAGATAGATATCAATGTATGGATGTCTTTTGGTATAATTGTTACACGTTTGGCATGGATAGCACACAGGTTTGGTGTCTTCAAAAAAGCCAACCAGATAGGCTTCACTTGCCTCCTGGAAAGCACCAATAGCTGCGCTCTGGAAGCGCAGATCTGTTTTGAAGTCCTGAGCAATTTCTCGCACCAGACGCTGGAAGGGAAGTTTGCAAATCAGAAGTTCAGTGGACTTCTGATAACGTCTAATTTCACGAAGTGCCACAGTACCAGGCCTGTAACGATGAGGTTTCTTCACCCCTCCAGTAGAGGGCGCACTCTTGCGAGCGGCTTTGGTAGCCAGTTGCTTCCTTGGCGCTTTACCACCACCGGTCAACTTGCGGGCAGCCTGCTTTGTACGAGCCATGGTATAGAGTCCTCTTTACTTACCCCCCCTTCTCCTTTGGCTGGAGCTCTGCAAGCTGGAGGAGGTGCTGGCGTTAGAGCGACAGTGGCTGCGAACACAATTCTCATCCAGTGTTTTGAACTCTGCATCTGATAGGTTGACTATGTCCATTTTGCTTAGTTCTTTTTCTGGAGTTTTGATGTGTTCTTTCATTGGGGCCATATTTCTTTGTTTCCCCATTTTGGCAGTTTCTTTTATTTGTTTCTGTGTATTAGGTAGTGTTGCTTTGACTCTCTGTCTTGACTCACCTATTATGTTGTAAGGGGCGAAGCCTTAGGTATTTGTCAGTACATATAGGGCAATTAGTTTCACTGCTTTGTGGTGTTATATGTGGGCGAAGGGTCAGAGAGTGAATAAGGCTGCTTGCTCAGCACTCATCCCTTTTCCATTCATTTTACACACTTCCCATATGTGACTGGTGTCCCTCTAGCTATTGCTCTGGTGGTAATTCGCAGAGTGAGTGGGCTTGTGTGTGTTCTAGGACCATGGGGTCTCTCTAAACAGACTGATGAGAGATAGTTTCTTTCACTGCCCCAACCCCTACTGGTTTTCACAGCGAGAAGCTATGAGGTTTTATTTTCCCAGCACTGGAACCCTGGGCTATGTAGTCCAGCCTGGGGCTGGGATTGCTTCCTGGGTGTCCCTCCTGGCTTTTATTGCCACATGTGAATGTACACCACCCATTCTGCCAGCTGCCACCTGTGTCTTACCGCCGCCATACCATATCCTTTCTGCCCTTTCTCTGCCCCTCCTACTCATATAAAAGAATATTTCTTCTTTAAATCTTTGGTTCTTGAACTTCCATACAGTTTGATTTTCTGGCAGTTCAGGTTTTTTGTTTTGAGCTTAATTGTGATCCTTGTTACAGTTGTGCAAGGAGGTGAGACATGTCTCCTTGCACCTCCATCTTGACCAGAAGTACTCAAATTTATATTTTCTTATAATAGAGTTTTAGATTTTTATAGCAGATTCTTTACTTCTAGATGGACTTTAGTGTTTTTCCAACTATTCCACATGTGAAATATCTTCAACTTCTCTTTCATTATGACTACCTTCCTTTGGATAACCTTTAATTCATAAATATGCCACTTCAGTATGCTAGCTCAAGTTGGATACAGTAAGCCAGGTATGGTCCGCTTGGTCCTGAGTTTGGTTACCTCCTTACTTTTGAATGCTAAGTTTATGTTAATTATAGCCTAAATGTATATTGACCTTTGGGTAAGCACGTTGTTTGGCTTGATTCCTACTAAGTTTATGGTTAAATGAAATCTCCGTGTTTTTTCATGTATGTTGTGGTCTGAGTGTGTATCTCAGACAAGAGTTTTTAACTGTTGGTATTTTATTTTATTTTTAAAAAGATTTTATTATTTTTAGAGCTAGGAGAAGGGAAGCAGGCAGAGAGGGAGAGAATCATCAATGTATGGTTGCCTTTCACCTGCCTCCAGGCTACAGAGTTGGCTGGAGACCTGACTTGAAACCTGGTTATGTGCCCTGGCTGGGAGTTGAACCAGTGACCTTTGGGTTTGCAGGCCAGCGCCATATCCAGTGAGCCACCAGCCAGGGCATGTTGGTATTTTAAGTGCTTGTGTACGTCTGCATGAATTATTAAAGATTTAATTTGCATTCAAGATTTTTGGATCCTGATTTTACCATTTATTATATTAATTTTCTTCCTAGTATGATGTCATACACATATAATGTGTTATCATTACTTGATTAAAATGTGGACCACAGCCATTGAAAACAGCATTATTTTATACACAGGAGACTCCTTTCTGGTTGATACTGACTTCTTGAGAACTGTTAGACTTGTTATCAAACACTGAGTATTAAATATATAGTTTATGTACTGGGCATAGTATGTATACTAGACAAATTAAGGAAACCCTTTAGCTGGACTTTCATTTAACATTTTTTTATTTTTCTTTTTGACTATAGAGATACCAGTCAAACATTTTGAAATCTAGGTATAAACATGTCTAGTTGTTTAACCTAACTTTGTTCAGAATTTTAATATTTGCAGCTTCTTTTTTAATGTTTGTTTCTTTGCAATCTCTTTAATTATTAGAGAGTTAGGAAAACTTGGAGGATTTATTTTAGGAACTAGGGAGGAGAGGAATTCTGTTGTAACAGGGAGGGAAGGGAACATAGTTTCTAGCAACCTCTTGGGGGATGAAAAGGAGCAGCTCAATTACTAATCTTCCTAAAGAAAAAGAAACTAGTTGTACAACAATATGACTATACATAACACTTAACTGTATACTTAATAATTAAGATGGTAAGTTTTGTTTTATATATTGTATATTTTACCATAATTAATGTTCTAAAAGTTTTTAATGAAATATTTAAGAAAGGGAGGCAATAGATGTGAACCCAGAATATGCCAGGGGAGGTTTCAATATTTTAGCTAAAATATTCATAACTTCCCTGATGGAATCTTTGCCCTAGGCCTTGGGAATCATAGCCAGTGAGTTGGATCAAAAGGAGTTTCCCCAGACAGAGCCATTGTGGATAGCGAATCACTTGGAATCCTTTAATTTCATCACTGTTTATGGGAAAAATGGGAAGAAATGAATGAATTTGTGTACCTAGGGTCCCAGTTTTGAACTTTAAATGTATTTTTCTGTAGTTCTTTTGGCCTTGGTATTTACTTTCCATAGTAGTTTCTTATTTATTTAAGCTTCTAGTACATTGTGAATGAAAAAGGTTTTTTGTGTACTTAATCTGAGATCTTGGTTACTGTGTATTTTTATAGGACAGTATGTTTCTGAGTTCAGAAGAACTAATTTATAGACATACTGTTAGAAGTCAGGGACTAAATTTGTAGAGGCTGGAATTAGAATCATGAAGTATATTCAGTGTGGTTTACAATTTTCAAAGCAATCTCACATAACATGATTTATTCTTTGGAACACTGAAAAATTTATTCAATTCTCTTTTTTTTCCCCCCTATTTATAACAATTCAGAAATTTGTTTAGATTCTCCTCATAATAAATCTAGAATTAATGATTTACTTTATTGTATTCTAACATTTTCAACAATAATACATTTGGTACTAATATGACCCATTTGAAAAGCATTTCTATAAGAGGAGGAAATGAATAGAACTATATTCTAAGTAAGCATTACTTAAAGTATCTGTGGTTTCTTAGTTGAAAATCATTGTGGACAATTAATTACCTTATCCAAATCACCTTTTTATCATTCTGGTTTTACTGTGCTTTCAAATTGGTTATATCATTTTTAAAAATATTTGATTTTAGAGAGAGGGGAAGGAGGAATAAAGAGAGAGAGAGAGAGAAACATCAATATGTGCTTGCCCCTTGCACACCCCCAACTGGGGACCTGGCCCTCAACCCGGATATGTGCCCTGACCAGGAATCAAACCAGGACCCTCTGGTTCACAAGCGGGCACTCAGTTAATTCACTGAGCCACACCAGCCAGGGCATAAATGTATCATGTTTAAAGGAGAGAACAACGGGGGTGAAAATTGGGACAACTGTAACTGAATAGCAATTTAAAAAAATGCTTTACTAACCTTTAAACTTTTAAAATATTCCTGAAGCTGTATTTCTCTTCTGATTAAAAGCTTACTGTTTCAAGCTATAATGCTTTCACGTATTTGCTTTTTTAAAATAGTCTCAAATTGGTAAGGAGAAATGTTATTTGTGTGGCTTATTGCAAGGGGGCCAGGAGTACTATTGTAATAAGAGACTGCTCTGGCTATAATGATCTGCACACATCTTAAATTTCAAATGGTATCAGTGGTTAGAGAAAATCTAGTTTTAGTGTAACTTTTAGAAAAATGTATTAGCTCTTGATTTACTGGATTTGTATATTGTAATCTGCTCACCTAGAGTTAGAATGTAGGTTTTTGACAGTATGCTAGAATCCTTGGCATTAGTCCAGGTGGCAATGATTTTGTTGTTCTTGATAATAATTTGGACCAATTTACGTTTAGGCTAAACAGCAGTTGAATCTCCGTACACATATGGCTGATGAAAATAAAAATGAATATGCTGCACAATTACAAAACTTTAATGGAGAACAACACAAACATTTCTACGTAGTGATTCCTCAGATTTACAAGGTAAAATTTAAATACGTGAAATTAACCTTGTTTTATTAGAGTTGGGAGAGTTACTTTTTAAATGTAAAACTTAAATTTCAGGCATCGGTCAATGTTTCTAGATTCACTAGTCATCAAGATTGGTTTAAGAAATTTCTTTGTGATTAAAGTTTTGCTAACTTTGAAATCATAGATTTTTCTATAGACTTATTATTAGTCTAATAGAGAGTCCACTAAAACAACGTCATTTTCTAGATAAAAAATAATGCTATAGCAATAAGTATTATGACATCATCTGCTCACCTAGAATTGGGATGTAGCTTTTTGACATCATACCAGAATTAATTGGCATTAGTTCAGGTGGCAGAAATAAATTTTATAAAATGTGTTTACTAGCCTGGTTTTTGTCTGCTTGTCTCCTAGCAGCCAGGTCCTAGATGTAATTTAGACCATGAGCTTGCTTACATTCTATCCATCATCACTTGATGATGGTAGTTTCCATACAGCCTCAGGTAAAGACAACAGAATTTCCATGAAGTTAAATCATGTTACTGCAGAGTCTAGAAAGAAGAAAAATTACAGAAAAGGGTGAGGTGGTGGACTGGATTGGGTACCATATTCAGGTCATTTAATGCAGGGCATCTATCCTGCCACTCTTCACTCTGTGGGTGCTTTTCTGTGCTTACTAGTCAACCCTTCATGTTCTTGGGAGACCTTAACTTGAAGAGCAACTACTTTTTGTGGTTTGGGACTTGATCCTTTTGTTGAAACCTTGCTTTGGCCCAGTCTTGCAATTTTTGTGATGATGGGAACAGTTCTGTGAAATTGCAGGTCTAAAAATAATTTCCCAGGCTTTATGAAGTTAAAGAGGAAATGCTCTGTGAAGGTTACTGGAGTTTGGAGATTTGATCAGTGTGGCTGCTTCCTAGGAGGAAGAAAGGTCACTGTTGGCAAATAAGAACCATCATAAAATGTCTTAAAATTGTTTGGCTTCATATGTACCAGCATAATTCTTAGTGGCATGTGCCAATGACTTGAAATTGGGGACAGGGTGCGTGCAATCAACTGCCAACATTTCAGTAAAATAAACAACATACCACAAAAGTGTTATATTTTGAAATAAATTTATTCTTATATGTAAATACATAAACATAGTCATTTTTTAAATTGTTCAAAGAAAGTGTCCATTTGCTACAATAACAGACTCCATTTGACTTGGAAATCTTGCACATGCTTTAAGTCACTTTTCTTTATCCATGGACATCATAATGTTTTCAGTCTTAGGTTTAACAGCCTCTTTATTGAAATGAGGTTGTTTATTTTCTCTCACAAATGCTGCATACATAATAGTCTAAAGGATTTGCATCTGGTGAACTAGGTGGCCAGATTTCCTTTGACCAGAATTCAGGAACATTGACACTGAGAAATTCTTGCCCCTTTTTGGCATTATGTGCTGGTGCATCATCTTGTTGGAAGATAAAGTGATGTCCATTTGAGACTTGCTTTACCCATGGTACAACTACTTTTCTCAAAACATCCCGGTAAACATCCTGGATCTTCATGGATGATCTCCTGGATTCTGTGTACAATATCTGGACATGAGCATTCCTTGCATACCTTATGCATTTTCCTTGTTGGTGTGGTGACATCAGGATCAGCATCATACACCCTCTTCACATTGTCAACTGTACATGAAGGGATGTTACTGAAGTCCGCAATTTCCTTGGCAGTTTGCCCTGCACGCAATCCAGAAAGTATGCTTGTGCTAACATTGTATTCCTTCAACATGATGGTTGCTCTCAGAATTTAATACTTTATATTTGAAACAATGATGTTAAATCATAATCTTAGAAACATAGTTTTTCAAAATTAATAGACACTTGAAAGAAGGAGATGCAAAGTTATTGCCAGTTGATTGCACACACCCCGTATGTACCACTTTGACCTGAGGCTTTCTGTTCTACCTCTTGTGTCCCTTCCCAACTATTCTGAACTAATTTAAGGGCTTAGAAGTCTCAGACTTAAGTATAGTATAACTAGTTGTGTAAAAAGGGGGAAAAGCATCAAAATTCTGTCTTCAAATGGAACTTCTCCAAGAAGGATTAACAGCAACAACTGCTCTGACTGAAGAATGAAAGAAAGATGGATGTGGTATGAGTCAAGGCCTGGGTAGCCTGTAGGGAGGTCTATTTAGAAGGTTTGAAACCATTGTTAGCTGTTTTTTCCCCCCTATTTAACAGGCCTCAAGTTTTAGGTTATATAGGTCTAGAACACTTGTTAAAAGGCATTGATGATGATATAACTATTTGTTTTGAGGGGGGTTGCTTCAGAATTAAAAGGTTTGTTTACCTTTATTAAAATTTTTTTTTTAATTATTAGCAACTACAAGAAATGGATGAACGAAGGACTGTTAAACTCAGTGAGTGTTACAAAGGATTTGCAGACTCAGAACGCAAAGTTATTCCTATCATTTCAAAATGTTTGGAAGGGATGATTCTTGCAGCAAAATCAGTTGATGAAAGAAGAGTAAGTGCAATATAATTTATATTTGAATACATTATTTGGTTTAGGTGTGCAGTTAAAGAGAAATGAATTAGAAAAGGGGTGAAGATAGTGATAACTACTAGGATACTCAATTGTACTCTGTAGAAGAAGGGCTGGCAATAGATTGGACTCCTTTGGGCTCTAAAGACCATTATAAATACTAAAATTCCTATTTTTTTCTTTTTATTGAATTGATTGGGGTGACATTAGTTAATAAAATTATATGTTCCGGGTGTACAGTTCTGTAATACATCATTTGTAAATTGTATTATGTATTTAACATCTCAAGTCAAGTTTTTATCACCATTTAACACCCTTATCCCCTCTTCTGACTTCCCCCATGCCCTTTTCCCTTTCCCTTTGGTAACCACCATACTGCTGTCTATGTCTAATTGTTCCAATGGAGAGTTCTCACCCATCCCTCTCCTGTCCTCTCTCCTGCACTCACTGATTTTTCAGTTATGGTATAAGAGTGTAACTAAGCTGTGATCATGTTACAAACTGTATTAAATTATTAGTGTAAAGTTTAGAGTAGGAAATGCTCAGACTGATCTAGAGTTGTAAGAGTTGCTTTTAACACGAGTTGAACTTGATTCTGAAGAATGGATAGTGTATGGAATAATGGCCCATGAGAAAGAAGAAGGAAGGAGGAGGGCATTATGAGTAGAAGAGATAGCATAGCCCTGCTCCTCTTTAGGAAATACATCTAATTACATTATATCTTTTTATTTTAGTTTTTATTTATTTTAAAAAAGATTTTATTTATTATTTTTAGAGAGAGGGGAAGGGAGAGAGACAGAAAGGAAGAGAGACATCCATGTATGGTTGCATTTCACCTGCCTCCAGCTACAGAGCTGGCTGGAGACCTTGGCTTGCAACCTAGTTATGTGCCCTGGCTGGGAATAGAACCAGCGACGTTTGGGTTTGCAGGTCGGCACCTCATCCACTGTGCCACCAGCCAGGGCTAATTACATTATATCTTAATTAAGGTCTAGCAGGGTCTTGTACCTAGACATTTCTCAGTAAAGGTTGATTGACCAAAAGGGTGGTTGGAAGAAACTGAAGACATGTACCACATATTTTAGTCTTCATAGCATGGTATTTATTATATTAATATTAGAATCTTTCCTGTGACAATTAAAATTCTGACTTATCATTTTCAAAAGAAAAGAGTATTTCTGGTTTCTTTAATTTGGAATTCAGAGGTACATTTATATTTTGGTATGGCTGGATCCAAGTTAGCGAGGTCCCTCTCCTCTTTTACTCTTCCTACCTTTTAGTAAATGATTGGTGAATGTGGCATTAGAGATAAAAGCAAGGTATCACTTAAGGATGACTTTTGACTGCATGACAGATACAATATACTATTAACAGATATAGGGAATAAAAAAGTAGAGGTGGTTAGCAGTGGGGATAAAGTATGCTGTTTGAAAAAAATGAGTTTAAGGTAGGTTTCATTAGAATATTCAGATAGAATATGTATGCCCAAAAACACTATATAAAACTTGGGTGAGTTTTAAAGTTTTAGGTAAACGATACTGAACTTTATATTTTCAGACTTGCCTTTTGCACTTAGTACTGTTTGTGAGATCTTTCTCTGTTACTCTGTTAACATTCCTATGTATTTAATATATTTTATTTCTCTTTTCCTCATTGGATGAATGAAAGCCTTTATAGTTATCTCTTACTCTCTTCTACAATTAGATGCCCTTTTATTTGTTCCAAAGGTCAACCTCTTTGTAGACATCCCAAATCAAAGGTCTTTTCCCTTCGAAACTTCTTCTAATTTCTACTTAGGAATAATCTCTTCCTGTGTTCTCTTTGTCAGTTAGGCCCTTCTTATTAGCTAACTAGTGCTTAGATGATTTTCAGTGGATTAAGGCTATGGAGTAAAAAACATTCATGAATTTATTCATTACAAATTAATAAAGTGGTAATTTGTAAATTAGTATTTTTTTCCTGTTGGGGTTAAAATAGGGTTCTTACAAATTCACAAGAAGAAATTTCTTTAACCCTTAAATGATTAGTGTAGAATTATTTCTTTACACTTTTTATTGTTTTCTTGAATGATTTATTAAAGTTTTGAAAGCTAATGTATTACTGTGAACAAATGAAATGGTTTTAAAACAGGTTTCTTCTGTATAGGACTCTCAAATGGTAGTAGACTCCTTCAAGTCTGGATTTGAACCTCCAGGAGACTTTCCATTTGAAGATTACAGTCAGCATATTTACAGAACCATTTCTGATGGGACTATCAGTGCATCCAAACAGGATAGTGGAAAGGTGGATGCCAAAACCACAGTAGGAAAGGCCAAGGGCAAATTGTGGCTCTTTGGAAAGAAGCCAAAGGTAAAAGTCATAAAGTTCCTCTATGCTAATAATTTTATTTCAATGTCATTTAAATCAATATAGGTATTGAATGGATAATGTTTCACTATTAATAGAAACTAAATATTTTGAATGATTCAATTACTTTTCACTTATTAGAGTTTTATGTCTAAAAGTGAAAATTATTTCTGGATTTAACATTTGAATACCACTTAATAATTGATAAAATATCAAGTTGTTAAATACCTTAAGTTATATGTTTTCAAAATTTAATTTGTATGTATATAGTTTTGGTCAAAGTATCTAAGGAAACATGCTGTAACTATATACAGTATATGAACACTAAAATTGCCGTTCTCAATTGGAATGAATGGTTGACCACAGAAATAATAAATGTCAAATTAGATTTTCTAGATCATAGTAATAAAGTCATTTTAGCATACATGTGAGTATTTAATGGGAAGGACTCAGTGTTTGTGGTTAGTTGAAGTTAAAAAAACTCTAGTTTACTAAAAACATGCCAGTCTTAACTTACGAGAACCTATCTTTTGATGTGCTGTTTATTTTAGGTAAATCTAGCTCAGCAGATGAGCAAATGGAATAGAGGATTGCTTAATCTTTCTTGATAATTTAGTAATTATAATATTATGAGTAGGAGAATAGATACTACTTTTAATCTGGTGTTTAAGCATATGTGGTTATTTTAATACATTTTTCTGATCTTGGCATGAATGTAGATAAAATTTGACTCAAATTATAATATGCCTATATATTCAATAACACAATTACCATTAACCCAAGCTTTATTCATGCTTAAAATAATATTGTTTAGTTGAGAAGTTGACTTTTGAATCTGATCAGAGTAGCTATGATAGAGTTTAGATAAGCAACTAATGCTGAGATTTTTTAAAAATGAGGCACAATAATGATGAAAAAGAAATAGTCTGAGAGAAAAGCCACAAATGTAATGAAATATTTTTGCCTGTTTGTGATAATAATCAGAGTTCTAACATTTTAATATTTTATTTTAATAGATACCGCCTACTATAGATAATTTTTGACTATAACTGTCATCTTTATCTCTGACAGGTACAGGTTAAGTATAGGTAGTGCTAATATTCTATAAATAAGACATTTTTTAAACTTTTAGGTCATATTGATCTAACATTATAATTTGCATACTTGATATTTCTAACCTGTCAGTTTGTAAAAAATGATAAAATAAAATGGATGGTACATTTTTAAAAGTAAATTTGACTTTTTAAAATGATAGTTTTGGCAAAACTATTAACTTTCTCATACTATTTTTATAGAAAACTTTGAGACATGTTTTGTGAAAAGTATATTGCCAAAAGTAGAATTTTCATTTAGAAAAAAACTGCACATTTGGCTTATTGATTCCTTTCTTTATTTCCATATTAGCCACAGTCCCCACCCTTAACCCCTACTAGTTTATTCACATCCAGTACTCCTAATGGGTCCCAGTTTCTCACATTCTCCATTGAGCCCGTGCATTATTGCATGAATGAAATAAAAACAGGGAAGCCCAGAATTCCTTCTTTCAGAAGCCTCAAAAGAGGGGTAAGTTTAATAATGGGTTAAAATGCATGATGGCCTATTGTGTGTGTAATGTGGCTTTTAAATACTCTCCACCCTCATTATAAGGCTCTCTCCTATAAATGTGTAGTTTAAAACACCACAGAATTAAGTATAGCTGCCCTCAATGAAAAATAACTCCTCTTTATAACATTTGAAATGCTCAACCATAAAAGAATGGTATTATAAAGAGGGTGCTGGGTACAATCATACTAGCTATATTTTTGTTTATGTGAAATCATATGTCCACCATTGTCTTGTAATGTATTTACATTTTTAAGACTTTCAGTAATTTGTCACTGGAGTTATTCATGTAATAATTTGTCACTAATGATGACTTCTGCCAATTTATAAAGCATTATTTTGTTGACAAAAAAAGTCAAGTTCAATTTTAATTGCCCTACTTCTAGAAGTATAAAACACAATTTCCAGTAGTTAAATAGAAAATAATAGATAGGCATGTTAAATATCAAGATTGTAGATCAAATTGAGATGATATATTAGAATATAGTTTATAAAAATAGATATGATTGAGTAATATTTACATGGAATTTGTCTTCTTGAGCTAAAAAATTGTAAGGTTTTTTTTTTTTTAATCCAGAACTGCTACTTGTTAAAAATTGGCATGTATTTATAACTATAAAGATACTCTGCAAATGAAAAAGTCTAGAAGAATAAAAAGTAAATACTAAACTTTTTTTTATCAATAACTATTATACTATGATTAATTGCTGTGTTTTCCTTTTATTAGGCTAATTTTCTACTTTATATTTTAAGGGCATGTTTGTAATAGTCATACTCATAATTTAGATTTATTTATGAGATTTGTTTTCACATATGAAAACCAAAGATGTGATAACCCACAGTTGAGAACTCAGAATGTGTCACATGAAATCTAATCATTGATTAATAGTAATATAGCCTAGTTGGGTTCCCTCTTGCTAGTGCTCTCTCTCTGCCCTCCCTGTTCCACCTTCCTTTCCACCTTTTCTATTATTCCTTTTATTTTCTTCTCTCTTCAGCCTGTTTTTCTTACTTTTTGTAGCCCTGTCTTCAAATTGTTTTAATCCAGATGTAGAACAAGATATATTAATTCAGGGCAAGATTACATTATTATCTACATTCCCAGTAAAACAGTATGACACACTTAACTGATGTTAGTAATAAAGCAGAAATGTCTTACTGTGCTCTGGCGGGTGTGGGTCAGTGGGTTGAACGCCAGCCAATCTGGGAACCAAAAGATGCCAGTTCAACCACCAGTTGGGGCACATCGCTGGGTTGCAAGTCAGGTCCCCAGTTTGGGGTGTGCAAGAGGCAATTGGTTAATCTTTCTCTTGCACATTGATGTTTCTCTCCCTCACTTTCTCCTTCCCTTCCTGTCTCTCTAAAAAGAAATAAATAAAATCTTAGGGGAAAAAAGAAAAGAAATGTCCTAGTGTATTATGTCCTATTTTGAATTTCCCTTTTCCTATAATGAAATGAACTTTTTCCACCTACCTTACCAAATTTTGCATATGCATAGTATTATAGGTAATGACATTTCAAAAAATTTCTGTAAATGAGTATCTATTATACTTGCAGGCAATAGGTAATAAGCAATAGAAATCATGCATGGGATTTTTATTGCCTTAGTCTGAGGGTAGAATCAATTCCTTTTTTCTCTTTGATAACTGAGACTATTGAATATTACTATTTAGTAGCCATGTTTTTGTGCAGCTATTATGTATCCTACACAGTGAGTCTATCAGGCCCAGTTCTAGTACTTTATATAGTATAGCCATGAGATAGGAAGTACATGTAATTCTACAAAAAAAGTTTAGGCAGTGAACCCTAGAAAGAAAAACTTAAATATGTGACACATGTATTCAGGTTAATTTTTATTACTGTAGAACTTAAAAGTGTCTCCTTGTTCATAATTTATCTTATGTCCACATATTGCTTTATTTTTAAATATTAGTATATATATAATTTTCAAAAGGGCTAGTTTCAGAAAATCAGAATCTTCCCACTTTTTAAATTATTTATCATGGCAAAGAAGGAAATGATACGCAAGATAGAAAATATGACAAACCAACCAGGGGATTGGATGATAGAGCAGAAAGGAAAGTTCATTTCAGCCCAGGTGTTGAGAGATTTCTTTCTTTTTGATTGGTACTTGTAGTTTAGATGTATTTAAAAAGTAACCCATGGAGATGTTTTTCTTCTGCTGAAGAATTTTCTTGAAATAGAAAAATCCAAGAAGAAAATAAGCTTTAATAAGAAGTCACATTACATGTTTTTACATGGGCTTACATGTAAGTCCATTAAGCTTAAGTAAGAGTTAAGGCTTTTTCCCCTAGTTTTATTGAGAAATAATTGACATATATCACTGTATAAGTTTAAGGTGTGCATTGTGATGGTTTGACTTACGTATATTGTGAAATGATAACTAAAGTAGGTTTAATTAACATTTATCTCATAAAAATACAATAGAAAGAAAATAAAAAATAATTTCTCCTTGTGACAACAACTTTTAGTATCTACCCTCTTAACAACTTTCCTATACATTGTACAGGAGAGAACTCACTATTCTTTGTATACAAATCACTTCTAGATACTTACAGTTTTTCCACTAAAATAGCCAGCAAAGTAAATTCAATCCCCAATCTGTTTTTATTTATGTAAAAACAGAATAATAGGTTTACAGTCATCATTTCACCGCCCCCAGTCTTATTAAGAAATGATTGACATACATCACTGTATAAGGTGTACAGCATGATGGTTTGATCTTTACATATTGTGAAATGATTAGTCTTAAGTTTTCTTAAAGCTGATGAATTATACGATTCAAACTAGAAACTCTTGAGCTATATTTGTTACATCACTTATCCTAAATAACTGTTTTTTTGCTTTTCTAAAAATTTGTATTTTTTTTTTCTTAAAGAAGACGTAGTATAAACCTTTCCCAAGGTCTTTAAGGATATGAGAAATGTTGTATTGGACTAATATTTTTAATTTTGACCATAGTACCAGTAGACCTTTTCTGAGGGACGAGGATCTGTTTCTTTGTGTGACATCAAGATTTAACTGTTAATGGATATTTGGTACACATCAAAGTTAACTACTTAATATAGAAATAATTTTTATTCTATAGCTACTTCATTTGAGCTTACCAGGTATTCATTTTTTTGGAAGTAGATTTATCTAACAGTAATAAATTCATGTTTTCTGAGTTGTTCAGGATCTTACAGACTTCTATACTAATTTTTATAAGCATTTATTCAGAGTACAGTTTTCAGATTTTTCTATATTTAAATGAAATATATTTAATACTATTAATCTAGTGATTTCCTTTTTGACTTCTTTGTGTCTTTATTAAGATATAGTGGGTATGTGAAATTTTCTAGTTACAAGTATATGATAATTACATGTGAGAGTAAGGTGTTTCTGTATTGAACATGAATTATGTTACATAGTATTTCTAAAAGTTTTACAAATAACTTGAGATATTTGTATCCCTAAAATTTGATTAGCTAAAAACAGAAACATCCTATATATCAGTCATAATTCATCTTTTTTCCTAAAACATTAACTGGTGAAAGTTGTAAAAGATTAATATTTTAGGTATTTAGCTTCCTGTCCTACATAAAAACTTTTTTTAAAATAACATTTAAGGAAGGGCATGACTATCTTTTTAAAGTTTAAGCCATTAAATCTCATCAGGAATTTTGTCACAAATAAGTTGTGATTTTGTTTGCTGAAACTACTGACAGTCTAAAGAATGTTAAGCTTAATTTGGGAAGATAATGGAAAGCATGTCATCTTTTATCATTATTACCATTAATATATATTGCCAGTTCATCAGAGATAAGGGGTAGATATTTTTTGTTAGCTATTAAAATTCATATTTTTATGTGAAATTCTACGTGATACCCCCCAAAACTTCTTCAGAACATTATGATTGAGAAAACAGGGAAAAATAAAAAATTTTAAAGGCTGCTAACCAAATGCAATGAAAGTGAAGGTTAACTTTGTAAAGCTGTCCTGTGTATTCTGGGTCACAGGGCCGTGTGTTTGCGTGTGTATGTATTGGACGCATGTATGCTTGCATGTATGCACACGTTCATATGTTTAGTCGGGATGCTAGATGTATGCAATGCCAGTTGCAGAACCCTGCTAACCCACAGAGTGTGCATTGTGTATACACATGCAGCATACATAACTATGTGAGAGTACTCTGGCTGTGTCATGTCATAAATAAATTTTCAGAAAGAATAAATTTTAACCAATTTTCTAAAAATTAAAAGTTCTATTTTTAATGTTGCTTTTTGAGCATATGGGTTTCAAAATAAAAACTGAAATATAGAAGTCATATCGTCGAAACAAAGTTCAGCCCATATCCTTGTGTGTCTGTCAGGAAATATATACAGGAAACTTGAATCTAGGTGACTTTTATTTTTTTATATATAAATTTGTTTTTAATGTACAGTTTTTAAAAGCACTGTAAAACTTACATAGTGTTTCTGTCACCTAAAACCTACCCATGGTGTATTTAAATTCAATACAGTATCTTGAACTGTAAAAATTCAGAAATGATGGTTTAATGCATTGGAAAGATTATTTCATTTTTTAATATTTTTTTATTACTATTTCTTTTTAAAAGGGCTAATGTTAGGTCTTTTATAGTCAACTTTTCAAATACTAATATTTAAGAATCAAGTAGATAAGTGAAATCCATGTATGTAAAAACTCCTTTAAAGAAGAAAATACATTATTACTGATAGAATGACTGCTATTTGCTTTTGAGTTTTCGTTGCATATACAAAATATCTGCCCATTATCAGTGTAATTATTTTGTGCAAGTAATTTACATCCCAAAAACTGTGCTTAAAGCTGTTTTTCTGGCATAATTGTTTGGATTGTGAAATATACATGATTTATTTTAATATTGTAAAAATATGTATATGGGTTATTGCATCTTCTCTATTATGGTTTCATGTGAATAATTCACCATTTCTTTCTGTTTTCCATTGAACTAATCAGTGGTCGATGAAGATGGTAAGCCTTATGTGCTGATCTATATACTGTGCCAACATTAAGTAATCTCAAAACATTGTTTAATTGTTTAAAGCCAAAACAAGTGGTAAGGTACATCTACACATTTTCATCTTGTACATGTTTTTTCTTTTTATAATTTAATCCATAGTCCAGCATATGCCAGTACTTCTTGATGTAATAAAAATTTAAAAATAATGTGGTTAGCCTGTAATCAACCCATTAAGTTTTTAAATGTTATTGGTTATGATCCTTGCCATGTTACAGAGAATAAAATTATAGTTAAACATTATTTTGAAAGTGACATGTAGAACAAAAGGGTTTTTTTTACAGAATGAAAATGAAATGATTTTTCTCAACCCACTTTTACAAGGTCATAAAAATTTCATTTGTAGTTTATTGTAAGAGTCATTAGATTTTTCCAAAAAGTAAAAAGGATCATTTTATTATAGTCAGTGCTTACTTCTGCATTATTGAACAGGAGTAAAAACACAAATAATTGAAGTATTTGTATGTGTTTGTGTGTGTGTGCGTGTGCGCATGTGTGTGTTGGGGAGGGAGGGAGGGAGTTCCTTTACACATTTATCTTAGAAGAATTAATGGAAGTACGTTGTGAAGCCCTAACTCCAAAATGATTGGGTTTTTACATGGTTTCTCATTTTAAGAAAATGAACCACTGTTTTTCAGACTCTTGAATTCCCTGTAGAGAGGGGTTATTAAATACAACAAAGGTCTTTTTTATATCCATAGGAAGCAGAATGGAGTTCCTTCTCATATCCTATAAAAAAGAATAGATTATGATGTCCAAATGGGATATTAGACATGCAAGTGCCTAGGTATCTACTGTTAATAAATTTGAGAACAAGGTTTAATTTGGGTTGGGATAAGTGAAAATTTGACAGTTTTATTTACAGATACCTATTATTATTAGTATTACTAGTATTATATTTTTTTATTAAATAGTTTTCAAATTTAAGAAATATTTTATGTGATACATACATGTATAGTAATTTTTAAAACCTGTACCATAAATTAAAACTGAAACTTATATTGATAATAGACCACTGCATTTCAAGGATAGGAAATTTTTCCATTGATGCATTTAGATAAAATTTGGTTAATTGACAGGTTCTTGTATTATGGTGACTGGTAAATTAAAGAGCAAAAACCATTTAGACAAGATGTCCTGCCTTTTAGGCAAGCTTGTTGAATATCCATAATGTCCAGGCCACTTGGGAAAATGTAGGAGATTCTGTTATTAAATGTTACATTTGATCATTGCTCATCCTAAAAGAGAGTTTTCTCATTTTTAAAAGTAAGGGAAGCAGTCTTATATAGGTGAAATAAAGCTATTTAACTTATATTAAAGTTAAATGGCCCAACGAGCAAGGATGCATTTATTTTAGGAGCTCACTTCATGAACACTTTAAAAATTGAACTTGTGTGTTCTTAAAATCACCATTTTAAAAAGAACAATGAAAAATTAGATGAATGTTACCAGTTTGGGGAATGTATAAAACTATACAAAGATGGGTTTATATGAAATGGAATCAATAGTTGCTAATATTGGCTCTGATGTATAATCTCTAATAAAATAACTAAAGTAACAGTGACATAATTAACATTTATGAGGAAAAAGACATTATTTGAATCAGAAATTTAAACTCTAGCACTTTTTCTTAAATGATACAATTTTTTAAATATTAAAGCATTACAAAGTTTCAAACATCAAGCATACTTCCAAAAGAAGGATTTTGTCTCTTTGAATGACATCATTCTTTCAGGAAAAACTGAGATGTGTTATTTGGTTATACAAAAGGATAATTGAAAATGGAATCCTTACTGGAATATAATTTCTGTTTCATTTAGTGGATATTTTGTTTTTCAATGATGAACTGTGTTTTGATTCTAAGGAATAGAGTGGTTTAATAATGTATTAATTCAAAGACTATACAATATTAATATTCTATTAATTAGGTTAATTAGAGGTACTTTGCCCACTTAGTTATATAAGCTTCATAGTTTCAGTCTGAACATTCGTAATATTCTAATGGGGAATGTGGTGATATGTCATAAACAATAACTTGTGTAGATAAGAAATGTTATGTGTTTCCATTTTGTTGTTGCTGTAAGAAGATTTGTACGTACTTATTTCAACTGCCAAGACCTGGAAATAATGTGATAATGGTCATTACCAACTACCTGCATCAGGTGTTACTTTTACCATTCTATTTCATGATTTTATAAACTGACTGGAATTGGAGTCCTTGGTTACTATAGTTGTTTTAATTAGCACACATCTATGTAGATTTCATTTTCTTAAATGGGTTTTTTTAGGGCTAACTTAAAATTGACATTTTTAATTTATAGCAGATATATATAAAAAACAAAATTTCCTGAAAATGTCTTTTATACTGATGCAGATTTTCTTTTCAGGGCCCAGCACTAGAAGATTTCAGTCATCTGCCACCGGAACAGAGACGTAAAAAATTACAGCAGCGCATCGATGAACTTAATAGAGAACTACAAAAAGAATCAGACCAAAAGTATTTTTCTATTAAGTTCTCTCTACCATTATTATTCCTATCCAGGTCTACTTTAGATAATGTGTTTAAATACCATGTGTAAAACATTTTAAGAATCATGCATCCTAATTGAAATGTCTTTTGAGGGAAAAATGCACTCCTAAACTTGGAAAATTTTATTGTTGCATATTATAAGTAAAAATGAAATGTTAAAGAGTTTTTTAGGTTGCATATTACTTATTGGAGCTAATAGTATATATTAATTCCTTCCAAAAATTTACAAAATCACTTGATGACTCTATCAAGAGTAGTTTCACCAATGCTAACCACCTCTTATATTTAGATAAATTTCATTTTGTTTTGGTGTATAAATTGGGTTCAATAGAAACCTAAAGCTGTACTTCATTTGCAACAAAATATTTTGACAATCAGTGCTTGATTACTTATGGCTTCAGATTTATTCACTCAAAGCTTAAAATTTCTTTTAAATTTTATAAAAAGATTCCTATAGTTCAGTTTTGTTTTAATGAACATAGAGAGTTATGATGAGTAAAGGGTTATTATATTGATTTGTGACCATCTGCTTTACACTGAAAATAAAATTGGAGCTTACGTTTTGGAATGAGTAGTTTAAGAGATTGTTGAGAATTACACGCCAGGTATGATTGGGTACTTAATCATAAATGAAATATGGCATTACACATGGATTCTCATTATTATTGGCAATTAGGTTCTATAAAGTCACTGAGTGCTGCATGAATACCAACCAATATGGAAAATACAGGACTCCAGTTATTAGCCTCTGGTCACAGTATTTGTATCAACTCATCTGTACATAATCTAGTTTCATGTGTGTTTATGTTTAAAGACACGTTATTTAATACATATTGTTGAGTCATTAACTTTGAACTCTGGGCTAATAATAGCACAGTAGCTCATGCCTAAACACAGCTCACATAATGTATTTTTCTCCGTAAGGCACCTCATAGCCTTCTTGCTCTTAGGAACACTAGATAGCACTTCAGCACTACTCTTATAGGCTATCTTAAACAGGAAAAATCACCAACAATAAGTACAAAAAGGACACTTGTTGAGAGTATCAGAGCAGAAACAAGAAATTAGAGCATGTTCTTGTTTGACCTTTAGCTGAGAACGTGCACATGCATCAAATAACTCAAGTATTTCTCCATTCTATCCTGTCTAATGACTATGAAGTGCCATGAGCTTTGGAGGTTACAAATAAATTTTAACAAATGGGCAGTTCACAAATATGGAATCTGCAAATAATGAGAATCAACTGTATTAGTATAAAAATTTTAATTGAGGTATGTATGTTGACATACAACATCGTATTAGTTTCATATATACAGCATGATGCAGTGTTTGTATGTGTTACAAAATAATCATCACTATAAGTCTATTTAATATTCATCACTATCCAGACTTAAAAATTATTTCCTTCTTGTGAATGAATATCTGCTCTGAGCAATCTTCAAGTATACAGTACAGTATTAACTATACTCACCATGCTATACATTGTATCAATATGATATACACTTTTAAGTATTAAAATACTTCTTATTAGAGGAACATGTAAATGGTCCCTGGGAGATTATAATGTAATGTAATATTTAGGGCTTACTATATATAGTAGATTATCAGGACTATAGAAAATATAAACAAATAAAATACTCATATATTTCCTGATTTTTAACAGACTAAACATTTTAATTGAGAAAGATAATACTCAAGCAATTCAATTTCTATACAAGCTGGATTTTGATAGCTGCTAATAGAAATAAAGTTCTAGGGGAAATGAGGAAAATATAATGAATTCTTACTGGAATAATTAAGAAAAACTTAATTGGCAGATTTGGTGTGGGGAAGAGGAAGGGTGGTGGTGGTGTAGGAAATCATTGTTTATTGAGGGATTATTGTTTATTAGGAAGTGAGCCCTGCATTTTACATAGAATATGTCATTGAATTTCTCAGAATAGCCCTCTGAAGTTGTTGTTCCTGTTATATAGGTAGAAGAATTGAGTATCCCAATAAATTCATAATGTGTCTAAGATAAGGTAGCTGGTAAGTGTAAGAGTTGACATCTAAACACTAGTGGGTTGTTTCCAGAACATGGAATTAGACCTTGACAGAAGAATAGAGTTTTGTCAGTTAGACAAGAAGTTAGACAATGAGCAAAGAGTAAGAGCATTTTAAGGAAGAGGGGAAAACAAGAATAAAAACACAGAATGTGAATGTTTTTGCATGGCCTAGAATTAGCCTTAGGCAGGGAGATGTGGAATATAGTAGCAGATAAGGATGAAAGGTATAGGATGAATTATGTTAAGTCTTAAATGCTTTTGTTGTTGTTGTTTAATTCTATAGGTATTGAAGAATCACCAAAAGTTGAGAGATATTTCAAAGATAATTGAAAACTATACGAAGAATAGATTGTATAGGAAAAACATTGCAGCAGGAAGACCAATTTAGAGGACTTAATAACATCCAGAGATGTTGAGGGTCTAAATTAAGATATATCTTGGGGATAGAAAGGAGTAGATATGAGTCATTTCAAAGGCAAAATAGGTCAGACTTGTCAACCATTTGGATGTCCAAGAAGAGAAAAATGGAGGTTTTGTATCTCAGAAGTATAAAAACTCAGTAATTAAAACAGGAAATAAATTTGGGGCAAAGATAGTTTTATGTTGATGTTTGAAATATATGAAAAATATATGGAAGTATCTAGTTATATTTGGAAATCTAGGAGAGAAGAATGACTAGAGATATTTAAGCATTGTCTGAAGATATGTGATAGTAAAGCAATGAGTCGGTTACATCTCAAAACTGGAAAAGCAAAACAATGAAAGGTCATTCTGAAGAAGTGGAGGGTGAGATGAAAAACCCGTGTCATTCTGTGTAATGTAATGTTCATTTAAATAATGAGCAGAGGAAGAAAGGGAGCCAGTGAGGATTATGAGGCAGAAAGAATGAGAAGGAAAATTCAAATGTATCCTCCAGGAAATCAAGAGGGAAAAGAGAATTAAGGAATGTTAAGTCAGTAATGACAGATGTTAGAGTCCAGGAGAGCTGACTGAGTCAAAACTGAATTTAGAGGTAGAAGTACAAGTTAAAGATGCATTTCTATTTCTAGCATAGATGGGTGGGAGGACAATGATGCTCTGAACTAAGAAAAGGTGGAATAATATGTCTGGATGGGATTTATAATGAGTTTGATTTGGGCTATGATGAATTTAAGACTATTGAATATTTTCCAGTATATATATGCATGTATATATATAAAAGCTATCATTTAGGAAGTGAGAAATGAGAAATTTAATCTATTTTGTTTTTGATACTAAAAATGATTACAAAGATTTGTCTCTATAAATTACAAACTAGGTCTTTTATCGGACTATCTTTAATTAGGTAATATTTAACTACATTTAAAGAGATGTGAATCTTTTCAGATTAGGCTGCATGTGAGTCCCCAAAATTAAATGAAAAATTTTTATCTGGGAACATATAGACTAAATATTTAATTTTATGGCTTCCTTTTTGTTTTTAGAGAAGCACTCAACAAAATGAAAGATGTATATGAGAAAAATCCACAAATGGGGGATCCAGGGAGTTTGCAGCCTAAATTAGCAGAGACCATGAATAATATTGACCGTCTGCGAATGGAAATCCACAAGAATGAGGTAAGTTTGTTATCTAGCAGTTGTCTCAAATAAATTCATTTGTATAAACTTCATTATGATAGATTGGTTTTTGCTAGAATTATCCAAATATTTAATTTTAGGGTTCATTAACCAAAAAGTAAGGTGTCATTATGGTATATAATGTTTAGTCTTTTGTTGAAGGTTTTTTAATTTAAAATACTATATAAAACTAAACATGTAAATTATTTTTATTAGCAATAAAGTCTATCATTGACCAAATTGGAATAAAGGTTTCCCTTCTCTAAGAATTACATAATCATAAAAACTCAAAGCACATTTTAAATGTAGACTATCTTATGAGCTTTTAAAAAATATTTATTAAGCTCAGTTTTACCTATTTTTTTCCTAAGGCATGGCTCTCTGAAGTTGAAGGCAAAACAGGTGGGAGAGGAGACAGAAGACATAGCAGTGACATAAATCATCTTGTAACACAGGGACGAGAAAGGTCATTTTTTTGTATTTTATTTGTATTTCTTCTTTTCCCCAAACTTTTCTCACTTTTTTTTCTGTACTTCATGTATTTTTTTTCTTCCTCTCTCATTTAACAAGTTTGGCTTTTAATAACATCAGTCTTTTGAACCTAAATAATTTTGTTTCTTTACAATAGCTATAGGTGAAGTATGAAATTTCATATTGCTGCTTAGTTCTAGTTTATCATGCATCCAAAACCAGGGGTGGGAACATAAAAGATTCTTGGAGCTACAAGTCTAGAGGCATAGGCTCCTTGGGCCTGGGAAGGTTTCCTTAAAGTAGATGAAATTGGGTAGCTAATGCCAAAGAAAAATTTAACTGTTATCTTGCTCAAAGTTTTGTGAAGGAAAAAACAAAGTATATTTTTAGTTTGGACCAGAGCTTCCAAAAGGCATTTTGCTAAGTTTCCACACCATTTGTGGCATTTCCCTCTTTGTAATATGTATGCCTTTTCCTTTTTTATAATAAAATGCAATAAATTATAATTCACTTTAGAGAAAAATTTGAGTGGTCTTGGTTTACTACTTAATTACACTATACTTTGAGCAAGTTCATTTTTAATACTCTCTGAGTCTGTTTCCTTAAGCATAAAAAAATGAAAGTATCCTTTATACAGGATTGTTAGCAATAAATGAAATAATGTACATAGAGTACCCAGTAGTAAATACCTGGTAGTGGTATGTTCTTCAAAAACATTATTTCCTTCTTTCCCTTATCATTTTTGAAAGAAAATATATATCTTCAGTATAATAAGAGATATCACAAAATATACTAGGTTTTGTTATTAGGTAAAACCTAGATATCAATAATTCACTTTATTTGGCTTGTGTTAAAGAACATGTCTTCCAGGCATACTGAAAATGCTGCTAAATATAAACATGTAGATTTTCCCATTATTTAAAATCATATTTAGTCATTTGATTTGTTAGTAAGAGTATTAATGTTTTTCTCTCCTTAAAAAGTTTTAAAGAAAATAATGCCTTTGGACTACCTACTTTTTGGGATTTTTCTAAGTTACTAAATAACTGATAACATGATTAATTGGAATCTTTGGGTTCTAGGGACAGGATGAATTATTCTGCCCATATTAGTAAACTAAAAAGAGGTTTTATTGTTCAGGGAGAGCTTAATCTAGGAGTTCAGCTGATACATCCTCAGGACTCAGTTTCTGTCCACCTCACAGTTCTGCCTTCCAATATATTGGCTTTATTTTAAGGCTTCATATGGTAATTGTTCAAACCTTTAGGCTTATATTACTTTAGGTTCAGTGGGATAGGAAGGGAATTTCTCCTTCGGTAGTTCCAAGCAAAGGTCTCTGCATCTCTTATATCTGGTTGGGTTACAGGCCTACTTGTGAAGTCTTCACTCTGACCAATTGAGTGCTGTGCTAAGATGAGCCCTCTGGAGCCAGAACGGAACAGTTCCACCTGAAACCTGTTCACTGAACATGGGTCTGAGTGGGTCCTATAAGAAATTTTAGGGTCCTTTTGCCAAAAGAGGGGGTGATGAGTCCAGGATGATGAAAAACAAGCATCTAATACATGTTTACAATTTCTCTAACCTGGTGATAGTAAGACATAGTTGCTGAATACAGTGCTGTGTGTCTAGAACATTGTAGTCTTTTAATTTTTCAATTTTAGGAAATTCAGCAATTTTAAAGCAATTTTGCTTTAGAAGCAACACACAGACAGTCAGTGTTTAAGAAAGTAAAGGTTTAATATGGAACTATGCAATAAATACGTAATTCTCTGAATTGATCCTGAGATCAGCTTGTAGATAATATTAAAAATTCCCATGTTTGTGATGCTTGATCAGAGATAATTTTATTATGTTTTATAGTCCTGAGGGAAGTTACACTGATGATGCAAACCAAGAAGTTCGTGGGCCACCCGAACAGCATGGTCACCACAATGAGTTTGATGATGAATTTGAAGATGACGATCCCTTGCCTGCTATTGGACACTGCAAAGCTATTTACCCTTTTGATGGTATGATTTTTCCAATCTATGTGGTAAATTTGGTTCTGTAAAGTCTGCATGAGAGTCATGCACTTTAGGGTCCTCAGTTAAATAGTATATTGTCAGATAATTATATCTAGTTCATTAGTATGAATATTTTTATTTATCTATATTACAGAGGTTCTCTTTCTATACTTGAATTTGAAAGAAAATTACCTATGTTAACAGCATCATAATACAGAATTTCCCCTAGAGACCTAACTGATGCTACATGTACTCATTAAAGTTGAAACAGTTTGAACATGTAACCCAACCCAGGAAGTAGAAGGCCAGTAGGTGTTACTTCAAGTTTTCCCTTGTAACTTGCTAACATTTGGAAGACATGTTCAAGACAAATGGCATATCTGGATTTCCATCACCATAACCTGACTCTGTAGGCCACATTTTCTGGTGAGAGGAGAGAATATGGTGACTTCTGACTCTGTCATCTTTTTGTCTGTGATAGTTTGATGACAAACCATGTGAGGGGAGGAAGTCACTGTGGTCCTTTCGCAAACTTTTAGTCACCTCTTTCCCTCTTCTGGGAAGAGGACTGTGAAAAATCTTTAGATCACAGAGGAATACAGTAACACATTTACAAATAAGTTGTAAAATGGTATATGACTTAAGGTACTTCCCCACCCATCCATTTATTGGTTTTAAAATTGAGTAAAGCCTCTAGTTACTCCTCATATTGAAAATAATATTAAATAAGATCTTGCTCTAACAATCTAGAGAACAGGGAAGGAATTTAACAAATAGTAAACAAAGATTTATTTGTGAAAGTATAGTTATTGCTAAGCTGGTTGGATGGATTAGGAATGGGGAAGAAAGATAACCCTGAAGCTGATAAGGTTTGGGGAAAGTTTGTGCTTTGTATCTATAACCATTCTGCATCTGTCACCGGAATTGAGGCTGTATTTTTTCTCTCTGCCCTCTCTTTAGACTACATTCTTTTCACCCCCTCACCAACTTGTTACTATATTCCTGATCCACGTTACATGACTTTTCTAGGTAACACAACAACTTAAGTTTGGGAAAGAAGTTGAAGTAGCAAAAATTAGAGTACCCTTGCAAATAATATAATATCCTTGTGGCTTATGCTTCACCTGTTACCTGGGGGTGATATTAATGCTGGCCTCATAGTGTTACTGTGCAGTTCAAGTGAGATCATGTAAATGGAAGTATTGGGTAGACTACAAAGCATCAAAGACATGTTGCTGTGAGAGTCAGTGGGTCTAGGTACATTGAAATCTAAGTAGGGTGTCATGTTTTGCGAGTTGTATTTGTAACTTCTATTTGAATTTATTGCTGTGCTTAAATTATGCTTATACTGTGAAAACTCTTATCTAGGACATAATGAAGGTACTCTGGCAATGAAAGAAGGTGAGGTTCTATACATTATTGAGGAAGACAAAGGTGATGGATGGACAAGAGCTCGGAGACAGAATGGCGAAGAAGGCTACGTTCCCACATCATACATAGATGTAACTCTAGAGAAAAACAGTAAAGGTGCAGTAACTTACATCTAAACTAACCAGGCAGCTTTGTGATATGACATAAGAATGATAACTTAAAATGAAAACACATTCAACGGGTGGGGAAAATATCAGAAAACTTAAAGAGCATTCATGATTTATTGTTCACTGTGTGAGCTGAATGTAGGCTCGATCTTAGAGATGTGAATATTACCACAAGAAACTGTTCTCATTGACACTTTACCATTTGAGTGATGTTGGTGTGAAGCTTAATTGGTGCCTTTTGCTTTATGTCCTGCTTGAGTCTGTGTGAAGGGTTTACGTTTTTCTGCCTTATAAATCATAGAATTTGACCTATTGGGCAGGAATCCATAAGTAAAAGTCCCCCATCCCCCAACTCATAACACACACTTGGCTTCAGAAAACCAGTGACTAGTGAATTCAAATAAAACTGCTCTGAAAATGTTATAGAAAGCTGACTCCCAAAAGAGTGGTTTGGAAAGGAGTTTGAATTTAGCTGTTCTCCAAGTAGACAAATAATAGTAGTGGCTAATTGGATAAAATAACAATATAGCCATTTTCATTTTCCTCTTTATTCTTAATTTTGGTTTTATAAAAGAAGAGAATAAGCACCTAGAACAAAATCTTTTTGATAGTGTGAATCAAGAAACCTGCAGTATAACTTGGTCTAGCTCTTAGGTGAATAAAACGGCTCTCTTTTGACACCTGAAAATATTTTCAAGCTTACTGTTAATTTTCAGTAATGTATAAGCTCACATCCAAATTAATGCTTTTATTTTTTATTTTGAAAATATCTTTGGGGAAATATCACTTTAGCAATTATTTAGCGTTTGGTGGTTAGAGCAGGAAAAGACTTTAAATGACCTAAGATAGGAAATCTTGAATGAAAGAGAAGTACTAGTTAATTTTACTTTGAAAAGAAAACTTTTTTGACTAACTGGGTTGGAGGAAGGTATCTGTAACTACCATTTTTAGAGCATTTCCTCATTTTAGCTGAATCATCAATTATTAGAATAGATTCTTTTTTCCAATTAATTTCAACAAGCATTTGTTGGCAGTGTTGTACAGTACAGTTAAGAACTAGAGTGCTAGTTGTATGGGAAATGTGATGAAGTAGTTATGAGACCGGTCTTTAATTTTGCTCATGTTCCAGATCTTTCTAGAGTTTTCAGTAGCTGACTATAAAATGATTTTAGGGACATTTGGGACAGACACTTTAAACTGAACACCCCTTTTGGTCTTACCAAAAGTCTTCAGTAATTGTTCTTTTCTTTTTCCTCCTGGACTGCAGGTTCCTGAAGAGGGTTTCTGAGGAAATGGGCAAGATGTTGAAGGAGGTTACATGCAGCTGCTTTTGGGGGGGAGGGTATTAGAGTTGTCAGGCTCAAAGAGAGTGAGAGAAGCAAGTTGCATGAGTGCATGCAGACATCATTTTTTACTAACTTCCATTAGCATTTCCATACATCGTTTTAAAAAATTGTAAGTTTTTAAATTCCTCATTCACAATTATTCACACGATGGGAGAAAAAAGAAGGAACAATAGCTACCCTTTTTTCCATTTATTTTACTGATGTTCAAACCAGAAAGAATCCAGAGCTGTCATTAAATTTGTCTTACGTTTGGCTCTCCCACCAGTAGTACCATCTCTGTCCCAGCTCTGTTTTAATTGGCTGTTAGATCCTTTGTCTGTTAGAACCCTTGACATTTGTCAGCGTCTGCCTGCGCTACTTCTGTGTTTGCTTAACATCCTGTCGCATGTCTAGAGTGATTGGGCTAGATTTTTCAGGCATGTTGTTATAAGCCCTTGTTCTTGTCAAAGCTTTAGTTTTGTTTTACATTTGTAGTGCAAATCACTTTGTCAAACATCTCCAGCACTAATGTTTCCATCCTAGTTTTTGTGTTTGCTGCTATAACTTCTCCACTGCAAAACATTCCAGTTTTGGCATTATGAAGAAGTAGTTTATGAACCAGAAGTATTTATGATAAGAAAAAGAAAACATCTCTGCTCTAGCCTACAGCCCAGTTGAAAGAACTCTTTGAAGCGTGATACATCTTCAGCACCTCAGTCTGAGAAAAATCTATAGTCAGCACTGAAATCCTGGCATTATAAACACAGAAGATACTCACCACCTCAAGACAAAGGACTATTGTCAGAAGTCAGCTGCTTCCATTCAAATGCTGCCTTAAACTAGAGTGCCTAAATCTGTTGATTGCCAACACTACCACTACAGTATCCCACAAAGGGCTTTATGTGTCAGCTCAGTGTGACCTCTTTTTAACTCTGCACGACTGCTGCAGCTGCTGATGTAGCCTTGGTATGTGGTTTTTAGAGCTCTACCTGTTTGATGGTGCATCTTTACATTTACACATCAAACTAAAGACCTGTCCTAGTCCATTTGACTTTACTTGGTGTTTTTATGACACATTTTATGGACCCCCCATTGTCTTTTAATTTGGGGTTACCATGTTCTCATTTGATTATTACAGTGATTGTGTTTCCAAGTGATGCTTTTGTTTGAATCAGATAAAAGTTGGTGAACCGTTGTAATGATTTATGTGCACTTTTACTTGTAAAATGGAAATTTCTGTATGTTTATACTTGTAAATATAATTGTTGTTAGTGCCCTATTTAGCTCCTGTTGTCCTGCCTCACATTTGTGGCTCTGTTAATGACTTGTATCTTAACTAATTTCTTAGTGGTTAATAGGGAGATGAGTGGGGCGGGGGTGGGGTATTTCTACCAGTGGAAGCTTCATTAATTTGGTTCTTTACAATTATGAGGGAAGAAAGAACATGAAATGGTTTGTGTATTGTTGGATTTTAAGCAATATTTTAGAAGCTGTGTGACTGATTTAATAACTTTTGTCCAGTGTTATTTGAATCGTACTACCAGTTATACTAAAGCTAAATGACAATTGTGTGAAAGTTAATGCCTTCATAAGATCATGTATGCCCTTGTTACACAGCTGACATATAGTGTATTACTTTTGAGGCTAGTAAACTGTAAAGTTTAGATTTTGAATCTTGTTACAGGGTTATTTATATAATGTGACATTATTCAATACTGACAGACTACATAAAATAGTTTTAAATCCTAGTGCTATTTGTATTTTAAAGGTTAGCAATGAGGAGGAAATGTGATCTTGGCTGTGTTTGTCTTCTGTACAAAGCCTGAAGTACTTGTGTTGTTTTTGGCTAGCAGCCACAGAGGGCAAAGTTTAAGGTTTTCTTGTAAGGACTAACTGTTCTTTTCAAGCTACTGTTTGTTTTTCTTAAAGCAGGATTTGCTCCCTTGGGAGGCAGGTTACTTCATGTGGAATAGTGCAACCTGTATATGGGTTATTACAATAGGAAGGATGTTTGTACTTGCACAGTTTAAATCATTCTTAAATCATTAAATTTTGAACATGTGAATTGTCAAAACTTTAATTTTTTTCAATAATTTTTACTCTTTGTGCACATGTTGATTTCTTAATGTTTAAGATAGTATTCTCTGCTGAGAATATTTTCATGAAATAAAACAATCTTTTCATGGTCAGTTAAGGTATATAGTGTGTTATCTCTTATTGCTATGGGGACTAAAGATTTTGTTCCTGAATGTGCTCAATTCAGATAATAAAAAGTAAATGTCAAGTTATGTAAGTGGAAGAAGCTGTTTAGAGCAACCCTCTTTGCAGAGCGGTTCTGGAAATTTTACTCTTGTTTTTAGATGCATTCAAGCTTTCCTAAAGGAAAAAAATTAGTATTTCTTTTCAGTGAATATAACTTGAATGTAATACTTTGGATTTTAGGATGGTAAAATCTCAGTTCTACAGTAGCTATATTGCAGACTTCCCTTTTGCACTTCCCGATGCTCTGCACCCACAGAACTCTCCCGGTGCCACCCAGCTTGATCTAGCCACACACTGGTCAGCATTCTGTGCTGCTGCCTGAATGATCACAGTGAGAGGGAGCACCCTTGTCCTCTGTTTGTCATAAGTAGTATCATATCTGTCATTATAGGAAGTTTTAATTTCAGATGATGCAGCTTTTTAAAAGGACACAAAACTACGAGTAGTTACTTGATACTGAACAGTGAGGGGCTGTAATTGTTGAGATGGAATTTTGGAGATCCGTGCCAAGCTAGAAGTAGAGACATGCACAAAACAAAACAGGAAAACAGTGTCAACAAACTAAAGGGCTTTTACTATCTGAACTAAGATCAGGGAAGTCGAGTCCTACTTGTTAGGGGAAGATAACATTCTCATAATAGCATTACCAAAAGCAAAAATATTAGACTTGTTGAAAAGGTTAGATTTTCTTTGTGAGGTATTACTTTAGGTAAAACATGGTAAATACCAAACCTATTTTAATGAGCTCATATACCTGAAATCAAATATATTCCTAAGTATAATCACTGTTAGGAATTATAGAAAGCATAAGATGCCCTGGCTGGTGTGGCTAGGTGGATTAAGCACTGCCCTGCAAACCAACGAATCACCTGTTTGATTCCCAGCCAGGCCACATGCCAGGGTTGCAGGCTAGGTCTCCAGTTGGGGGCGCTCAAGGGACAACCAAACACTGATGCTTCCCTCTTTCTTCTTCCCTTCACCTCTCAAAGTAAATAAAATCTATTTTTTTTTTTTTTTTTTTTAAGTATAAGAGATGCCAAAAGACTGGAGGTGGAAGAGTAAATTTACCTAAGTGCAATAGTTCTTAAGAGGACTAGATAATTCTGTCAATGTTTAGGAGAAAATGTAGTGGACAAATGACCTAGGTCCTAAGAATAACAAAATTAGCTTCATTTCTTTCTTTAGAAATGAATGGGAAACTCTACAAACATATTTGTCTTGATTTTAGCACAATTTTAGTATTTAACGTGGTTTCTTACTCATGTTTTTTTTTTTTTTTTTTTTTAATTTTATTGTTGTTGTATTATTACATCCATCCCCTTTTCACTCCCCTCTGTCCCCTTCCCCACCTACCCACTGCCCCACAAAGTAAGTCCCACTTGTCCATGTCCACGGTTCTTCCATATTAGATCTTTGTCTAAACTGCTCCCCTTCTTTGCCTCTTCCTCCCCCCTCCCTCTTACTCATGTGTTTAAGATGGCGATCACATTGTTGTAGAGATGGGAGGTAGTAACAAGCTGATTTGGTAAAACCATAATGTCAACCCTGAGAACTTTATATGGAAAATAAATGTATATATATGTTATGGACTGTAATAAAATAAATTTGTCACCCAACTTAAAGAAAATTACCATGTCCTTTTCCTTCAAGGATAACCATTAATCCTGAATTTTATCTTTATTGTTTTGTTTTTCTACGTTTTTTTGTTTGTTTTGTTTTGTTTACATCTGATTACTTGCCATGTTTTTGAGCTCTGTAAAGATGGTGTCATACTCTGTATCAGCAGGCTGCTGCCCCTCTGGTGCACACTCATACAGCCATAGTCAGTGCTGAGTACTGGAATACTTCCATACTGGTTGATAAACAGTAATTCCGAAAAGCAGTAGAACTGCAGTCATGTAAGTTCTGGTACGGATAGTTTATCTCAGAAACCTCATGTGACACCTGTGATGCATTTCTTACTGGAGCACTGATGACAGACACTGAAGGGCTTAGCTATAGGTCTGCTAGTAGTTCAGGTTTGGCAATCTTTGGTTTTGTGAGTTGAAGATGGACCTGGGTAACCAAGCTGAGGGAGACCTCTGTTCACCTTCCAAAGAAATGCTTTATCGGGTACTGGGAACGTGTGGGTAGACACAGGTGTTTGGGGACATAGCCTTTTGGGTTGTAATGGCCCTTTGGCGAGTTTTTTTTTTTTTTTTTAAAGCTTTGCTGTGTTTGTCAGCTTATTCAGGGGTGGAGGTTGGCCTGTCTTGTGCATTGAAGAGGTGTGAGGAGAAGGACTCTACCAGGGCTCTGTGTAACACCCAGTAGAGTGTGCTCTCCAGCAAGTGACAGCACAGCTTCTGCTTTGTTCTCCACCCTCTCCCCTTGGCTGGTCTCCAGATATGACTATCCAGTTTGTCCCCTCCACCTCCACAGGTCTACCTTTCCCCTCACTTGCCTGGACAGACCATGCTGCTCAGACTAGAGTACCGTTTTAAGAAAAAATGAAGTCTTTGTATGTTGACTTGATGGATCCAAAGCTGTAGAATTTTAATGTCAGCAAAGGATGGTTTGATTATTTTAGAATGAAGTTTGGCTTTAAAAATACCAAGGTAACAGAAGAAGAAACTTTTGCTGATGAGTAGGCAGCGAAGTTCCCAGATGTCATTAAGAAAGTAATTATTGTGGAAAAAAAATATGACACAAAGGAACTTTATTCTTGGTAAGAGAAGCAAGCACCAAGGTCTAAGGCAGGAAGGGATAGGCTAATGCTACTGTTGTGCGCAAATACAGCCCCATTCATAGTCAGGACTGCCCTTATCTGTAAAGGTGGGGACTCAGAGCCTGGAAGGGAAAAGATAAACACCAGCTGCCAATCTTTTGGTTATACAACAATGAGGCCTGAACAAGAACCCTGTTTTTTTATTGGTTCCATCAATACTTTTTCCCTGAAATCAGAATGTACTTGCAAGATAAAGATCTTGGAGAAAGTCAAGAGCTAATAGGCACCACACTATAGGAATGAATAGGTGAGTGCTTCCAATCCAATGCCAGATGTTGGAGAAGACAGAAGCAGCAGTGCCTGGGAACAAATTGACACTAGGTAGTCTGACAGAAGGGTTCTAATTATTCAAGATGACTTTTTTTTTTTTTTTTTTTTTTTTAAGGATTTTATTATTTTTAGAGAGAGGAGAAGGAGAGAAAGAGAGAGACATCAATTGCCTTTCACCTTTCTCCAGCTTTGGACCTGGCTGGAGACCTGGCTTGCAACCTGGTTATGTGCCCTGGTTGGGAATTGACCCAGTGACCTTTGGGTTCACAGGCCTTATTCACTGTGCCACCAACCAGGCTCCCAAGACTACTTTTGACCTCTATTATGACATGGACTCTTCTATGATATAGACACTGAAACTAAAACACACAGAAAAAGGATTGGTACCATATAGGAACATTTTTAGAGAAATGAAAAAGCAAAAAATGTCAGAAATTTTGATATAGTTCCATAAAATTACTCCTAGTGTGCCTACCTCTCCTGCTTCCCTTCCACCTTCATCTCTCCCTCCTCCTCCTCCCCTGACACAGCAAGACCAACCTCTTCCTCCTCAGCCTACTCAGTGTGAAGCCAGTGAAGGCAAAGAGCTTTAGGATGATCCACTTTCACTGAATGAATAGTAATAATCATTGTACTGTACAGTCAATAAACATATCTGTTTTGTGCGTGTGTATCTGTGTGTGGTAATCTAATAACTATGGCAAGAACTGATGAGATGTTTTGGTGTCCCATTGCGTAAGTCGTCGTCATGTAGAACACCGTGTGCAGTACTTTAATGGAAGTGGGCAGGTGATCCGTACAAAAGCATAAGGTGAGTGATGTTTAATATAGAATTAATGATGTATTAGTTTTCTTACTATTTTATAAATTTGCTTTCAAAGGACTACATTACAGTATGCCTGTCTCCTAATTGGAGATAGTGCGTATTAGCCTACCATCCCAGGTAAGTGGTTTTTAAAAAGTAACAGTGTTTCTAATGCTGTATTATGAATATGATAATACTATATGCCATAAAAATATTATTCATTAGTGTATAGGCTAGGCTACTGGGAAGCCATCCGATAGATTACACTGGACTACCATAAAGCAGTCATATTGCTGCTGCTTCATTATTAGTGCATGAATTATTATACCTGTAAAATAGGAATTTCACATTACCTTTTCATTTTTGATGTCTAGTGATAGTAATAAATGTAACACCTACAGTGTTGTGTCATACAAGACTATCGATATAGGCACTGACAATTCATCTTGTTAAACAGATGATGGAAACTTAGTTATTGGTAAATGCAATACTGTAAATGTATTCTCTTTATGGTTTTCTTAACATTCTGTAGCTTATTTAAGAGTACAGTATATAGTACATATACAAAATATATTAGTCATCTGTGTTACCAATAAGGCTTCCAGTCAACAGCAGTTGATTAGTATTTAAATTTATGAGGGGTCAAAAATTACATGTAAATTTGTGACTACATGGGAGGTAGGTACTTCCTCCTAACTTCATAACTTCCACATTGTTCAGGGGTCATCTGTAGCTCGTACGTTCACGTGAATGTTTATGGATACAAGAGTTTTTCTAAGATATGCCCAAGAGTGGAATTACTGGGTTGCGGGTTATATTTATGTTGTTTTAAAAAATAATACCACATTTTCTACTTGAAGTGACTCTTAACATTTTTACACACCTATGAGTTGTGTATAAGGGCTACCTATGCTCCATATTCTGGTCCACACTTAGGAGTGAGACTTAAATTTTCTGTCAATTTGGGGAATTTAAAATAGCATTTCATTTTGATCTTAATTTGCTTTTCCCTGATTATTGATGAAGTTGAACATTACTCATGCGTACCATGTGTAATTTGCCCATTTTTTTCTTTTGTTGGTTGCCTGTCCATATTCATGCATGGGAAGTTTTTTATGCAAGATGGATACGATTGTGTTAGTTCTCTTCTGCTGTGTACCATAGCTGGTGACTGGCTCAGAGGTCTCATGAGATTGTTGGCCAAGGTCACTATCATCTCAAGGCTTTGGGGCTCTGTTGTCCTTTCCAAGGTCATTTACATGATTGTTGGCAGGCGTCAGTTCCTCGCCATGTGTTCCTCTTCGTAGGGATGCTCACAACATGGTATCTTGCTTCCCCCAGTGAGTGATCCAAGAAAGAAAAGAAGAAGCTACAGTCTTTTACTAACCTGACCTGAGGCGTGACACACCATTACATCTGCCCTTCAGTTGGTGATGCAGCCCGACCTGGTACAACGTGGGAACACACGAGGGTGTGCATGCTGGGTCGCAGGGTTCATCTTGGAAGTGGCCACCTGTACTCTTGTCACTTTCGTGTGTTGCTAATATCTCTCAATTCTTTCAATTTATGTATGATAATCATTTAATGAATAGTTTTAATGTAATTTGATCAATCATAGTTAATATATTTTTGGTTTAAGGAATTCTTGAGAAATGCTGATTTATAATAGGGAGATATTTTACAACAGAACCACAAAATCTTAGTTCTGAGAGGATCTTCGGAAGTCATTTTGACTTTTGGACAGAAGTACAACTTAGCTAATCATGAAAGAGGAGAACTTGCTCTTTTTAAAGCATAACCACTTACTAATTTCACAAGCTTTGTGTTGGTAAAACATTCCATCTTTTTTTTTTCTTCTTTTTATAGAGAGGGGAGGAGGGAGAAAGAGGGAGAGAAACATCCATGTGTGGTTGCCTCTCGCACACCCCCAACCAGGTACCTGGCCTGCGACGCAGGCATGCACCCTGCCTGGGAGTTGAACTAACTTTGGTTCATAGGCTGATGCTCAGTCCACTGAGCCATGCCAGCCAGGACAAAACATTCTATCTTGAACAATTTTTTTAGAGAGAAAGGGGAGAGAAAAACATCAATTTTGATGTTTCACTTTTTTATGCATTTATTGGTTACTTCTTTTATGTGCCCTGACCAGAGATCAAACCCACAACCTTGATGTCTGGGGACAACGCTCTGAGCTGAACTAGCTACCCAGCCAGGGCAACAAATTTTATTGTTATTTATTTTTTTAAGAGTTAGCCTTAAACACTTTTCCACTGACATGTATCTTTAAACAAAACAAAACCTTTGTTTTTTCAATAAGGAGGAACCTGGAGTCAGAATGCAGTAATTAAGTGACTTAGGGTTTTGTTTATTTTTTAAAGATTTTACTTATATTTAGAGGGGAAGGGAGGGACAGAAACATTAATATGTGATTGCCTCACATGCTCCCAGCTGGGTACTTTGCCTACAATGCAGGTATGTGTCCTGACTGGGAATTGAACTGGTGACCCTTTGGTTCATAGGCTGGTGCTCAATCCACTGAGCAACACAGCCAGAGCAGGGATTTGGTTTTGTGTGTGTGTGTGTGTGTGTTTCGCTTCCTGATAGTCATATAATATCTCCCAGTTCTATTCCTCTAGCTACCCCGTTGTTTACTTGCTTTTTTAAAATGTTTGTTTTAGAGCCCTGGCTGGTAGCACAGTGGATAAGGCGCTGGCCTGTGAACCCAAAGGTCACTGGTTTAATTCCCAGCCAGGGCACATAACCAGGTTGCAAGTCAGGTGTCCGGCCAGGTCCATAGCTGGAGGCAGGTGAAAGGCAACCATACATTGATGTTTCTCTCTCTGCCTCTTTCCCTTGCCCTCTCTAAAAATGATAAATAAATTTTTTTTAAAGAAAACAATGTTTTAGATGTGCTATGTAGCGTTTATATATTTTACAGTGATCCCCCTAATCACTTGAGTACACACCTGGCACCGTACATAGTTATTACAATCTTAACTCTGTTCCCTGTGCTGTACTCTATATTCCCATCCCATGACTTGTGTAACTTTTTACTTGACTCACCTTTTTCACTTATCCTCCCACCCCTGCTATCTGGCATCCTAACTTTGTTCACTGTACCTATGAGTCTGTTTCTGTTTTGTTTGTACATTTATTTTGTTCTTTAGGTTTCACATATAAATGAAATCATAAGGTATTTGACATTCTCTGACTTATTTCACTTAATATAATACCCTGTAGGTCCGTTCATGTCACGAATGGTAAAATTTCATTTTTTTTTTTTTTTACGGGTGAGAAGTAATGAATTGTACATATGTAACCCATGTTTATCTAGTCATCTTATTGATGGGCACTTTCATACTTTGGCTGTGATAAGTAATATTGCAGTGAACATAGGGGTGCATGTATCTCTTCAAATGAGTGTTTTGGGTTTCTTCAGATGTATTCCCAGAAGTGGAATTGCTGGATATAAGGTAATTCTATTTTTAATTTTGAGGGGCAGCTCCATACTTTTCCACAGTGGTTGCACTAATTTCCAATACCCCCAGCAGTGGGTTCCCTTCACATGCTTGCCAGCGCTTGTTGATTTATTGATGATGGCCATTCTCACAGGTGTGAGGCGACTCATTGTGGTTTTAATTTTGCACATATGCCTCTTTTCATATGTCTGTTGGCTGTCTATAATGTCCTTTTTGGAGAAATGTATTCAGCACTTCCAATTTTTTAATTGTTTTTTTGGTGTTGAGTTGTATGAATTCTTTATAAAATTTGATTAATCCCTTATAGGATGTATCATTGGTGAATATCTTTTCCCATTCAGTTTTCATTTTTTGATGGTTTCCTTTGCTGTGCAAAAACTTTATAGTTTGATGCCTCACTTGTTTAGTTTTTCTTTTTTTTCTCTTGCCTGAGGAGATATATCAGAAAAATTATCACTAAGAGCAGTTTCAGATTTTACTGCCTGTTTTTTTCCAGAAGTTTTATGGTATCAGATCTTACATTTAAATCTTTAATCCATTTTGAGTTTATTCTTGTGTGTGGTGAAAGAAGAGGATGTATTTATTGCATATATCTGCACAGTTTTCCCAACACCTTTTGGATTAAGTAAGACTGTCTTCACCCAATAGTATATTGCCTCCTTTGTCATAGACTGATTGACCTTACAGGTATGAGTTTATTTCTGGGCACTCTGTTCCATTTTGTTGTGTGTGTGTGTGTGTGTGTGTGTATGTGTGTGTGTGTGTGTGTGTGTTTATGTTGATACCATGCTGTTTTGATTACTATAGCCTTGTAGTAAAGCTTGATATAAGGTGTTGTGATTTCTCTAATTTTGTTCTTTCTCAAGATTGCTATAGCTATTTGGGGTCTTTGGTGGTTCCATGTAAATTTTCAATTATTCTAGTTGTGTGAAAAGTGCCATTAGTATTTTAATAGTGATTACAGTGAATCTACAGATTGCTTTGGGTAGTATGGATATTTTAAAATGTTTTGCCCTGGCTGGTGGCAAAGTGGAAAAGGTGCCGGTCTGTGAACCCAAAGGTCGCTGGTTTGCTTCCCAGCCAGGGCAACACAACCAGGTTGCAAGACAGGTCTCCAGCTAGGTCTGTAGCTGGAGGCAGGTAAAAGGCAACCGTACATTGCTCTCTCTCTCCCTCTCTGCCTTTCTCCCTTTACCTCTCTCTGAAAAATAATAAAAATCTTTTTAAAAAATAATAAAATAAAGTGTTAATTTTTCCTATCCATGAGCATGGTATGTACTTCCGTTTATTTGTAACTTCTGCAATGTTTGGTAATTTCCTGAATGCATGTCTTCTACTTCTTTGGTTAAATTTATTCCTACCTGTTTTTTATGCAAATGTAAATGGGGTTATTTTTTAAATTTCTCTTTCTGATAATTCATTATTGGTATATAAAAATGCAACCAATTTTGGAATATGAATTTTATATCCTGCTACTTTACTGAATTCATTTATCAATTCTAGTAGTTTTTGTGGAAATGTTAGGATTATATATAATATAATATCATCTGCAAGTAATGACAGTTTTACTTCTTCCTTTCCTATTTTAATGTCTTTTATTTCTTCTTCTTGTTTGATTATTGTTGGTTGGATTTCTGGTATTATGTTGAATAAGAGAGGGGAAAGTGGGCATCCCTGTCTTGTTCCTGAACTTAAGGGAAACACTCTTAGTATGTGTTAAGCATGATACTAGCTGTGGGTTTGTTATATATGGCCTTTATTATGTTAGGAATGTTCCCTCTATTCCCAGTCTTCTGGGAGGATTTTCTTTTTTAATCATAAATAGGTACTGGGTTTTGTCATGTGCTTTTTCTCCCTCTATTCCCTCTGTTGATATAATTATACAATTTTATCCTTTATTTTGTTTATGTGGTGTATTACATTGATTTGCAGATGTTATACTACCTACCCTTCCACCCTTGCATCCTAGGCATAAGTTGCACCTGATATTGTGTAAGATCTTTTTACTACGTTGCTGAAGTCCATTTGCTAATATTTTGTTGAGGATTTTTGTATCTTTGTTCATTAGGTTATTGGCCTGTGATTTTTCTCTTTGTAACGTCTTTGCACAGTTTTGGTATCAGAGTCATGCTGGGCCTCATGAGATGAGGTTGGAAGCCTTCCCTCTTCTTGAATTTTTTTAAGAGTAGTTTGAGAACAGATGTTAATTTTTCTTTGAGTGTTAGTTAAAAGTCACCTTTGAAGTCATCCATTCCAGGGCTTTTGTTTGTTGGGAGTTTTGGTTACTGATTTGATTTTGTTGGTAGTAATTGGTCTGTTCAGATTTTCTGTTTCTTTTTGATTCAATCTTGGAAGATTGTATGTTTCTAGAAATGTTACCCATTTCTTCTAGATTGTCCAATTTGTTGACATATAGTTAGTTGTTCATTGCATTTTCTTACAGTGCTTTCTATTTCTGTGATGTTGGTTGTCACCTCTCCTATTTCAGTTCTGATTTGATTTATTTGGGGCCTCTTTCTGTCTCTTTAGCAGAGTTCAGCTTTTGATTGAACATGTTACATGAGAGGGCAAGAGGCTTAATCAGAAGACCAAAGCATCTGTCATCACCAGACTCAGATTCTTTCTTTGCTTCTGCTTTCCTCTCAGCTGGGGCAGCAGTGGTGGACGGGGGAGGGCCTCCTGCGGCTGCAGCACCTGCTCCTGGGACAGTCCACCAGCCCCTGCATTGTGGATGAGGTTCTGATGTTGACATTGGCCAGAGCCTTTGCAAACAAGCCTGGTCAGAAAGGTTCAACATTTACATCCGCTGCTTTTAATGCGGCCAGTGATCATATCCTCTGTGACTGTTACCTCGTCATCGTGCAGGATCGGGGCTGCATAGATGCAGGTGAGCTCTGAGAAGGAGATGGAGGCCATGGTGTGGGCCAGCGCTCCCAGGCACAAGGCTAGTGGCCCAGTGGAGTGAGGGTCTCAACCCCCCCCCTCCCCCATGTGCTTAGCTTGCTCAGGACCAAGCACCTTCCTGGCAGCTGGGGAAAGCTCTTCCTTTCTTGATGAATCTAGTTAAGTTTATCAATCTTGTTTATGTTTCAAAGTACCAGCTCTTGGTTTCATTCATCTTTTGTATTATGTTTTATACTCTTGTTTTACTCTGATCTTAATTATTTTCTTCCTTCTACTCACTTTGGACTTTACCATTTTTCTAGTTCTTTTAAGTAAACAATCATGTTAACTTGTTTACTTGAGGTTTTTCTTATTTATTGAGGTAGGCCTGTAGTGCTGTAAATTTCCTTACAACTGCTTTTTTTTTTAAATTTTATTGTTGTTGTATTACATCCATCTTACAACTGCTTTTGCTATGTGCCATAGATTTTAGGTCATTGTGTTTTCATTTTCATTTGTCTCAAGGTATCATGATTTTTTCTTTGAGTCATTGTTAACCCATTCATTGTTTAGTACCATGTTATTTGGCCTGTGTGTGTGGTTCTTTTTTTCAGTTTTAATTGGTTTTGTTTCATACCGCAATTTTAACCTTGTTAACTTTATTAGACTTGTTTTGTAGCCTGACATGTGGTTTGTCCTGAAAAATATTCCATGTGCTCCTGAAAAGAATGTATATTCTGCTGCTTTAGGGGTGAAATGCTCTAAAATATTGACTTAATCCATCTAGTCTAATGTATCACTTAAGACTGCTGTTTTCTTGTTGATTTTCTACCTGGGAGATCTATCTATTGATGTCAGTGGGATATTAATGTCCCCATACTGTGACTATATTACTGTCATCTCCCTCATGTCCATCAATATTTTCTTTATTTAGGTACTTCAGTGTTGGTTGCATAAATGTTTACAAGGGTTATATCCTCTGGTGGATTGATCTCGTTATATAGTACCCTTTTTCTGTCTTTTTTTTTTTAATAGATTTTTATTCACTATTTTTAGAGGGAAGGGCAGGGAAGGAGGAAGAAAGGGAGAGAGACATCCATGTATGGTTGCCTTTCACCTGCCTCCAGCTACGGGCCTGGCTGGAGACCTGGCTTGCAACCTGGTTATGTGCCCTGGCTGGGAATCGAACCAGCGACCTTTCAGGTCTCAGATTGGCACCTTATCCATGGAGCCACCAGCCAGGGCCTTCTGTCTTCTTACAAGTCTGTTTTGTTAAGGATTACTACCCCAGCTTTTTTGTTTCCATTTAAATATCTTTTTCCATCCCTTTGCTTTCAGTCTGTGTTTCAATTTGAAATGGTCTCTTATATAGACAGCATATGTATGCCTCTTGTTTTCTCATTCACCCAGATACTCTGTGTCTTTTGATTGGAGCATTTAATCTATTTACATTTAAAGTGTACATTTGAACATAATTATTACCATTTTATTATTCATATTTATATTCCAGTTTTTTATTCTCCTTAAAGAAGCCCCTTTAACATTTCATGTAATACTGGTTTAGTGGTGATGTACTCCTTTAGCTTTTTCTTGTCTGGGAAGGTCTTTAGCTCACATTCAGCTTTAAATTACTGGGTAGTCTTGATTATAGGGGTTTTGTTTTTGTTTTTGTTTTTAATTACTTTGAATATTTCATGACAATCTCATCTGGCCTGCAAAGTTAATGTTAAGAAACCAGCCGACAGTCTTACAGGAACTCCCTTGTAGGCAACTCTCTCTCGGTGCTTTTTTTTTTTTAAGATTTTATTTCATTATTTTTAGAAAGAGGGGAAGGGAGAGAGGCAGAGAGAGAGAGAGAGAGAGACATCAATGTATGGTTGCTTTTCACCTGCCTCCAGCCACAGATCTGACTGGAGACCTGGTTTGCAACCTGCTTATGTGCCCTGGCTGGGGAATCAAACCTGCGACCTTTGGGTTCGCAGGCCGGCACCTTACCCACTGTGCTACCAGCCAGGGCTCTTGGTGCTTTTTAAGATTCTGTGTTTAACCTTTGCCATTTTAATTAGGATGTGTCTTGGTGTGGTTTTCTTTGGGTTCATCTTGTTTGGGACTCTCTGCACTTCCTGTACTTGTATGTCTATTTCTTTTGCTATGTTAGGGAAGTTTTCTATCTATCATTTCTTCAAATAGGTTCTCAATCCCTTGCTCTTCTGGTACTCTAGCGATGTAGATGTTGCTACACTGGATGTTGTCCCAGAGGACTCACTATTGTTATTTTTGTTCTTTTTGTTGTTTTGAATGGCTGTTTTCTGCTACCTTGTTTTCTAAATAGCCAATTTAGTTCTTTGTTTAATCTGCTGTTGATTCCTTCTAGTGTATGCATTGTAGTTATTGTATTTATTTTTGACTGGTTACTTTTTATGGATTTTTTGTCTTTATGCTTACAAGCTTGATGCAAACTTCTGATTAAATTCCTTGAGCATCCTTATAACTAGTGTTTTGAACTCTGTATCTAGTAGACTTCTTGCTTTCATTTCATTTAGCTTTTTCTGGCAATTTCTCCTGTTGTTTCATTTGGGACATGTTTCTTTGTCTCCCCATTTTGGTTGCAGCTTTCTGTTTCTATAGGTTAGATAGATCTGCGTTTCCCAGTTTTGTCAGGGAGCCGTATGTAGTAGGTTTTTTGTGGGGTGCAGTGTCACAAGCCCCCCTGATCACCTGATTTGGGTGCTTCATGAGTGTCCCTTTGAGGATTAGTGTGCCTGCCTGTTGTAGTTGAGCCTTGGTAGCTGTTGGCACATCAGTGGGCAGGATTGACCCTCAGGGTGATTGGCCACAACCAGAGTATGAGCTGCTGTGAGGAACTGACCCCAAAAGGTGGGATTTATCCCAGTGGGGTCTGCTTCCTGCCAAGACCTCTTTTTGAGTGTACTGCTTATGGAGCTCATCAGTCAGGTGGTGTTCTGTATGGTCTAAAGCTGGGCACAGGGTAAGTTGGTTCTGGGGTTCCTTGGGAGGGGCTGGTGAAGGGCAACGTAAGATGCTGCTTATGACCAGCCCAGGGAAACCTGTTAGGAGCTACAAGGTGATCCACAGTTGGTAGGTCTCTGTCTTGGCCTGGATGCAGGTGGGAAGGGTCACACTGCAACCTGAGGCTGGTGCCACCAGTCCTACGCTTGGGGCATGTTTGCAGAAAGCCCAAGTCAGCCTGAGATCTGCTACCTGCCAGCTGCCCATAAGGCTCAGCCACTTTTGAAAGACCCTTGGGCAGAATGTGAGTTGTGTGAGGCAGCGTCTCAGGGAGCCAGGGTGGAGCTGATGGAGCTGACCAGGCTATTGCGGAGTCAGGTTTAGCTGTGGGGGTGTGGAGGGGGCTCAACACGGAGGCAGTGGTGGCTGTCCCTCCAGTCCTCTCACTCTGAAGCCACACAGTTCACTTTCTCCCTGTGTCTCTGGCACCCTTGTAGCCCTGAGCTTGACCAGAGCTGGTTTGTTTTCAAGATCGATTGCAACTTGTTTGAGAAAAGTTGGACATAAAACTATTGTGTATAGTTTTGTGTGTCCCCAAATTACTTAGAACTAGGAAGAAAAAGCAAATGGGTATGTATTTGACAGTTGGGAACAGTGTTTTATTTTAAAATCTTATATTCCAAATTTTCTACAATTAAAAAAAAAAAGGATACTGATAAAATAGAAAGTAACCCCTTTGGGAAGTCCAAAACCTAGAAAACTTATTCGAATCAGCCGGAGGGAGCAAAATGACAGTTGATTATTCTGAAGCACATGAAGTGATGGCATGAAGTATACTAGCCTCCTGGTGCTTTTTATCAGGCCGGTGCCGCAAGCCCTACAACTTGCGTGTGAGCCTCGGTCTCCAGGAGCCTGTGCATCTATTCACTCTGCCTCCTAAGCCAGAAATCATAAATTTTCACACCAGTATCATTCATTTTCATTTATTACCAGGATCTAGTGGCTAGGGAAGAGAGGACCCAGAAAAGCAGGAGGTAGAACTATTGTATTATGATGGTGGTTTAATATTAAAGAGACGATACACTGTTTCACAAAAAGATATATTTTCATATGGCTATTTACAGTTTTCCATATTTAAAGAATATCATACAACTGATACTTTAGGTTCTTTTCTATTTACACTTTTCTGACATGGAGTTAAAACTAAAATGGTCAAATTCCTAGGTAATAATAGAAAGCAACCAGTCAACATAGCTAGGTCCTCTCTTAAAATTTGCTGATCAACATTAGCACTAGTTTACCTTAATAATAAATTATCTATTTAAAAGTCAGTAGTAATTTTAAACAATTCATAAATAAGTGTCCTGTGTGCAATTTACATGGTGAATATCCTGTGGCTACTAAAAGCTTGCATTTTGTCAGATATGCATATTATTACTTTTTCAAATGATAAGCTTTCCCAAAGAAGAAACTGGAGAAGCTGAAGTAATAATAGCCTAAGGTTCTGTGGAGAGCTCTCAAAGATCTGCCTGCTTTACAGGAGGTTCTAGTTTACGTGAGAGGACAGTTAAAATCTGGTCGAATTTCTTGTATCTCTCTGTCTGATTCACTTGCGCGCCTTTGCTGCCCCATAGCAGCCGCATTTGAAATTCAGTCTTGACGATTTCACTCATTTCTTCATCTGGTTGGAAACCTAATATAAATGACACAAAACAAAAAGTTTTCTCAGTTCTGCCTAAAACAGTGTTGAAAATAGACGGAAACCTTGTTTAAAGTAGGATCAAAAAGGAACTTCATCTCTTGGAACTTTAAAACATCCCCCAAGGAAAACACAGGTACGCTATAAGTAAGGGAGGGCGAAGCCTCGCTCTCAAGGACCTGAGCACCTTCAGGGAAAGAACAAGCTCACTAAACAGGATAGAATTAACTTCATGTGCATAAGCCATTGGGTTATCAAAGGATACCTTTGCGGGTTTTTTTTTTTTTTTTTTTTTTTTTGCGGGTTTTTTTTTAAAGATTTTATTTATTATTTTCAGAGAGAGAGGAAGGGAGAGAGGCAGAGAGAGAAACATCAGTGTATGGTTGCCTTTCACCTGCCTCCAGGCACGGACCTGGCCTGGAGGCCTGGCTTGCAACCGGGTTACGTTCCCTGGCTGGGAATCGAACCAGCGACCTTTGGGTTCGCAGGCTGGCACCTTATCCACTGCGCTGCACCAGCCAGTGCACGGGTTTTTTTTTTTTTTAACAACTGCTTTGGTGTATCATTTCAGCTGCAGTTGGATTTGTAACAGTAAGTTTACAGTGCACAACCGTCAACACCAGTTTTACACGGAACCCTTCCAACCCCTAGAAAGTTCCCTAGTACCCCTTTGCAGTCAATCCCTGCTCCTACCCCAGATCCCCACCAACCAGTAATAGGCTTTTTGTTCCTATTGTTTTGCCTTTTATAGAAATTTCATATAGATGGACTTTTTGAATATGGACTTCAGCATGTTTGGCTTCTTTCACTTAGTGTAGTGTTTCTGAGATTATTATATATTGTTGCATGTTATCAGTAATTCCTTTGTATTGCTGAGTAGCATTCAGTTATATGGACATGCAACATTTTATTCATCCATCAATTGGTGGATACTTGGATTGTTTCCAGTTTCTGAGTATTATGGACAGTGTTAAGTCTTTGCGTGGGCATGCATCTTCATTCCTTCATAAAGGAGTGGAAATACTAAGTCATGGTAAACACATGTTTACTTGAGGAACCAAGATGGTGGAGGAGTAAGTGGAGCTACACCAGTGTCCTCCCAACACCGAACTGGAATTACAACTTAATTGGGGAGAGATCATCCAGAATAACCAACAGAACACCAGCTGGAGAGAAGTCTTATAACCACGGGCGGAATAGAAGAGCCGATTCATCACAACGTGACTGGTAGGAAATGCGGAGGCGCAAGAGGCTGGTGGGGCTCCCATGGGCGGCAGCTGAAGGGGCAGAGAAACATCTCAGCGGCCAGGGCTCCACCTGAGAAGGGTGGGATCTAAACCCCCAACTGGGCTTCCCAGCCTACAGCAACACAGCTGAGAGTGAAACAGCACTCAGCTGTGAAAAGCAAAAAACTGCCAGGTTTAGTCGGCTTGACAGAGAGACTGAGCCCTTAAAGGGACCACACGAAAATACAGAGGCACCCACCTACCCTGGGCTCCAGCAGAAGAAGGGCAGAGTGGACTAGAGATGCCTGGGGAAAGTTTGGGGCAGTGGCTTTAGGGGGAGAGCTGAGGGAGCAGCCCATGAGTCCAGTGCTGACCCATCCCCCATACAGCCAACAGACCCCTCTTCTCCAAAGGGCGGGAGCCTGAGAGGAAGCCACAGACCCACCCATAGGAATTAATCCACCCCACCCAGCAGTGCCTAAACCTGACCTCAGATCACAGGTTGAGTAGATTAACAACTGAATTCATCTGCTCCACCCAGAGGTGCCTAAAACTGACCACTGATCACAGACTGATTGGGTTAACAACTAAAGGAGACAGACAGTGGCTCTCTGGTAGTCTTCATCTGGGTGACTAGGCCCAGACTGGGACATGAGCTGATGTCACCAAGCACAGATCTAGGAAGTAAAAAAAGTGCACCTCTACACCACAGAAGGTCACACAACTAAGACAGTAAGTCAAAGCAGACCAATCCAAGAAGCAGAAACAAACAAGAGTCACCTAAAATGGGGAGACAAAGAAATCAACCTTTAGTGAAACAAAAGGAGGAATCCACAGGGAAAGTGTAGAATGAAATAGAGGCAAGCTATTAGACATGGAATTCAAAATGATGGTGATAGAGCAGCTCAATGGGCTCAGCCAGCTCAAAGAAAACTGCAAACAACTCCAGGGAAGCTACAAGGAACTCACTGAGAACTACACCAGCATTAAAAAGGACAGAAACTATCAGTAAGAGCCAGGAGGAAATGAAGAATACCATTTCTGAATTGAAGAACACAGGAGGAGGAATCAACAGCAGGCTAGAGGAAGCAGAGGATCAGATCAGCAAGCTGGAGGACAATGTGAAAAAATATTCCAAAACAGTGCAACAGAATGAAAAAAGACTGAGAAAGAATGAAGAGGTTTTAAGAGAGCTGCAGGACAACATGAAACGTAATAACATCCGTATCATAGCGATACCAGAAGGAGAAGAGGAGGAGCAAGGGACAGAAAACTTCCCTAACTTGAGGAGAGAAAATGTCATGCCAACTCAGGAAACACAGAGGGTTCCAAGGAAGATGAACCCAAACAGACTCACTCCAAGACCCATCATCATTAAAATGGCAAATTTCAAAGACAAGGAGAGAATCCTAAAAGCACCAAGAGAGAAACAGCAAATAACACACAAGGTGGCTCCAAAAGGTTATCAGCTGATTTCTCCAGAAACACAACAAGCCAGAAGGGAATGGCAAAAAATATTTCAAGCAATGAAAAACAAAGGCCTGCAACCAAGAACACTCTCCCCAGTGAGGCTTTCATTCAAAATGGAAGGTGAAATAAGGAGTTTTAAGTAGATGAAGAAACAGAGAGACAGATAGAAACACAGGTACAAAGAGAAAAAGAGATAATGGATAAGTGCCTATCAATAATAACCTTAAAGGTAAATGGATTAAATGCACCAATCAAACGATAGGGTATCTAAATGGGTAAGAACCAACTTTAACTTATGAATGCTTTAAAATGATCTTGTTATAAATAGGTTTTACTAAATGAGGTATAATTTTGTATATTACTTGTATCTGCATTACTGCAGGTTTTCTTAGATTGGAATTATGTCACAATATGGAAAAATCATGTTACTTGCAATAACTCAGAATAATCAAATACAGTTAAGGAGGAAGAAAAAAGTAAGAAAATGTGGATGTATATTACATAGAATACATGCTATCTTATTCACTGTTACAAAATATGTGCTTATCTGTGGGTGTGTAATATATAGATTTTGTTAGCTTATGTTTTAAATAGCAACCAACTCATCATTGAAGTGTTGTGAAATCAATCTTAAGGTTAGAAAAGATGCTGAGAATGAAGACCAATTTGGATGGAAGTTGCAAACTACTAAACTATGTGATTAGTGTACATAGGCAATGTATATTCTCATATTAGCATGTAAATTAGATGAAATTCCTTTCAAATAGATCATGGAAATATACATTTCCAGTTATGAAGGCCCCCAAACTGGGGATGCTTGGGGAAAGGAATTAATGCTATAGTTAACTTTATTATTGAAATGTGAACATACCTTATCTCTACCTCAACAGACTCTTAAATATTAAATAGTTCAGTGGTTAGTTTAGGACCACATAGGAAGTCAACCACAAGTTCAAAAAATAGCTAGAATACTATTCTACAAAATTATGTAAATCCTAGGGTTTTTTTAAAATTATTTACCTCAACTTAGTAGACATTAGAATTCCTACTCTGGGGACCAGTTGAGCACTGCAAGTGCCATTATTTCTGAAGGCTCAACTTGTAAAACACATAGAGAAAAAAACAGAGGGTATTGAAAGAAGTAAGACTTGTGCACAGCCAAAAAAAAAAAAAAGAAATTCAATCTACTATTTAAGGTGGAAAACTCCAAAAAGAATAAGTTGTAGTTCCAACAGCTTAAAATAGAGTTGTATTATTGGAGGGGGGAGGATCTGACTCAAAAACCAAATTCATTTTTTACTATGGGTTTGGCACTGTCTCTAGGACAACTTTCACAAAAGTGAGTTCTGCAACACCATTTCTGTGATATATTTCACAAAAATAGTATTCCAGAGTAAAATAAGTATTAAGAAAAAACTGCTTAATTTGCTGCAATATATCTAAAATACTACCATTTAACATGTAATAAGTATATAAGCTATTGGCATATTTAAAATTTTTTGTATTAACTCTTTAAAATCCAGTATATACTTTAAATGTGTGTGTGTGTATATATATATATATATATATGTTTTCTTTTAAGAAACAACCAAACTCTTTTCCAAAACAGCTTTCCCACTTTATATTCTTATCAGTAACATATGAAGATTCTATTTCCACATGTTGCCACTTTTAGTATTGTTATTCTAGATAGTGTATGGTGGTATCCCATTGTGGCTTAAATTTAATTTCCCTTACAACCAATGCTTTGGGCATCTTTCCATGTCATCATTCCTGTTTCTTCTCTGGTTCAGTCTTTTCTCATTGAGTTCCATGAGTTCTTTACATAGTCTAGATGTAAGTCCTTTACAAATTACAGCATGGTGCAAAAGTAGGTTTACAGTTTTGAATATTATTATGTTCCATATAAACCAGTGTAAACCTACTTTTACCCCATCCTGTATGTCAAGTATTTTCTTCTAATCTCTGGGTTTTCCTTTTACTTTTTTTTTTTTTTTTTTTTTTTAAGAGTTTATTAGTTTTAGAGAGAGGGGGAGGGAGAGGTAGAGAAGGAGAGAAATATTAAGGTATGGTTGCCTTTTTCACCTGCCTCCAGCTATGGACCTGGCTGGAGACCTGGCTTGCAACCTGGTTATGTGCCCTGACTGGGAATTGAACCAGCAACCTTTGGGGTTGCAGGTTGACACCTTATCCCTTGTGCCACCAGCCAGGGCTCACTTTCTTAACAGTTTCTTTTGAAAAGCAACATTTTAAATTTTGATTTATTACTATTTTTTTGTTATGGTTCATGTTTTCTGTGTCCTAAGATATCTTTGCCTAACCCAAGGACACAATGAATTTCTCCTATGTTATGGGAGCTTTCCACTCCCTTTACTCATATTTTGGTCCCATTTTGAATTGATTGTGTATGGTCTGAGGTAAATATTAAGGTATTTCCCATATAGTATTCAAGAGTTCCAGCAAATTATCCAATGAATTACTGCAACACTTTTGTCAAAATCAATTGACAACCATACGTGTGGGTCTGTTTCTCAACTCTGTCTCCTACAAGTCATGGGTCTGGTCTACTTAAGGCCAAGGATGCTCCATCAGCTCTATGAGAGGGGGAACCTCTAGCCAGTCATATAAGCATGTGGTTCTCATCCTTGCTTACTGCTGGAGTCGTCTGCTCTGCTCTTAAATACATTCTCATCATCTAGGTCACAGGACCTTGGTAGTTGAAAGGGTAATATAAGGTTTTTAGTCTATCCTTCCCTGTGAGTATCTTTGACAGAAAACCAACTAGAGGCCAGATGACAACTTCCATTCATTCCGTTGATAGGTTTTGAGCCCCTACCTAGGCTGCGTGCTAGGGGTGTGATGGTGAGCAAATCTCTACCCTTCCTGGGGTCACAGTCACTTCCAGCAGCAGGAACTTGCTCTGTCAACCTGGAGCAGGATCAGCTGAGAAACACCATGGGGTGGGTATCTTTAAAGTCATCAGCTGTAGAACAGCTTAAAGCACACGTGGCTTGAGTTTTACCCGGCTAACCTTGGAGAACTTTCCGAGGGAATAAAATGAAACAGATATATGATGCTTACACCTACAGAAGATTCCGTGCAAACTGTTCTGCCCTAAATTCTGGTTTTGAAGCAACAGCTTTGCTTCAGGATGAAATACTAGGCCTCCCCCACCCCCATAGTTCTTAACCATGTGAATCAAACTGTGGGCCCTTGAAGAATTTAAAAATAATCATCCCTGATAAGTGCCATAGAGAAGTCCTCGTTTTTGCATTTGCTTCCTAATGGTCCTTTTGGCTATAGGCCTTCAGCCCTCCAGTCTTCCTCACGCAGATGCCAGGTTTAAACATGGCCATGGGATGACACTCTCCCCATGTTTAAAACATGGAAAGCCTTCCCACCTGCATCCACTCCCTTCAGCTTAGTTGGCCATTCCCTAAGACATACTTTACACGAATCTGAACCCCAGTACATGTGTCTTGTACTTTTCCCTAAGCTCTTTCCGTGCCTTTGCTTGCATTGGACTCCGATGATAAGAGCCAGAAGCTCACTTCTCAGTGTGGCTGAGAGGAAAGAGGCACACAGGTGAATGAAGTCGCATAAAATAGTGATTATTAGAGGTTCTAATGGTAGGCAAGCCAACCAATTCTCTTTTGACCTTTTCTATTTTATACCAATGGCCCAATAGAATGCTTCCAACAAAGAAACAGGATCCTTAGGTCATTTAAGAATTCAGAGGAAGGCCCTGGCTGGTGGCACAGTGGATAAGGCGCAGGCCTGCAAACCCAAAGGTCGCTGGTTCCATTCCCAGTCAGGGCACATAACCAGGTTGCAAGCCAGGTCTCCAGCCAGGTTTGTAGCTGGAGACAGGTGGAAGGTAACCATACATTGATGTCTCTCTCCCTTTCTGCCTCTCTCCCTGCCCTTCTCTCTGAAAAATAATAAATAAAATCTTTTAAAAAAAGAAAGAATTCAGAGGCAGTAAAGATTGATCATATAAGAAATAAGAATTCCCACACCTGTTCTCCCCTACCTGCGCCCCTCCCACCCCCTGCCGGCATTTTTCTAATTGAGAACATCTGTGCTCCTTTGTTCCAGTGACTATGCAGTGTAGACAGCAGCTTACAAATGTCAGCTCCTACCTTCCAGGATCCGCTCAGCATTCATCCGGTAGCTGTTGGCAGCCTCTGCCATGAGCCGGGCTGCTGCCAAGTGGTTCATCATAATCTCACAGCTTTCGTCATTTTTTTCCCACATGTCAGTTCCTTCAAAAGTGACAGCCTGCCGTTCCATTAAGGTCACGAGAGGCATCAGCAGAGGGACTGATACATTGTTTGGGAGGACACACGTGGACTCTGAAAAACAAGGGGCAAAGTTTCCCATATCATTTCCCCGCCAAAGTCAAACACAGAGAATTCCAGTTCCAGGTGGTGATGTAGGAGAATCCTAGACCCCCCTCCTCCCATGGACACATTGAACCTGTGGCTAAATGCAGAGCCGCTCCGCAGAGAGAGGCCCCGGCAGAAGCGGCAGGAGAGCCTGGGACAGTCCCCATAACCCCCAGCCCAGATGCAGCGACCCGCAGTCTGGAGGGAACCCAAAGCCCGGGGCTTCTACCTGAGAAGCGAAGGGTTCATACCCCACATGGCACCCCCAGCTTGTGCCTGCCTGAGAGACACCCCCAAAACCAATGGGGTTCAAATCCACGAGGCCTACAAGGCAGTAATGAGCTTAAGGGTTTCACATGCTCCAGTCACCTGCCAAGGACTCTGAAAAGGCAACTGATTGAGAGGTGCCCAGGCTTCATGTGAGTGAGCCTGGGGGGTTCGTCCTCCAATTGAACACACATTTGGGGCCTGCAGGCTGATGGGCACCATCTTCACACTGCCAGTGGGTACTGTCTCTTTTTTTAATACTGCCCCCCTTTAAAAAATTACATATATAATTTATATATAAATCCTACATAATTTACATATAAATCCATATAAAGATCTCCGTGTGTGTGTGTGTGTGTGTGTGTGAATTTTAGCTCTCCCTTGTCTTTGCTCCAGCTCACTGGTATCGCCCAGAAAGGACCTCACAGCCTCGCTCAGAGCCTGACCTTGCGACACCTGTACGTCACCTGGCTCTGGGGGTCAGTGTGGCTTATGCCATGGGTACCACAGACGAACCAATGGAGAAAGGGTCCTTAAACAACTACTAGAGCACAGCAGAGGCACCAGTGGCCTATTGAGGTCCTAAGTGCAGCCTCGGGCAGGTTGCTAACTAAATGCTTGTCTAAGGGTTGACCGCAGGCCTCCGCAGAGACCTCAGCAAATGGGCCCCGACTGCCTGCCCCGGCCCAGAGCACTAGCATCTCCCAGAGGGACACTTTCCCATGTAGCTGGTGCCCTGGTTTTTGTGGCTGCCAGCCAGGGACCGCCTCGATCACCCAACTCTGCTGACCAGGGGAGCTTGTGTTCTTGGGCCCCACTGGACTGTAATAACTGGAAAGAGTTCTTGGCAGGCTCCTCTCCCCATTGCCCAGGGTACGGCACAGACAGTGGACTGAACTGCCAGAAAGCTTGTCTGGGCTCTGACCTTGTAACTGCCACCCAGAGGACACCTCCGGATTGCCTGCTGGCCAGTGGCTTTTACACTTACTATTGCACAGGACTATATATTTGTACATATAATTCAAAGTGGATTAAAGACTTAAATGTCAGATATAAAAACCCTATAGGGAAACACAGGCGGTAAGCTCCTTGACGTTGGTCATGGAGATGATTTTTTTGGATGTGACACCAAAAGCAAAGGCAACAAAAGCAAAAATAACAAGTGGGACGATGTGAAACAAAAATAATTGCTGCACAGCAAAGGAAAACATCAACAATATGAAAAGTCAACCTGCAGAATGAGAGGAAATATTTGCAAATCATATATTTGATAAGGGATCAATATTCAAAATACATATATAAAAAGCTCATAACACTCAATAGAAAAATAAAAACAAAAACCCCGCAGAGGACTCAGACATTTTTCTAAAAAAAGACATACAGGTGATCATGAAAAGATGATCAAAATCATTAACCATCAGGGAAAGAGGCCAGTTAAAACCACAAGAGGTATCACCTCACTTGTTAGATTGTCTATTATAAAGATAAAAAGTGTTGGGGGAGGAAGTGAGGGAAAAAACCTTTTGCACTGTTGGTAAGAAGGCAAATTGGTGCAGCACTATGGAAAATCGGGGGTTCCTCAAACAATTAAAGCTAGAACTAACTACCATATATGATCCAGCAATTCTACCTCTGGGTATTTATCCAAAGAAAAACACTAGCTCAAAAAGATACACACACCCTCCCATGGTCGCTGTCACATTACTTACAACAGCCAAGACACGAAAACAACATAAACATCCATCACTAGGTGAACGGGTAACGGTGGTGTGGTATACATTACAACGGAATATTATTTAACCATAAGAAAGAATGGTATCCGCCATTTGTGACAACGTAGACTTTGAGGGCATTGTACTAAGTGAAGTAAATAAGTGTGTGCAATCCAAAAACAAAAACAAAATAAATGAACAAAAACCCCTGAGCTCACGGACATGTAGAAAAGTTTGGTAGTTGCCTGAGGTGGAGGGTGGATGAAATGAGTGATGAAGGTCAAACGGTACATATTTCCAGTTATAAAATGAATAAATCAGGGAGCACGATGTACAGCATGGCAACTATAATTACTGTATGGCACATCTCAAGGTAGCAAGGACAGCAGATCTTGAAAGTCCTCACAAAAATATTTTTGTAACTATGTACAGTGATGGGTATTAATTGGACTCACTGTCATGATCACTTTGCTATATATACAAATACCAAACAGTTACACTGTACATCTGAGACTGACACAATGTTGTGTCACTTATATCTTAATTAAAATAAATAAAGGCAGAATGAAGTGACTGGCAGCCTGGGTCTTTTCTAGCCTCTGCTGACCTCCATGCGATGCTGTCGTCTGAAAAAACCTTGATCAACGCAGCAATACTGCAGATCACTCAGGGCCTTGGAACAGGCTCTACTAACCACCTTGATCAAACCAAAACAGACGCAACCTGCTGGCGTTACAGGTGCCAAGGGGGCCGCCACACCAGGCCTGCTTCGCCCACCCTGTGCTCACCTCTGCCTTCGTGCAAGATTTTGCTGAAAGGCTTCAGCTGTTTCTCGTAGAGGATGGCGGACTGGGTGTGCTGGCGCCGCAGGGCAGTCCACGTCTTCTCTAACCTGGTAATCTGGAAGAAAGAAAAGGGGTGTCATTTGGAAAAGGCCACTTTTTACATAACCTTTTTGTGGAATAGATGGCAGAGGCAGTTGACTTTAGTCTGCACTGCCTTCATGCCAGGGACAGCTCCTCTCAACTTCTCGTGTGTGTCTGCTTGAAAATAAATGCATGTCATGCTATGTGTATTTCTTTTTGTTCCTTGATTGAAAATAATTTCATGTATGTACAAACAGGATAGAACAGCCTTATTATGTTCAACTTCTGCATAATATTCCATTTTGTGGATAAACCATAATGTAACCACTGTCCTCTAGAAAAGGGTTTTCAACACGTCTATTACAAAATTATCTTGTGAAGATTTTGCAGCCTTGGCTGGTGGCACAGTGGATAGTAAGATTTTACAAATGTGTATAGGTGTGAAATTATCCACAGGATAAATTCCAGAAGTGGAACTGCTGGGTCAAAGAGTACATGTGTGTTAAATCTGGAGCGGGGTCGCCAGCTGTCTTTCGCAGAGGTTACACCGAGATGTCAGCCCGTGAGGTGCAGCATGTCAGTGTCCCTCATATGCAGTGACATCTGAGGCACCCTGGAGAGTGGCCAGGCCACGGGATGCTGCCACCCATTCCTGCACATTTCTTCTGGAATGGTGTAGTCACCATCAACATGTGCCACTGGGCCGGCCTGCCCTGCAATGGCTGGTCCACCACTCACACTGTACAAACGGCAGTGTCGGGTCTTCTACACACAACAAGGACGGGAGGGAGGGCAGGGGGGCCAGCTCAGGTATTTGAGAAATTGCATTAAATCCTCGCAATACCCTATAAAGCAGGTACTTTGGCCTCATTTTACAGAAAACAGGAGAGATCGGGTCTCTTGCTCAAGGTCTCGCTGCTGGTAAAGGGCCGGGCTGAGATTCATTTCATCAGCCCTTAAGAGCTCCTGTGTGCGTGTTCCCTGCGAAAGGGGAGAGGGATCCGCACCAGCAGGTTTCCTGGGAAGGAGAGGATGTGGGCTGCTCTGCCTCCGGCCACCCACACGCCGCCCTGGTCCTCACACGCCCCTCCCCCAGCCCTCAAGTATCCCTTTCTGAGAGCAGCCGTGTCTCCGCTGAGCTGCAGGTTTGGATGGTGACGCAGAACTGACAGGAGTCCTCTGGGGTTTTCCCTGGACTGCCACTTCCCGGGGCCTGAATACCCTGGGGGACCTGGCCCCTTGTTGCTGGGGTGCCAGGGAGGGAAGAGTGTGGGCTGCTGGAGGGAGGGGGCGCCCGCGGAGCATGTTACCCTGCTCGGGGTAAGTCCCTGAGCACGAGCCTGAGGCTGCGGGCGACCACAAAGCATCCCCCTTGCGCCTCTGGGAGGCGGCTGCAGGCTGCAGGCTGCACACACAGCTTAGCTTGTTGGCTCCGCCCGCAAAGTTACCATGCAGGGTTGGATAAGAGGAAATAAATCTGATGCAAATTCGAAACACCTGAATGAAAAATTAGTACTCCTGATATTAGAGAAGTCTGTCTATCACAGAAATATGGCTGCATTTGCTTATTTCCAGTATCAACCCTACTAAATTCTAGTGCGTCTGAAGAATTTTGTAAACTCCTGGAACATTACATTATAATTGGAACAGACTCCCCCCACCCCCCCAACAGTTTTCCTGGGAAAGGAGTTCATCTGCCCCGGACATATGAGTATCATCCTAATCAGTTCTTCAGGAACACGGTTCTTGAGGCTGAGTCTTCTCGCCGCACATCAGAGAGAAAGTGTGGGCTGTTGGCCGTTACCCCATTTGTAAGCACAGCCAAATACTTAGGACACCACTCTCGGTGGAGTAGCCACAGCGGCTTTCACTAAGACACAGGTTCCTTTAGGAGACTGACGAAAGTCACCTGTGGTTTGCCAGGCGCGGGCCTGCAGACCACACTGCAGAACAGGAAGCACACCCGGGCCCAAAGCGCTGCACAGAGCCAGCGGAGATTTACCTGCGGCATCTCCAGGGCTTTCATGATGGCCGAGAAAGAATACAGGTCCCCCATGGAGTCTTTCAGTTCCACCGCCACCTGGATGATCCTATTGAGGGTGGCGGCTCGGTCCTCCACAGTTCCCGTGCAGCCCAGGATGTCCACTGCAATGCCGATGGCCATGGTGCTGTGTCTGAGAGGGAGACCAGGGGTCAGGCCCGGGGTCAACAGGACCAGGAGGGAGTGAAACCAAACCAGCCAGGAAAAGGACGGGCCTTGCATCTTTTGCTGCTCTTGCCCTGAGACGCGCTGGCAGCTCAGTGTGGTTGTGATTTCAGCAGCGACCACCCCTACCAGGCTGATGGCAGCAGGACACAGGCCTCAGAAAGGTGCACTTTACGGAGTAAGAAAGGACAGACCCCCCCCCCCCCCCGGGACAGAACTGGACCTGCGGGCATGAAGAGAGCCTTCCTCAGACTCCTTGCACCTTCTTCCACGCGAGATCTCAGGAGACACCAGGTCCCCCAAACACACTGGGGAACTCCTTCCGCAGGAAGCCCTAGGCCACTTCACCTGAGCCCCCCACCCTGGGGAATGGAAGGGACAGAAGGATAAAAAGATATGTTTGATCCAGAAAAACACAAGGGTGTGAGAACAAAGAAAGGAATGAGAAGCCAAGAATGGAGCGTCTGTGGCCCTGGTCAAGAGGCCGGACAGTGAACGGGGATGTGGGCGAAGACTGAACAGCGGGCGGGCAGGGTGTCCCTGCGCAGTCACTGGTAAAACGGCGACCATGTGAGCACCTGCCTACAGTCCTCCCGCTTCCCTCCTGAACGCCACATGGTTGACCTTTCAGACCCAGAACAGCAGCGGCGTGATCTTTCTCTCCGTGGCGATGGGACCAACCAAAAAGGGGCGGCAGCACAGCCTGCAACCCGTCTCCGTCCCTCTGGAGACCAGGACTGCGGGGCTGACTGCGCTGGCCAGATGGCCTGTCACATTCCGTCCGGGCTGTGAGACAAGTGCTGGGGGGAAGCACTTTGCAACTCTGGGGCCTCCTTGTCCTGAATGTTCACACCTAAGGATGCGGCTCCATGGCCGCGCTGGTCTCCGGGCCCACAGCGGTGGTCTCTCTCGCTCTCCTTGAGCAAAGGGGGGTGTGATTCAGTACCTAGCATTACTAGTTTCTCTTGTCGACAAACGTCCAGCCTAAGAAAAAGCCTTAGAAGAGTTTACCTGAGCCCTGGCTAGTGGCACAATGGATAAGGTGCCAGCCTGTGAACCCAAGGGTCGCTGGTTCGATTCCCAGCCAGGGCACATAACCAGGTTGCAAACCAGGTCTCCAGTCAGCTCTGTGGCTGGAGGCAGGTGAAAGGCCACCAAACATTGATGTCTCTCTCCCTCTCTGCCTCTCTCCCTCTCCCTTTCTCTGAAAATAATAAATAAAATCTTAAAAAAAAAAAAAAAAAAGTTAAAAAAAAAAAAAGAGTTTACCTGAGCCACACTGATGGCCATTGCCAGGAAGCAAAATCTCAACAGGCTGAGGAAATGCTCCGGAGATCGGCAGTCTTCCAGCTATTTTATACGTTTGGGACCAAAGGAGGGAGTGTAAGAGGGGTTACGTGAAATCCACTGGCGGTGGATTAAGGAGGCAGAAGAAAACAAAGCAGGGCAATCTCCTACATTAGATGAAACGCAAAACAGAGAAACGCCCTTCTTTTACGGGTTGGCTAACATTTCGAGTACGGAGACGGTATGTGGGCGATGAGGTAACAGTGTGGTCTCCTGAGCTGGTGCAGTGGCCATGCCTCTGAGGGCTCAAAAAGAAAATTACTCTGACATTTCAAAGGCATGTTATCTTAGAGGCACAAGAACAACAGAAAATATCAAAGTTAAAGACTGACCTTTGCCAAGGAAGCTACAGGCCTGGGATATGACTTGCTTTTAGTTTGGAATGTGTGTGTTCAGGCCATCTGATAGGGTTACTTTTGGTCTCTGACTTTGCAGAGCGTGTCAGTGTTAGCATGTGGCCCTTTCCATCCACACTCTAGTGTCTCTGTGCAACCGCAGGTATGCAGGGTGGGGCAAAGGAAGGTTTACAGTTGCGAGTATGCAAAACGGAGTTGATTCCTATTATTATTATGTACTAATTATTGTATTATGCTCCACACGGACAACTGTAAACCTCCTTCTGCCCTACTCCTGTATGCACATATGACCTTAGGCTGCTCCCTGACTGCTCTTCTACTCAGTTTCTTCATCTGTAAAATGGGAACAAGAGTATTTTGAGAACTAGAGACTGTGTGTACAGTTATTTAGTTATTAGTATACAAATAACTAAAGACCTGGCCCTGGCAGGTGCCCAGCAAATAATGCTTGTTACCACAATGATCTCTAAGGGTGTATCATTCCCTCGGTAACTTGGTTCATTTCACCTGTTTGTCTCTTTTCCTTTTTTTATCTCCTTCCTGATTCCTTGTCTTTTTAAATTAATAGAGCCTAACATAGACTTACAGTCTATTTCTATCATTGGTAGTTTATTGAAGTTTTGTCGCCCGTTTGCAAAGTGTTAAAATTGAGCCAAACATTTCAGATGTAATTTTCAACTAATAATAAACTTACTTTCCATGTTGCATTCAGTCCATTTTTTATTCAGTGTTTTCTCCGCTATGTTTTAATAGCTCTTAATAAGACTTATTTTCTACTCCTTTATGACCTGGCGGTATGCTCTACCCAATCATTCAACCAGCATTTGCCTGCAGCCTCCCGTGTACACCGCTCAGGGAAGGCAACTCAGCTGCCACTGAAGTTCCCGCCGTCGGTCGGCAACAGGAGGAACTGTTAGACTCAGCAGGTTCGGAATGCGGGAGGTGGGAAATTAAAAAATAAAGGGTGGTTTTGTATTTGATTCTGAAACGCAAGAGGATGTCGTTTAGCCATTTAAGACCAGAATACTCATGACCTTTACCTAAACACTTGGGAATGAAGACAGGCACTCCCCAGACTCCAGCAGCAAGATCCACAGGTCAGCCCTGGGCAGGAAACAGGCCAAGGAGTGGGCCCCCAGGCACACGGGCCCGCGGGAGAAAGAGGAAATGGACGTAGACAAGAACGGAAATCTGAAAATAGCCTAGAGAGAAGCCCCAACCCCACCCGCCTCAGCCTGGGTCCCATGTCCTCTGCACCTCATGGAAGTGATCACGTAAGGCCTGGAACTTGGGGACTTTTCAGACCGAGATGTATGTACTACATGAGAAATGGGGAAGTTTGGGGGTACAGCTCATCTCTGTCGAACCAGCGACCACGGAGCCCAGGCAACAACAGAGGAGAAATCAGTGGACCTGAGAAGCCAGGGCCCTGGGCTTGGGGAGGGAAGAGCACACCTGGAGAGAGGCTACACTCTAGAAAAGTCTGATCAGGAAAGTAGAAAAATTCAGAAGGCTGGCCTACAATTGCCCAAAGTCATTCAACAGCAAGGATGCCTGAACCAAGTCAGCATGAACCATTTCCCATCTCCTGCCTCCCAGAATCTTCCGTGCGGTGCACCTGTGCCTGGAAAGGCAAAGTGACAGCAGCACTGCTGCCGGCGATGCTTCACCTGCCAGGTGACCTTGAAAGCAGGGGTGTGGATCCCTGGGCTACTTGAAAAGCAATGTTTACTTTCTAGAGGTTGACATCCTTGGACTACACTGGCCACTGGCCACAGCGGACCACCGACACTTAAAATAGTAAACAATGAAATAAAACATTTCATTCTTCAACAGCTCTGTGTGGTTAGTGACCCCCATAATGAGATGCAAACCGTTCAGACATCCCAGCAGGGTGCACCAATGGTGCCGAATCTAGGACATGGCAGAAAGCCACGGGCGGGGGTTGACAGTGCACAGGACCCCTGGGCTCTGAAGCATCACTGCCCTCTCCACATGACAAGCCAGGATGCCGGCTGTCCACTAAAACCCACATGTGTGTCATGGCAATGGTTAACCTGGTTGGATAAAAACAAAAAGCAACAAGATAGTCTTGCCCAAATCAACTCATTTTGTGAGCCAGAACGGCCATCTTCTATGGTAATAAGATAATCAAGTCTAGCACTTCTTTTCTTTAAAACGTGCCTTGCTTGTTTCTTTCTAATTTTTTAAAAAGATTTTATTTATTTAAAGATTTTATTTATTATGTTTAGAGAGAGGGGAAGAAAGGGAGGGAGGCAAAGACGGAGAGACATCCACGTACGGTTGCCTTTCACCTGCCTCCAGCTACAGACCTGGCTTGCAACCTGGTTATGTGACCTGGCTGGGAATCGAACCAGTGACCTTTGGGTTCACAGGCTGGTGCCTATCCACCATTCCTGTGTGGGGTTGAAATGGACATCCAGGGTCCTGGCTTTGCAAGAGAAGAGGGCTGTGGGGAAGAGGGAGGGACCAAGTGCCATTATCCTCTGACCTCTGCTCCCTGATTTGTCCACCCCTCAAAGAAAATGTTCCAACTCTGTCTTCCCAACCTTTCCCACAGCTCCCGCTTAACTCTTAAAGCAGCCTGCAGCAGGGACAGGAATATGTTCTTTGTTCCCTGACTTCCTCTGAGCTGTCTCTTTGTGCTTCTCCAGGAATTCTCTAGCTAAGGCTTCTGGGGAAAGTTGGCCCCGGGTGCACGTCCTCAAGGACCCTTGGGGTGGGGGTACGGTGTCTCTCTCTGCTCTGAAACCTGCTGATCTGGCAGCCAGGAAGGAATTCCAGGGGCCAGAAACACAAGGGCTGTTCTGCTCACCTTTCGATGATGTCCAGACGCAGCTGGTGGCCATAAGGCAAGGTAATGAGTTCCAGCCCTGAGCTCACGCCCATGTTCCTCCTCATCTCTTCAGAGACTTCAAGAATCCTAGTGACCTGTCAAGAACACAAGTTGAAATACGCTGGATGAGGAGACAGGCTTGCTGTGAACGCAAACGTAGCCTGGGAGAGGAAATCCACAGAAATGGAAACAGTGTGGGCGCACTTCCTTCAGTCCTTTGTGAGCAGTGGCGTCTGAAAAGGCAGCTTTTATATGTGACACATGGAGAATTTAATGCATGTACTGGAATATAAAACCTGGGAGGAAAGCGCCTAACTTGGTTCACAGAGTCTGCAGATGTGGTGCTTCTGCCCAGCCAGAGAACAGCGCAGTCCCTGCGGCCTCTGCCTCACGGAGGCTGGGTCCTGCCACGACCTTCCACTGCGGACAGCAGGGCTGCAGGACGGGCCCTGCCATGGGAAAGCGGAACGGGGTCCAAGCGCCCCTCTGCCGCGTGCCTCCCTGTTCACGTTCTCACTTAACAGCAGGGCTGGCTGCTATTACCTGTAATTACGCCTCTCTGGGGCTTAGTAAATGTACCACACGTCTGGAAACCATTAGAAACATGTATAGAGATGGAAACCTGAGATCTCAAACACATCTATTCCTCCCCTAGAGGGTTTTCCTTAAAGAAAATCTTCATGTGTCCCCGCCAGCTCTCCCATCTCAATTCTAGTGGGTAATCACGGTTTATCAGAACCAGGTTATTTGTTGGGCCATGTATAATTATTACATGTACCTCCAAATGTTGCAACGGCGTCAGCGCATCTCTGAAACGGGACTAATGATGCCTCAGTGCCCCACGCACTAACGGCGCAACCAGCAGATGCTGACACTGAGCTGGGACACACAGCAGGGTGGGACAGTTCCTTTCCTCGGTCTGTGCAGCTGTCCTCGGGCACAATTGTCCTGGTCAGATGAACAGTCCAGATGTTTTCATAATAGGCTCCAAAAAACATCTGGAAGTTTAGCTGATATAATTAACCCTGACCCTTAACTTCTGTGGTTGAGCAAGGATCTGCTGTGGGAATTAGCTACTCAGGGCTGGACCCAAAAACTGGACGCGGAACTCGTACCATGCTCTGAGCCTTGGTTTCCTCTGCTCTGACACAATGGCCAAGTTCACCTTTCTCAAGGACTTTGCAAAGGCTCCAATGAGCTTAAAGCCCCAAAGAACTATTTGCAAATACAGGCTGTGAATCACTGACCACGTAGAAGGGGTCAGGGTTCTGGCCCCATCTCTGGAAAGAGATTTACACCTTGACCATGGAAAGGCAGCCCAGATGCGCACCCCAGCACCTGCGGTCACAGACACTTTGCTCACATGTTTTGACAGCTGCCCTGCCAGAGGCTCCAAACCCGGCACATCTGTGGGGCATTCTCCAGCCCACGCACACTCAGCAAGATTCCAAGGCCTGCCATGATTCAGTTTTAGTCGGGAAGCACTGGCATCCAGAGCAATCCCTGTCCTGGTCGAGAAGCCTCCAATCTGTTTCCCTTCAGTGCAAGCATTCAAGTCTCCGATCACTGTCCTGGGTTTTACCAGGAAACACCAAAGCCTGTTCATCCTAAGGCTGAGCTACGGGGCCAGGGGGTCCTGTGCTCACACTGCAGGGCCTGGATCAGCCCCCTGGGAAACACCCAGGGCCGTGCGGCCACAGACACAGAGGAGGGACAAACATGTCCAGGGCGTTTGCTATGAACTGGACCTGGCTTGGCGACATCAGTGCCCATGATGAGGTGTTTCAGCCTCCCCCGCTCTGCAGACCTTAGCTACCCCGGTCCTGCAGGCTCCCCCAACTGGACCTGCTCCTCATCCTGCTGCCGTGACCCAGGGGAGCCTGCCCTCCCTCCAGCTGCCAAGGGACCTTTCAATCACAATGAGATCACCTGGCTCGGCTGTCTCTGCTGTCTTCAGCAGAAGGCTGACTGGCACTGTGTCCTTACGGGCCTGTCTCCCTCACTGAACTGCCAAGTGCTTTGAAGAACAGCAACTGGGAACGAGCCCAGAAGCAGAGACTTAAAACCATGGAAGGCCTACCAGGACCTCCCCCACTCACCTTCGCTGCCCACAGAGTAAATCTCCTGCAAGCCAGCCCCTCCCCACTGTGGCCTGTGCTGTCTGATGCCTGGAAGATGCTGTTTGCATTCTTCATCGGACCGACTCCTGTTCGGCCTTTTCAAAACCCCTGACATCCCTACCCTGACCCCCAGAGGCCCCATCTTCAGGACCCTGCCTTAAAGGCCCCACGGCTCCTGTGCCTGCCTCTCCAGAGCATGTCCCACCCTCACGGTGGTCTGAATTCCTCTATCACTGTCCCTCCCTGCCCCCCACCGTGACCTGGCCTGCAGTGCATACTCAGTAGAGGCTGAAGATGTAGCACTGTCAACACTCGTTCAGCCTCCTCCCGGGCCAGGCATGGTAAGGAGAGTGGTTGGTATTATTCTCCTTCTTTTATGGGTGGGGAGAGAAAGACTGGGAGGCAGGATTAGGTTCAGGCAGTTCACCCCCAGAGGCCCAGCTTTCAACTGCTGGCCCTCACTTCTCGCCACTGCAGACAGCGGGCGGGAAAAAGGCTCCAGGTGAGACCAGGGCGGTTGGTGCCCCTTTGCAGGTGGAAGTGGGGTGGAACATTGCAGGCAGCCTGGGGGTGCTCAGGACCACCCCCAATTCTGACCTTTCTGGGTGCCATCCCTGGGCTCTGTGCACCATGTGGGGACCAGCGTTTGGACCTCAGGGGCTGCCCAGCGCGTTCTGAGCCTCAGGGTGGCCCTGCCCAGTGGCTGCTGCGTGTAGAGTGGGTGACACAGCCCTTGTTTGATTTCCCTCTCAGGGTCACTGGCTGACCCAGCTTTGTTGGCCAAGGCCCAAAGTCAGTGTTCCAGGAAGAGGATAAGGAAATGGTGTGGACTCTGGAGGGAGGAAGGAAGACTAACCGGCCCTGCCCTTGGGGAGAGGCAGGCAGGCTCCTGTTCTGGTCTCTGCCTAGGGGTCCCGACTCCCAGGGATGCCTGAAGGCAGGCAGGGCAGTGCAGCCTCACCAGGGGCATAATGCAGAGAGAAACAGAACAAGAATTAGCATAGGTGGCTCATTCCTTCTGTTGAGAACAGCTTTGGATTCTAGCCTCATGGCTGCCAAAGTGGTGAGGTTCTAGAGCTTCCTGCAAAGAATGCTCGGGCATCCCACCTCCTACATTACTGCCAGGCTCTGCTGGAAGCCACAAGGAAGAAGGATGCGTTTCCTCCTGGGAGCCAGGCTGTTCTGGAAGCCTGGACCACGCTTCCAGGCAGAGCCTCCTTTAAGGGGAACCCAGCCAGGGGCACGCCGGGCTGCCGGCCTGTTGGCGTGGTTCTGCTCTCAGAACCAGGGCCCAGAGTGCTACTCTTACTGTGCAAACTGGCTTAGCTCGCTTTAAAGTGAGAATCTAACCTGACAAATGATCTGACCATTGTCAAGCCACCCGCGTGAACAGCCCTGTTCTCCCTGAGCAGCCCCTCCTGCTTATCTTCTCAGGACCCCAGCAGCACCTCACTCACCCCCCCCCCCCCTTTCAGGCCTGGCCATGAGGCCACCTGAGGGACCCCGCAGTCCAGTGTTCAGAAAGGGGGCTGTTATCCCCAAACAGCCAGCAGCTGCCTAAGGTTCCCCCAGGCGGAGGGGAGGCCCCCTGCCCACAGGCGTGCCCTTAACCACGCGGGAACTCCCTGGAGAAGGGGCTGCTCAAACACAGGGTTTCCTGCCATGACTTATGACCCAGGCCATGTGTTTTGGAAAACCCAGTTCCTAAATAAGCCCTGACCTTTGCAGCTAATTGACTGCACTGAGCCACAAATGAAAAAGGGCCTTAACTCTCACAAAGGCCTTATCTTGGTGCGATTGCTTTATGAGACACCTGCTTTCTAGAGGGATCTCTGATCTGAAGGACGAGGCTGCCTGGGGCCACCTATGGGCAAAACACACCCGTAAGGAAAACAAACGCTTCCCATAAAAAAGGATGGTGATGTAAACACACACTTGGAAAGAGAGTCATAATATCTTTTTTGATGAAACAAACACTCAAGTAGTACGTAGAGGTGGGTATCATCTCCATGGTAAACAACCAGATCTGCACACACTTGTTTACACGCCTGTGCTCGCAGAGTACATGTTAGCAGGCGATGCCCAGGGAACTGGATTTCATGTGATTTTTCCCCTCTTCATCTGTATTGTACTAGTTTTCTAAATGAGACTTTATCATTTTAAAACAACTTTTATACTTTTTCTAAATTGAACAAGTATGACTTATTTTTTAAAAATCATGGTAACTTTTAAAATGTTTATCCTAACGGCCGTTTCAGTAACAATAAACACATGATGCGCGTGTGCGTAATCAAAGCAAAATAACCAAGGCTCTGCTTCTCCGGAAACTACATTTTCATCTACAACCTGCTGGCCTTTGGACTTGACTTCGGCAGTTCTGGCAGGTTCGAGGCCAAGGGAGAACTGTAAGACCAGCACCAGCTGGGAGACGGGTCCTGCAGCGACTCCAGCCACCAGCAGGGGTTGGGGGACGGAGGTGTGGCCTCGGCAGTGACCCGCCCTCCTCCGTCCAGGGTGAAGTTTACAAGCTTCCCACCTGGGCGAAGGTTATGCTGGCCTGTGGTTCCCACCCCTTGAATAAATCCCCACGCTCGCTGGTCTTCCGACTTTTCCCGGGAGCAAAGTACGGAAAAGGGCAAGGCCAAGTGACGCGCAGACAGGTTCCCCCCACCTCAAACTTTCGGAACCCGGAATGCAATTCCGAAATTCCGTCCACCCAGGTACCCACCTTGCAGTCCGCGCTCAGCATGTGCTGGGCGATGACCTTGGGGTTGTTGCTGGTGAACAGTTCTTTCGCTCGCTTCAGCATCGCGGTTTCCAGGGGCCTGTTCTCAGGAGGGAGGAGCTTCGACTGGAAGTCGTTGGGCCTGAAGGAGGAGGCTGTCTCGCGGAGGGGCGTCACAAACTCGGCCCCGTCGCCCTGCCCCCTGTCCATGGGCGCGGCTGCAGGTGGCTCCTGAGGGCTGGCCCTGTCATCGTCGTCAAGGATTAAGTAGTTGGTGCCCGAGTTCCGGGGACCCGCAGCCCCGTTCTGCTTGGCTGTCAACAGTTCCACATAGCTGTCCTGGGCGCCGAAGGGCAGCCCCGGGGCGCAGGTTGGGTTCAGTTCACAGTAGCTGGCCTCTGAGTTGAGCCAGACGGAGGGAGATGGAGGAGTCTTGAGGAAGGGCGCCTTGCAGGGCTTGGGGGGTGGCTTGGGGCACAGCTGGCTGTCTGAGCCCCTCAGCACCTCCCCTGCCCTAGCATCTGGGGAGACCCTTCGAACCACCGCTGGGCTCAAGGTGGGCTCGCTGCCCGTCCTGAAAACGGGTGAGTTTGGGCAGGGGCCTGCGTCCACGCCTGAGGATTGAGGGGGCATCTTACAGCCTGCAGAGGACAAGAGATGGTCAGAAAATGCTCAGCAAAAATAAAGCAAAACTAGAGTGACAGCTCCCCAGCCCTCATCCATGCCGTTGGACATGAATTTTCACCCTCCAAAGGAAACTCTAGGAAAAGGTGACCACCCCATTCCCAATCTAAAGAAGTTGGTCAAGGACATTTTGCGGACTATCTTGGCCCCACCCCGCAGTTAAATCTCAGTGACTGCCGACAGCTGGGTTGCAATGTCATTTTATGGTCACAGAAGGTTAGGACAATCAGAGCAGGAAAATACACTGAGTCCTGAGAGGAGCGAGGAATGTAAGCTTTCCCTAGGAAATCCGTCATTAGCCACAGAGCAGAAAGGGCCCTGCATCACTCTCAAAGGATCCCAGGCTGCTTTAAGGGACAGCTGGAGCCACACACTGGGACAGGAGAGAAAGACATGGAGAAAACCCACATAGAAAGTTTAAGGGAAATTAGGAAAATCACCTTGTGGTCCCAAGGAAGGTCGGTTATGAAAGGAGCAAAATGCAATCCCATGGCTACTAACATAATTGCTTACTTGGTTTCCCCCACACCCCACAACTCTCACTCTTCTATGAAAAGAGAATAGAGAGGAGGAGGGGTCTCTGGTCAGCTGCTCCAACACAAGCCCCGGGATCAGCCACCCACCCTCCGTCCTAGGAGTGGACTACAGGGGGAGGCTCATCTGTAGCTCAGTCATGAAGACCACCAGTTAGCAAATGGGCTGAGAATTAGAATCAGGAAATCTGAGTTCAAATGCTGGCTTAGCTGCTCACCTGATAGACACCTCTCGACAAGGTACTTAACCTCTGTGTCTCAGTTTCCTCGGCCTCAAAGGGAGAAACAATCATGCCCACCTTGAAAACGTCTACGAGGCTTTAAAGCCAGTATACGTAAAGCATCCAGCTCAGTGATTCACATCTGGATGTGGTCCTACAAACCTCCTGCAGGCGTGGAGGCTTACGTCTTTCTCTAGTGAGGTGGGCAGAGATAAAGAGCCTGAAGGAAATGGGGTTAACTGCCACCCTCTTCCCCACAACCTCCCAATGACCTACCGATCGGGAGGTAGCTCTCCGACTGGTGGGCTTTGAGGGACAAGGCTCTTCGGTCCTGCATGTGATCCAGGCAGGCTGGCTGGCTGCCGCTCTTCTCTTTATTTCTGAAGCAAAAGGCAAGGGGAGCAGAGACCTATCGTTAAATCATAAAACCTTTAGGCAACATCACGGAATGACTGCTCAGGATGGAAGGCCCTGGATTGCCTCAGCCTAGCCGGTGGGGCTCATTTCTCAAGAAGGATGTTACTGCATGAGTGTGGCCCTGGGCTCCATCCCCACAACCACTCCAGCTAGGTTCTGGGAAGCCTCCCCTGGGCCTTTCCAACCAGTTGAGCAGAGCAGGGTAAAGGTTTCAGAACAGGTTGGAAAAATCTGATGAACTGGAACGTGTCCTTTTAACAGAGCCCAAAGTTATTTACAGACCCAGGAGGAGCGAGTTGTTTGAATACTCTCCATTCTGCCAGGGCGTAACGGTGTTAGTTAGTTTTCATTTCAGTGCAAAACCTCAGGTCACCCAAGTAACCCACAGGACCACCTGGGGTGATGGCTCCTCCCCACGGAGGCATTGGGGACCCCACAGTCAGCCTCACTCCTGCTGAGCTGGCCACTCACACGCAGCACAGCCTTCCAGGGAAAAGGGGGAATGTAACTTGCACCACAATCAGCTAGCATTCCTCTGTCCTTTGCCACCTCACATGGGGAATTTCTCTAACAAGTACCACGGGAGGGAATCTCTCTTTTGCTAAGAGAAAGCCCTCTACCAGCCAAGTTGTAATGAACTTGAATCGGCCCTCCCACCAGCTTATGTTACAGAAATCACAAAGATTTGTCTTACCTTTGCAAGCACCCAAGGAAAAACCCCAAACAATAAAAAGCAAAAACAAAAACCCCCACCCGCAACTCCCAGCCACAGAGAAACTCCAGCAACCCCTAAGAGGTAAGTCAGGGTGGAGGACAAATTCCAAAAGGCAACAACTTCTGAAAAATGATATTTAAGCAGTGATCACCGGCTGGGAGCGGCCAGACTCCGCAGGCCAGAGTGCCAGCCTGGAATGCAACCTGGCTGACAGCACACACCTTTGCCCAGGCCGGCTGCCTGCCAGCCAACCAGCAGGCCCACAGACAGGGAAGGGGCAGGAGCCCAGGAAGTGGGGCGGTGGGCAGGGCATGGGGCCATGCTGCGCCTACCCCACCCCGACGCGTGGCCATTTCTGGGCCAGCTGCCTGAGCCCAGAGGGAAGGCTTAGGGAGCTCTGCTTTCAAAGGGCAATCAGGACAGGCGCTCTGTCCGGCCTATCAGACACTCCCTCAGTTTTTCTTTCCTTCCTTATCTTTAAAAATTAGTTCTATTTCAGTCTGGGTCTCTGAGGGCAGACCCAGCATCGCCTCAGCAGGGGCTCCGTGCTCACACACACACTCCGGCTCTGGTCGCCACAGGGGCTGCCTGTTCATCGGCTGAGCAGCCAGCCTCAGCTCCCAAAAGAAACAGAAGGAGAAGGTGCCAGCCTCAGCTCCCAAAAGAAACAGAAGGAGAAGGTACCGACCCCTCTCATATTCTGTCAAATCTTACTGCTACGTGAGGGAGAATTTCTAAACACCTTAGATAAAAGTTCTTCCTCCTTCCCTGCAAATGTACATTCTACAGCCTTCCAGAAATAAGAATGATTACAGTTATATTGCGATTACTAACACTTATCTAGCACTTCCTATATGCCAACGGTTTTTAGGACTTTGCCTGCCGTAGCTCATTGAACACTCCCCAAGCCCCAGCTTTCCGGATGAAGGCAGTGAGGCCAGAGCCAGCAAGGGGCTTGCCCCGGGCTGACCAGGCAGCGGTGGCCCAGCGTCTGTGCCCAGGTGGCGGGTCCACAGCCAGAGGCTGACTCACTGGAGCTTCCTAGTAGCACAGCGGTCATTAGTCGCACTCGGAATCCTGTATTTTACTTCTGAATTTTTGTATCCTAGAAATTGCTGTTTGTGGCATTTCTTCCCGGTTCAGAGAGAAAACCCATAAGTGGAATAAGACACGTGGCTGAAGTGTGTGAGCACAGATAGCAGGAGCTGGAGAAGGGAGCTGGGTAGGAGAGGAGGTGGGGTTGGTCTTCAACCAGGCCTGCCTCGTCCTCCTTTCCTGGCACAGCTTAGATGCTGTGCACAACATGCACTAGGAGGCTGAGCTCCCCGGGGCACAGGTCCTATATAAATATACTCTGATGGCAGGGTGCCCCGGTCCCGTTCTCCGCACTCTTCTCTCCTCCACTCCCCAAGGTTCAGACTGCAGCCGCAGGCTCCTGATGTGTCCTGTCTTAGGAATCTTATCTCTTCTCACTGAGTCAACCACCCTTTCCACATGAACCACAGGCCCAACTCCCCTCCTGACCCCCACCCCATGCCGTTGCTGAATCCTGCATTTAGCAGGTTCGCAGTCATAGCTCAGATGGAGCAACTGGTTTTTCCTCCCAAGCCAACCTACTCTGGTGCCTCCTGTAGTAGCCGACCGCCCTTCTCCACCTTCCCCACATGCAGAAGAGTCCTGGGAAGCCTGGTTCCTACACCTCCCGACTCTCCCTCTAGGTCACCCACCGAGCCGGACCTATCATGACTCATTAACCCAGTCTTCCGGCTCTTCTCATTCCTTGCCCCTCTTTCACATTTGCTGTCTAGTTCCATCTTATGACGTCTCATTCCCCACGTCAAGTCTTTGAGATTCCCTCAAACCCCTCAGCCTGGGACTACGGCCCCTGTGATCTGGCCGGAGTCCCCTCTAAGCCGACCCGTCCTCCCCTTTCGCGGACCCTTTGCTGCGGCCCCGCCTCTTACTCACGCCAAGCAACTCCTGCCCCTTTCTAGCGCTACCATGATGCTCATGCTGAGCCCACCTGGCACACCCCCGTTCCAGCACTTACCTAAATTTGCCCTAGCCTCCTGACCAGCTGGACTCCTACCTCCGTCATAAAATCGCTCCTGGCCAACCCCCCTTCCTCAGGAACAACATCATTTACCCTGGGCACCAACTCAGTTGGGAACAGATCAGGCACTGCCTTGTGGCAGCTATTCCAGTAACACAGGGCATCATATTAACACCTTTCATGGTTCCTGTGCCTACGTGAGTTCCTTGTCTGCCTAACGAGGCCCGGACAAGCTCAGAGTGCCCCTCACCTCCCACCATCACCCGAGGAGGCCCTGACCCACCTGAGGAGGTTTCCTCTGGGCGAGCCTGGCTCGTGGGCCTGGATGCTGCCCATGCTCAGCCTCTTGGCCAAGTCCGGCCTACCCTCCACGAGGCTGTCCCCCCGGGCCCGGCCCGGGGAGGTGCCATAGCGCTCCTCCAGACACCGCAGCGGCACCGTCCGGGTGATGGGCTGGAAGAGGACGGCTCCGCTCTGCTGGGAGATGGGCCGGCGGTTGCCCACGTAGCAGCGCACCAGGCCGGGGATGGAATCGAAGTTCTCCGTCTCAAACTGGTACTGCACGCGGCTGTAGGCCTCGCTGAGCCGAAGGACCGTCCGCCGGATCTTGAAGTGCTGAGCGAGGTTCTTCCACTGACAGGTCAGAACAAAGTTTCCGGGGCTGGACAGAGAGTCTCGAACCAGGAAGTCACCGTCTCGCTGCACCAGGTTTTCTGCCACCTTGGGGACAAAACGGCGAGTGAGGAGTGGAAAGGCAAGCTGGCACTCCTTTCAAACGCTGCACTTCCCCTCCACTTCTTTGGGCCAACAGAAGGCAATGCCCGTTTGTCTTTGCTTCCTCAGTTAGCTCTTGACTTGTTCAAATGTCTAATTCTTAGAAGAGCCATTCATTAATTTAAATACTACTTGCTGACCACCCGCTACGTGACAAGGGCTGTCTTTGCACTGGGTTTAGAGCAGTGAAGGAAGCAGACTAGAGTCCCCACTGTCATGGGGCTTCCTTCTATTTTAGTAAGAAAAAATAAGCAACAGGTACGGTATGACTTGTGAAGTGGAGGAGAAAGTAAACCCGGAGATAAAAAGTGCTCGGGGGAATGGGGGAGAAGAGGGGGTGAGTGGTCAGGAGAGTCAGGAGATGACATTCATGCATACCTGAAGAAAAGAAGAAATAAGGAAATGCATGTCTGGCAGGTCTGACCTCCTCCAACAATTCTGAGGAAACGGATTCCTCCCTGAGGGCCAGGAACCAACGTAGTAGGAAGATCACACATTTGTATGCACAACATATGCAAAGCACTAGTTCAGTGGAGCACAGTAGTTGCTCAAAAAATGGCTAACTATGAGGATGTTGATGTTTCTGGAAAAAGGAGCATTTATATTTGGTTTGGGATGCTCATTCCAGTGGCCAGACTGCCTGGGTTTGATTCTGGCTCCGCTGTGTGGCTGTGGACAAGTTACAGAGTCTCTCTGTGGCTCAGTCCCACAGCCTGTTAAACAGGGGTTCTATTACTTACAGAGCAGCTATGAAGACTTGAATGGAGTGAAGTGTTAGCTGTAACTATCATTATTGTCACAGTGTTTAGTTATACAGACATACAGCCGAGAACATTCACACTCATGGCAAGGGGAAAACAAATTTTAGGATCACAATGAGGAGAAGGGTGGATGATGGTGACAGTCACAGATTTTACAAATGTTGACTTTTTCAGGCCGTTCCAACATTGGATCATTGGCTGAGCAAAGAATGCTGCCATGGTTACTTTAAAATTGCATCTTTGCCTTACAAATACTTTCTCCATGCAGAAATTCCATTTGTTGGAATTCCATTTGAGGAAATAATTACGGTTGTGAACACAGCAGTTATCTTAAAGAATGTCGGTCTGAGTGCCCAGCAAATAATGGTGCATGTGTGCTGTGGACATACAGACAATGCAGAAGGGGTAGAAGAATACTTTGTAGCTGGAGAAAATTTCTAGGGTATATCATTAAGTGGAGAACGTGGGCTACCAAAAAGTTTATGGTATGATCTCATACTTTATTTATAAAACTCAGGGAGGATTAATATCAAACTGTTCACAGGATGGAGAATTATGGGTAAGGGTGTAATATTCTTTCTTTTTTGCTCTCTGTATTTTCTACAATAAAATTTAAACTAAGCCCTGTCTGGTGTGGCCCAGAGAATTGAGCACCAACCTTCGAACCACGAAGTCGCCCGTTTGATTCCCAGTCAGGGCACGTGCCTGTGTTGTGGGCCAGGTCCCCAGTTGGGGGTGTGTGAAAAGCAACTACATGTGGGTGTTTCTCTCCCTTTCTTTCTCCTTCCCTTCCCCTCTAAATAAAAAAATAAATACAATCTTAAAAAAAAAAAAATTAAACTGGGGGGGTGGGGAGGGGGACAGAGGGGAGCAAAAAGGGGATGGATGTAATACAACAACAATAAAATTTTAAAAAAATTAAACTAAAAAAAAAGAGAAAGTTAGAATAAGGATTATTTCTTTGATAATGCTGAGAAATCAGCTATATTAAAAAAGTTACATCATGACCTACGCCCTTCCCACCCCACCCCACCCCTTTCCTGTCATGTGGTCTCAGGTGAATGATTAGCCAGATCAAGTTATAACAAAAGCCCAAGGGAACTTCTGCACCTCAACTCTGTACTTAGCTTATTTTCAATTTCTATATTAAACAAACAAAAAGCCCCATTATTCATGGCTATCACTCACTCAACAACTCACAAAGCACCTTCTAGGCTGTGAGTCTGTGGTGACTGATACAACTCCTCTTCCCATCTCGGGGTCGGGGGCCCAGTGGTGAAGAAGTGCCGCCCCGCTGCACCATGGGGGCCTTGTTGCTCTGCGCCCCCTGCCCCCATGTATCCCCTCCCCTCATCTGGAATTAAGCCACTGCCTTGGAAAGGAGGCAGGCTCTGAAGGGCAAGAGGCTGCAGGCAGCCAGCCAACAGCTGAATCATCGGAACTGCTGCCTGGCCTTGTACGTCAGAGGTGCCACCCTGCGGCGGCTGCCTCCTGCCTGCTCCGTGTTTGCCGACCGCAGGGACACCTGCTCCTTCCTCATCCACTTAGCGGGCATGGGGAAATGTATCCGGTTTTCTGACCTTAGCTTTTTCCAAGGTGCCCTCAAGAGTTGTTTTTGGCTAAACTGGGGCTCGCTCCTACAGGGCCTTGGTACATATATGACCCTGCAGGGTCATCGGCTGGGTGTGTGCTGGCCGGGGGACGGCAGGTACCTGTCGCGGGATGCGGCCATGGTACCAGGCATGGCTGCGCAGGTCCTCGTTGCTCAGCAGCAGCTCCTCCTCCAGCTCCTTCTTCAGCCTCTCGGGGGTTCTGTCCATGGCCTGCCGCTCCTTGGAGAACTGCAACACAGTGTCAACGGTGACCTTCCATCCTGCCCAGGCCTGCCGGCCGGGCCACCACCTCAAGGTTTGCTGTTTTGCTAATCAAACCTGTGTACACTCGAAGCCCTGTTCAGCTAGGGGAGCCTGGATAAGGATTACAATGAGCTGTGTCCTTTCCTTTCTCTGGCTGTAAGCCTGTTGTAAAATTTTCACCTGTGCATGGGGACTGTGAGATGAGAGTCAGCCAGGCTGCTCCTTGGATCAGTCCCCTCAGGCAGCAGCTACAAACACGGGGAGCTGGTCAGGGGCCCCAGAGAAAGGTGTGTGGGTGTGAGGCACATCGCCAGGCAGGGGGGTTTCTTCATTCTCCCTCAGAGCTGTCCTGAGAACTGACGCTGGGAAGGACCGAAGTCCCCAACAGGCCCACAGTCCTGGGCCTGTCACACAGCGCTGCCTACGTTGCGGTCCCTTGGCTGGTGGTGACGGCTCTGAATTCTCTGTTACTGACAAACTCCAGTTCAGGAATTGAGTTAGCCATTTACAAAGTTTTAGCTGTGACCTTGGACGGAGTGTTTTTATGTTTCTTGAATCTAACAACAGCAGTCCATGTCTGTATTTTGTACGCCGTTTTAATTTCATTTTCCTAATATTTTATTTTAAGACAGATGGGAAGTTGAAACTAAATCTAAACTGGTCCTTCCCCTCAGATAGTTTGAGACTCTCTGATCTAGGTCCTTGCACGGCAGCCAGGGCAAGAGGTCTGGGTGGGCAACGCTGGCTCAGGTTTAATTTAGAAACCACACCCACTTACAGCATGTAAACTGAACTTGGACACCTGCCTGGTTCCCAGCAAAACCAGGCTCTAGGACCGCAGGCTGAAGGTCATGGGAGCAGAAAAAGCCGAGGCCTGTTTTCCCAAGTTCTCCTGCTTGGCCTCAAAAGCCCTTAGGCACACAAAACTATCCTCACCACACTGCTCTGTAACTGAGTGGGGAAAGCACCCCAAATCCTTCTCTACCCAAGAAAAAGACAGGATTTCACAGCTGGATTCTACCCTCCAGTCCTTCTGGGCATGTTGGCCCTGAAGGCATTGGCCAAAGAATGGATGACTCAGGGGCCCCATCCAAGGTGGGGCTCTGGCTTAGTAATTGTTGACTTCCCGCCCTCCCCTCTCCCGCCATTGTTCTTTTCACAGTGTAGGCACTCAGGAGGGTGGGATAAACTGAACTCATCTCCCAGAGGCTGACGCTGTCTCCCTAAGATGCCTGCAGGAGTTAGCTGTGATGTTTGACACTGTCTGCTCTGATCATGAATCATGTACAGGTGCTTTAGAAGACAGTTCATTGTAAAGACTTGCATGCAGAATGCGGACAGTCAACTGGGCCACACTTACTCCTCTTTTATTATCTGTCCTGCTCCCAGCTGGATCTTAAGTTTCCTAAGAGCAGACACCTACGTGCCTTCTTCCCAAACACCTTTGAGTGACACTTGAATAAGCAGGTACCCTGTATCCATTGAGTGAATGAGTATCCCAAAGTAAGGAACCTCTAGGACTTTTCTTAGCCTTAAAGATTCTCCTCTTCTCTCTCCAATTATCTGAAGCATTTTTTTTCAGGCAGGCATGCTGACACCTAGTGAAAGGATGACATCTTTAGCTATGTGACTAAGTTCTGGCCAAGGAAAGGTCAATCGCAGTGTTGGTGGCATTTCTCAGCTGAGATGTGATGGCTGGAGCACCATCCTGAACCAGGAGGAGGAAAGCCACATTCTAGGGGAACAGGAGGCATGAGCTAGCCCAGATCCTTACCATTGTGGGGTTAACATCCCAGCCCTGGACTACCCTCCTCCAGGTCTTCCATGTGATTGTCTGTGTCATTTAAGCCTGTTATTTCGGGTGTTCCTGTCACTGGCGGCTGAGCTAAATCCCAAGGCTACTGTGACCAGGCCCCTATTTAGCCAGCCTGACAGCCTGTATGCCCAGCCTGAATCCCTCAGACTGTGCCCTGGGTGTATCTCGCCTTGGTCAGAGCTCTGAAAAATGCAGAGATCAGCAGACCCTATCCTCTGTGTCACCTCCAGTGAAAGCATCCTGCGTTTCTGTCTGTATTCTCCTTCCTCCCCGATGCCCACAGACCACTTCCTACCACCCCCATGTACTCTTTTTATCTCAGCATCTCGCATAAACGGTACATTAATTTTAGCACTCTGCATACAACAATCTTTCACTCCAGGTTCTGAGATAATTCATTTTTACACTTGCTGCCAAAAATGTAAAATCAGCTATCTTATTACTTCTGTCCTAACTCCTTAGAAGAAAATCCACAATTATTGTTCTCCCCCTGCTGACTCTGTAGATGAGGTGCCAGAGAGAGGTACCCAGAGGGGAGAGGGATGGAGGTGACTAAGAATGACCCTCTGAAATGATTCAGGAGTGAAGACAAGGTTTCAAGAAATATATACCCCTAAGCTCTCGCATAAATTGTGAAAACTCAGGAGGTTACACAGTTGCTAAACTTGTATTTGAAAGCAGGAAGAGGGATGCAGGGAGATGAAGAGCAAGGAGGCAGAGGAGTGAGTGGGAAGGAGGACGGTGGGGAGACAGATCAGAGCAATGGAGCAAGAGCAGGGTACTTTCTGCCAAGCTGGTGAGGGCTGGTTCTGCAGCATTCGGACTGCGGGGAGCTTCTGCCTTGGCAGGTGATGTGGGTGCTTTCAAACAACTGAAGAGGGCAATTCAGGAGTCACCCACGTAGGGTCACCCTCATGAAACTGTGGTAATTTGGGGGATGGATGTCTGCTGTTTTAATCACAGACATTAATGCAACTTTTGTTATTTTTCCCCAAAGTGCCAACTATGGTTTTTCTCCTATAGATAAGTACTTGTAAGTATAAGAAAAGTTGATAAAATATGCCCACTCTGAGAGCATTGTGGTTGATATTTGTGCTCCTTGGGAACCAGGAATGAGATTCCTTCTTCCAGCAACAAGTCACACGCACGGGCGGCATTTAGCAGAATTCTGTTGGCTTCCCCCAACCACCCAACTTTTGCTAACAGTGCCCCTTCCATTCACCTGCTGCCCTTTGGGAGGAATTTGAATATTTCCCTGAGATGCAGCCATTCCAGTCATGGCCAAGCTTTGAGGTCTTTTGGAGTACAAAGTAAATTCTAGCAATTTAAAGCAACACAATGGTACCTCTGCCCTCAGCAATGGTGTTATGCATCTATACGGTCACCATGTCCTCTGAAATTCTGATTCTACTCATGTCAAAGAAGCCTCCAGCCCTTCCTTAGACGACATTCTAAGGAAAGGATAAAAGACAGAAGTTTTCACTTATGTAATATTCACAGCCATTGATATTTTACGCATAGCCCAGAATTAAGCTGGAGAAGTCACAGAATAAGGGGCAGGTCCCTAGCACTCCCCAGCATGGGGAAATAATAGGACACAGCATATCCTAGGATGGCTTTTCCCATTCTTTCACCATGATTTCTATAGACATCTTTGAGATTCAATGTGCCTCAGAGACTGGCTGGATCCAAATCATTCTTGATTCCTCTGTATGCACAGGATGTCAGCATGGGACAGTGGGCAGCTGGGACAGAGGGCATGGTGACACCCAGAGAACACTTAATACAGCTGTGCTCCCTCAAAAAGTTTATGACAAACAGCTCTGGCTGATGGCACAGCGGATAAGGTGCTGGCCTGGGAACCCAAAGGTTGCTGGTTTGATTCCCCAGTCAGGTCACATAACCAGGTTGCAAACCAGGTCTCCAGCCAGGTCTGTAGCTGGAGGCAGGTGAAAGGCAACTATACATTGATGTCTCTCTCCCTCTCTGCCCTGTCCCTTCTCCCCTCTCTAGGAATAATAAATAAAATATTAAAAAAAAAAAAAGTTTATGCCAAACAGGCCCTTTGGAGTTTGTTCTTCAACTATCAGGCCAAGAGACACAGCAAGAAAAAACAGGAAGAATCAATCTTTCACATAGATGCTGTAGATGCTACTAATGGCAACATTATAGTAATACGACTTTTCTTTAATTTCAAATTCTCTATTGGCTCATAAATTTGAACATCATTCCTGGAAGACACGTCTGACTCCTTGTTCCAGAGCTTCTTATTTTGAGGGGAGAAGGCGGCAGTGAGGGGGGGCTGGAGCCAGGGGTGCGTTCTGCTGCACTGGCGTGGGGTCCACCCTACACAGCGGCTGAGACACAACCTCTGGTCGATGGGACGGTGCTGGGCTTTGGCTCAGGAACATTCTGCCCACGTCTTGCCAGGTTCATTTAGGGCCCAGACCCGCCCACAGCCACCAGGCGTGAAAGGCACAACCCATATGTCTTTCTACTCCAAGGCTTGCCTGCATTTGATCCGCTAGATATTTGAGAGTGGTTCTTTTGGGGTGGGGTGTCAGGAAAAGTGCTATGTATATAAATTAAGTAACAAGCATACCTTGAGCAGGAAAGGTAAGAAGAAAGGGAGGGAGGGAGGGAGAGAAGGAGGGAGGGTAGCTGCTGTGTCTTGATTTCCCCCTCACCTGGCTCCCATGAGCTCTGGGCTGACGAGGAGGGTAAACTGGTAGCAAAGGCAAATGCGGGGGACCAATGAGGCCCACACTTGTCTCGCCAAACTGAAGGTTCCTTGGAAAATTCCTCAGTTGCTATGATTGTTACTTTATATGGCAATCTGAGTCTAGCTACCACCTTCCTATTGCTAGCTTTTTAATAACCTGGATGGCAGATGGAACAGCAGTGTTTCAGCGGAGAGCCAATCTGTCCCCTCTAGCCCCAGGCCGCATGCCGCGGAATAGCTGCGTGACTTCAGGCAAATGTGTTTACCTCAGGCTCCTGGTCTGCAAAATGGGTGTAATAATTTGTGAGATGTTAACAAGGATGAAATGGATCCACACCTGTAAAGCACTTGGAATTTACCCAGCTAGAGTCAGCACTGACTGGTAACTGTTATCATGGATGCATATCACACTGCTACTTATCTGGTGATATCCAAGAACAGTGCATGGTGCAGGTGTCCAGGGTCTCCTGCATGGAGGCCCAGGGGTCCTGCTGGAAGGGAAGCAGCTGGGGAAGCAGCCTGCACACGCAGCAGGGCCCGCTGGCCACACTGCAGGTTTCTTCCATCCTCTCAAGAAACCTCACTGCCCACCTGGCCCAGCACCTCCGGTCCAGTTACAAGGCCCTGGCTGGTCCTAGCTTGCTGAGGTTGGATGGCTCAAAAACGCATGCTTATCTCTCTGAATCTGGAATGAACGTCTCTGCGGCCCATAAGGCCCCCAGCAAGTCTGGTCCCGACAGGCTGGAACAGCGCGGAGCCCAGGAGATGGTTGGGAAACACATTGTGGCGGCTCACAGCCAGCTCCACAAACGTGCTGGGAACTTCGACCCACAGGGAAGCCCACATTTCAGCAATTCTCTGAGGAAGAAGAAGCTGTTCCAGCCTGGGAGGGATGGAGCTGAGGTCTCATCTTGCAAGGGCTGCCTGACATTAGAGGCTGCATTTCAAATCAGGCCCAACAATGAGACTCAAATTCCTGGGAGGTTAGTGTTCCTAAGCTCTCGCAAAGGGAGGGTGTGCACAGAACCTCTGTGGGAAAGCCCAGAGGAAGCTGCAGACACTCATTTGCATGTAGGAGCCGGTGGAGAGGATTAGAATAAGATGGCATCTGCATTATAATTAATATTGACTTCACTCTGTCCCTCCTGTGAGAAAAGCTTCCCAGTTCCCACAGAATTTTAAATCGTGCAAATCACCAGCAAAGACCCTGTCCCCAGGCCCAGGAGTTGTGGGAGGGCCGAGGGAAAAAGGCTGTGAAGGCGCCAATCCTGACCAAGCAATTTGCCAGCCGTGGGGCAGCCAGCCCTGGTCCCCACCCGCACAGACAGCAGGGTCCGGGAAGACCACACACAGAGAAGCAGTTCGCAGTTCCTGAGCTCTGGAAACACTGCCAGGGGCTGACCCCTGCCCCTCCAGCTCTGTAGCCTGAGCTAGCCACTGCTTTCTCATTCTGACTTCTCTGGTGTCAGACGGAGAAAGCCCCTGTGGCCCCAGGTGGGGTGGGATGGAGGAGGAAGGGGGTGGGGACTCAGGGTTAGCCCTTGAGGGTAAAACACGAGAACAGGAAGAATACTGGGGGCATCTGAGGTCAGAGTAGGTGGGCTTGGTTGGATGGAGGTTCTGACTGGGGAGAAGTTTGAAGCATGTGGAAGTTCAATATTGGGTGTGTAATGTGTGTGTGCATGCGTGCACACGTGTGTGTGTGTGTGTGTATGTGTGTTCTCCTCACCCCTCCCGCCCTGGGAGAGCTCAATGTTTTCTTCAAGTCTGTGGTTCCTGACCCACCTTCCTGGCCATTGCTGGCTGGCCTGGGTAAGGGCCCCCGACCCAAGCTGGTTCAGTCAGTTCTTTCTGGGATTTTTCTAAGTGAAACTGAGTAAAGAAGAGACTCTATAAACACTCTGTTGACAATGTCATGAAACGTCAACCATGGAGGCTGCTTTATCTCACATTTATCTCACATCTGCCAGGTGGATCAGTGTGCTGAGACCTGGGATGGCCGGGGGCACGAGATCCACTGAGCCCCAGCTGATCACGTCAATCGTAAGTTCCCCTGGTGACTAAGCTGGTTGGCACTGGACTCCTGTCACTTGTGACCAAAGAAGTCCTCATCCAGGAAGGCAGGGGCTGGACAGAGGGGAGCCTGACACTGCAGGCTGAGGGTCAGATGCTCACACAGAAGGCGAGAGTATAGGAAATCGCTGCCAGTCATCAGGTGATCAATCATGTCATAAATTATATAAATACCTAACCACTATGTGGTACACCTGAAACTAACACAATATTGTACATCCACTGTAACTGAAAAACAAAATTATTTTATTTTAAAGATTTCATTCATTATTTTTTGGAGAGAGGGGAAGGAAGGAAGAAAGAGAGGGAGAGAAGCATCAATGTATGGTTGCCTTTCACCTGCCTCCAGCTATGGACCTGGCTGGAGACCTGGCTTGCAACCTGGTTATGTGCCCTGGCTGGGGAATCAAACCAATGACCTTTGGGTTTGCAGGCCGGCGCCTTATCCACTGTGCTACCAGGGGGCTTCAAAATTATTTTAAAGGAAAAATAAGAAAACTCTGTCCAGGAAGGCAACAGATAACAAAAAAAAGATGCAGTGAGCACAGTGGACTGGAAGGAACTCACTGCAGACACAAGGCCAGTCCAGTCTTTTGAAATGTGTTGCTGGTTAAATCTCCATCTTCAGCCCTTTGGGTTGGTGTTGAGGTAGGAACATTTACCAGAGTCCACTTCAGCACTCAGATGTCAATATAGATGGATGGAACCCAGCTTCTCTGCAAAGCCTGCCCCTCCCCATTCCCCACCATTGGCACCACTTCTGCCCTCATCGCCCAAACCAGAACCCTCAGAACTGGCTTCCACCAATCAAGAAGCTCCTGCTCCTACCTCTCACCACTGCCCATTCTAATCCCCACTCTTCTGTTCTCCCTAAACTTCTGCCATAGCCTCCTAGGAACTTCCTCACTCACCTCTGGTCCTACAACCTACCACCTGCAATGCTACCAACTTATCCTATCTCTCTGGGATCAGAGATTCATGGGGTATCCCAGCTAGGGCTGACAGGAGATCCAGAGTCTCTTCCAATGCCCCCACTAAGAAATGAATGGGTTTCTTATGCCTAGTTTCCATTCCCTCGGGGCTTAGACCTGGTCCATGAGGGTGGTGGAGGGGATGGGGTGGGCGCAAACCTCATGCTGCCCTATTCTTGCAGCCCAGTGAGGTGAACCCCTGCTCTCGCTGTATGTTGCGTTTCATAAAGGGATTGGGGTCTGGACTTGCTAAGCGGCCCAGATGATGAAAGGGTTGTAGACCCTCAGAAATACCTGGCAGACACTTCACTGGGAAAGGAGACAAGCAAGAGCACTGCGGTTACGCAATGGTGTTCATGAGTCAGCAGGTTTGGGTCATTCAAGTTTTCAGGCCTTGGGCTCACTTCGGCAGTACATGTACTATAAAAAGGGTTTTAGGCCTTTATTTGGGTCCATGGGTTGCTGAGGTGTGGGGAGATAGATACTGGTTACATTCTGAAGGGCTCAGAACATACAAATGAAACCCAAAGCCTCTGTAAGGCAGGTAACGCCTTTCTTCACCTGGCCCTGGGCTCCCTTCCTAACAAGCACTGAAGCAGAGCCCTGATGGCAGGGACCCTTCCACTGTCCCTCAGGTCTCTCCTTCATACTTCCATCCCAGGGTCCAGCACACAGGGACACACCTGCAGGAGTACAAACTGTGGAGCCTGGCTGGAGCCCAGGCTGGGGAATGGGGAGAGAACCAAAATAGGGAGGAGACAGCATGGGACCTTGAGACCACAGTAAGTTAGTTGGATTTTACCGAAGGGGGCAGGGAATCCACCAGAAGACTACACCGGGAGGCAATGCGGTCTGCTGGGCACAAGCTCTTTGAGGAAAGAGGCCATGTCTTTGGTTCCCAGAGTCCAGCCCAGTGCCTGGTACCCAGCAGGTGCCCGGTAAACACTTACTGCCTGGAACCAAGCCTCCTCACCCTCCAGACGGCAGTTTCCTCATCACTGGGTGGGGACAAAAGGAGAGCGCTGGAGGTTGGTCAAGAGCAGCTGACTTTGGCTTACTTTCTAAACTGCTCTTCTTTATTTGTGCCCCTAGGGGCAGCAGTTCCCATATCCTAGGGCTTCTGACCTAGTACATAAAGTACATAAAGTGCCTGGTACTATGCCTGCACACAGTAGGCACTCACTTGGAACAATGTGGAATTTGAACCCCTTTTCAAAGATGACTCCTAGTCACAAAAATTCCTTCACTAGAATTTTTTTTTTTGTAAAGATTATAAAACCCATCAGAAGGTTTTAGAGATATCTGGATTTTGAGGATTTCGTTCTGATGGAATAAAAAAACTAGAGGTTGGGGAACAGCCAATTCTACTTAGGCATGGTTTCTTCTGTTCATTTCAGTTCAAACTCAATGGTTCTTGGAGTTTTGAGTGGCACTCAACGGTTCTATCCGTGCAGGGTAGGAGGCGTTTTCCCTTGGTGGCAAGGACTTTGCATGCATGTCTTTCAATATTAACAAGTCCAGTGCTTACAGTTAGCTCCAGCTGCCTCACGCCCACAGTGCACAGGTGACACAGTGGCATGTGAGTCAAGGAAGCTTCAGGTTTTGCACAGGCTGAGGGGTCCTACTATGGAGAGGAGGTGTCCCTCAGGACCTTGGCCACGGAGTAAGTTTTTAATTTCATTCTTTACACAAATTTTCTTTTTTCAAAAAGGTGTACTATATATATTTATTTAGATTTTATTTACTTATTTACTTTTTATAGAGAGGGGAAGGAAGAAAGGGAGAGAAACATCAATGTGCGAGATATAAATTGATTGGTTACCTCTTGCAACCCCCAACCTGGGGAGCTGGCCCACAACCCAGGCATGCGCCCTGACCGGGAATCAAACTGGTGACCCTTCAGTTCGCTGGCCACAGCTCAATCCACTAAGCCACACCCGCCAGGGCTGAACAATTTTTTTTTTTCCAATTACAGTCGACAATTCAATATTATTTTAATTTCAGGTGTACAGGCTAGTGGTTAGATATTTGTATAATTTACAAAGTGTTCCCCCAATAAATCTAGTTCCCACCTGACACCATACACAGTTACTACAATATTATTGACTATAGTCCCTATGTTGTACTTTACTTCTGTGTGACTGTTTTCCAACTACCAATGTGTGCTTTTTAGTCCCTCTACCTTTTTCACCCAGCCCTGTGAGTATTTTTTGTTGAATTAAAAAAAATTACTTTTAGCCCTGGCTGGTGGCACAGTGGATAAGGCACCACCAGCCTGCAAACCCAAAGGTCGCTGGTTCGATTCCCCAGCCAGGGCACATAACCAGGTTGCAAGCCGGGTCTCCAGCCAGGTCCATGGTTGGAGGCAAGTGAAAGGCAACCATACACTGATGTCTCTTTCCCTCTCTGCCTCTTTCCCTACCCGTCTCTCTAAAATATAATAATAAATAAAATCTTTAGAAAAGTACTTGCTAGTCATCTAGTCTATGACTGAGATTGGTAATTAACTTCCCTGAAATCAAAAAGGAGGGAACGTGTGCATGAAAAAGGGAGGGCAGGGGAGGAGAGGGGAGAGAAGAGAGAATGACAGGGAAGGAAGGAGCCTAGTTAGGAGTGCGGGGCCACACTGCGGAGCGCCACAGGCTGGCTCTCAGACAAAGCGTCTTTCTACTGCCCTGGACGGCTTATCAGCTCAGGGAGAGGTCAGCAACAGTCCAGACCTCTCGTCAACGTGTACCAAACAACTCCACAGGTCACGTTTTTCTAGAAATCGCATCCAGAACTTAGGATCACAAACAAAGTTATAAGATCACCTGGCGCTCTGGATGATCACGTAAAACCTCTAATTTCAGAGAGAAGCTCCTGTCCACGGATGAGCTGGTGGGAAACCCCAAGGGGTTGTGCTGTGCACTGCCACCAGGTGGCCCAAACTTGGGCAAGGCGAGAATCCAGGAAGACAGACCCTCATCTCAACCCACAGAATTTTGGCAAGATTTGCGATGACATGGAGCCCGCCCGTGTCACGGCAGTTCCTCCTAGTAAGTGCTGTAAACGTCTGAAGAGATGAAACTCCCCCTCTAAAAAGAGCATGCTTTTGCCACCCGTTACACAGCGCATTCTGAAGTCTCACCGGTTGCCACGTCTAGGATTGCCTTGCAAGTAAATCCATCTAAAACTGAGATTCCTTGGAGATTTCAGAAACTCAGCTCCTCTGAAGCCATGCCTGATGTTGAATCTCAAACAGCGGACCAGTTTACAAATTCCACAGCATATCAAGGGCTTTGGAAGATTTAGTTGGTATGTTTTGCTGTTGAAAATATGCATATATTGATCATGAACCGCCAGAATGAATAAATCTCGATGACTTTCGCCCTTCCTAATACTGCCACAGGCTGAGAAAAAAAAACCCAGTTCTCTAGGAGTTTCAATCCCAGAAACTTTTAGTACAAACCTTTGCATGTTTTAATCTGAGGTAGAATAGAAAGAAGGGAATGGCATTGTGCCAACCTGCAGGTCTTCAAATGAAACCACACATTAGGGTCTGTATCGCCTTTTATTGCCAGTCTCTGGCTTTACGGCTTGCCTAAAAATATGTTATTATAATCCAAAAATAAATGAAGAAAGGGTTTGACTTTACTAACCCAACTTTTCCCACTGGGGAGCCAGGCTACACAAACATATTTTCTCCTGCTAATAACTGTGATTAAAACCAACGACTTCACTAAAGAAACAATTAACTTTGTAAATAAAAGCCCCAAGAGAAAAAGAAAAAGTTAATTCCAATTTTCTCTCTCCTGTTTTGATAGATAGAAAAGCAAATGGTAGCATGATCACTTGGGCATTTCCACCTGGCCCAGCCTAGTGGGTGGCCACACAGTGGCCTGGCCACTGGCTAGAGGATGTGTTCAGCATAGCAGCACTACATTTAAGGAGGTGCCCTGCATGCATAGCCTTCAAAAATTTGCTGCCCGGCAGATGGCAATAGAGCGTCCTGAGGAAAGGGTGCCTTATTCGAATTCACACAAAGGCGCCCTGTGTTGGCAGGCAGAGGACCTAAGGGTATCTGCGGGACCTCTGCCTTTCAGCCCTTGGGCTCTTGACAAATGGGGGCTGCTGGTGTCACTTGGGTCCCTTGCCTCAGGCCTGCTCCTTTCAATCCTAATATTAAAGCTCAGTGAAGCAGCCTTTGTAGGCAGCCTCCTCACTCATGCATACGTCACCCCGGTGGCTGGCCAAAGTTCTGCAGAAACAATCAGGAGGTCAATCAAGAGCTTGCCAGTCCCTGGAACACTGCGCCCCTGATGAAACTCAAGGACTCCCTGAGAAACAACCCCGCCCCATGCCCCATGGCCTCCTCGGTAGGTCTGAGGGGAGATGCAGGTGTGGGTAAGAAAGGCTCCATGGCCTGACAGGGTGACAGCCTCCTTGAGGAGACATCTGAAGAGAATGTAAAGCATGGACCACAGGCAGTTCTGCTGAAGTTCTCAGTGTGCTTCCCCTCCCCTGCAGTGAAGGCTGCTGGCCCCTTTGCAGAAAGGAATTGGTAGCAGAGAGACTTCATAAAATCTCAATAAGGTTTAGCTTTCTGAAGCACTTTGGTTGATGTGATGTCAGTGTTTAAGTTCCTCAATGATACCGGTTTCTTTCTGCAAATCCTAGAAAGAGTCGCATCTTCAGCAAAGGTCTACAGATGGGTTTTGATGCCATTTACCACACCAGGATTAAACCCGTGTAATTCATCACACTTTACACCAGATTCTCAGTCCAGTGCCATTAAAAACTCATTTGCAACTTGATGTTAAATTAACATGCTTCATTTTCTTCCTGTGTGTGATTTTTCTTTTCACAGACAGTTAATGAGACAGGGGGCCATCAGGCCCTGGCGTGGACAGGAAAATACCATCAAAATCCCTAGAGGGCCCACATCCGAGAAATTTTATTTATTCATTATCAAACCTTATCAAAGGCTTACCTAAAGAGGCTCAGAATCTATAAAGAGAAAATATGAAGAGAATATCTATGGAGCGCCTTGCTTATCAAGGTTCTGAGAAATTCCCATTAAAATTCAGCCTCCCGTGTGTGTAAATGAAAAAGACTAATTTAATTTCAATTTGTGTGGACCGCAGTCGGAAAGCAGCGCACCCTCTAAGTGGGCAGCAGTAACTCCATCCTCCACGCTAACCTAATTACCTCGGAGCCACTCAGATTGGGCCCCATGGCTCCCTTTGATGTTACATTCCAGTTGCCTTTTATCCCCCTTCTCTGGGCAAGGTCTCCCCCGACACTTCCCCATCCTGTAGGGCCATAAAGCTATTGCTTTTGAAGCTTAGTTTTACTTTGACGGAACACCAAGGGACTGAAAATTATTTTTCACTGAAGGAGACTGATTTCGGTCTGAAAGCTGCCGGAGGAATTCTAAGCTTGACAGAATGCAGTACAGCCAACACCAAAATGGCTTTTTTCTTCACAACGTTTCCCACGTGCAGGAGACCTGCTCAGTGCACGCATTACACCTTAAGACCCCTCCCCCACCACCCTGGCCCCAGTGGGTTTGCCCATCATAAGATATCTGTTGACAAAGCATTATTTACCCCGGGCTCACTTAGAGTTCAGTTCCAAGGGGGTCTCACCTTCCTCTTTTCTCTGATAACAGATAAACTGAAACATGATGACAATTTCAAAAGGATATTTGCTAACATCTTGCCGTGAAAGCTGCAGCAGGTCCCTTCCCCTCTAGATCAAATTTAGAGGAAAGCTTCCTGGAGCAGCCGGCACAGAAGCAGACGCCCAAATCACCCCACGGGGCACGCTGTGCTCTGATGCTTCCCAGCGAGGCAGCGAACATACCACACTCAGGAAAAAGGAGGAAGGTAGGTCACTGATTGCACAGAAAGGTTTATTGGGCTGATGGAACAAAGGGCTTCGAGTATAAGCTAAGGACATGTTCAACCTAGGAAAACCCCTTCTAAACTACTTTGCACCTTGTCCTCAAGTGACTTCAGGTAATACCTCTCTCTCTTACAGGACTGGCATGCAGGCTAAATGAGACGATGCAAGTGAAATATTAATCACTGGGTAAGATTCCATTTAGTAATAGTAGTGCTTTGTTAACTTCTGTGGAGAACGAAAACACAGAGACTATGCTGGCTAAGGCAGGCCTCAAGACAGGGGTCAAAAGACCGGTTGACTGATGGATTTTCAGAATGCAGGGAGACCCAAACCAGAAGCATTTACCACTGGTAATCTTACCTTGTTAATTCAACATCTTATTTCAAAGTATGAGTGATTTGATATGTAGCCATTTACCAACATAGATGTTCTATTTGCTTTTCAATACGAATATCACAAAATCAAAATCAACTTAATTTATCTTTTTCCTAATACACCTCAAATGAATGAGGCACAATAGAATAAACAAAACTCCTGTGGTTAAAAGACAGTAGGAGATGTAATTGGAAGGGGAAAAACAAACCCAAGATATACAAAACACATAGAGGAAAATCCAAAGATTCAGAAAGCCTTTCAGCATGGCAGATGCAGTAAATGACTTTCCAAATTCCTTCTCGCCAAAACAATACCATGACTCATAACTATGGTCTCAGAAATCTGCTTTGGGAAAAAGTGCATCATATGCCAGGGCTCAGTACATAGTAGACATAGTAGGTTCTCAGTAAAAAAAGGATTTATCTTAAGGTGGGCTTTGGCCAAGCATCAATTCCATAACTCACACATCACTTTCTTCCAGAGGACTTTAAAGCTTTTGTACCTACATACTTCATTTAACCAGTTGTTTTAAAACTACAAACACTCTGTAAGATGTCATGGGCAGAAACAAAGAAACAGCAATGGGACTTAGAGAGACAGATACCCAACACAATACAGCTCACATTTCATGGATCTGTACACTGTCCCTGAAGTGAAATAGGTAGCAAGAGAAAACATGACCAAGGCCATGAATTTTCATGATTTGCTCAGACCTATTGAGCCAGGGATTGACTGTCATCAGAATCCAAGTCCCTCAAAGCAGATAAAAAACTGGACATGGTTAGTTTATATAGAAAAGACTTAAGAGGAACATGAGGCTGAAGTGAACATGAACTGCACTGAAACAGTTGAAGGCTTGGGCTGTCCCAAGATGACAGGTCACATATTCTTGGTTCACCACCTCCCTGGAGAAATGAATCCAGAATCCCTCTTGTCTTATTTTAAGGTGCCCACTCATACCAACTAATCCGACATGCTTAAAATAAACATGCTCACAACAGAGAGGAGGAAATACACATGTGAAGGGCTCTTATGTCCTTTTAACTGCAGAATAAGGTGGGCACTGCAGGTATGCAGACTTTGACCCAATACAAGTAGGGACCTTCTAGCAATTCGAGTTGTTCAAATGTGGGACTATCGTTCCATAATGGCACAGTACACTTTCCACCTCTAGAAATATCAAACAGAAAGGTAATGAAATGACTTCCTATGAAGTCATTTCATATGACCAGTAAGGAAGCTACTAAAGAATTCCAAGCAGGAGACGGTGAGGCCTGAATTAGTACAGCATTGGTGGTAGAGTCAGGGAAGAAGAGGCAGATGAGAGAAATGTTTAGGAGTAAAATCATGAAGACTTAGTAACTGACTGGACATGGATGATGAAGAGGCTTAAGAAGAGACATGGGAGCTCCTAGAAGATGACTGAGCCACCACCTCCCAACACAGAAGCAAGCACTGCAGGGAAGCAGATCTGTGGAAGAAGAGGCAGAGCCTGAGGTTCTTGTGGGCCACCCGGGCGGAGTGGCTCACCAGGCAGCAGGATCCAGGCGCCATGGAGAAGAGCTGGGTGGGAGACATAGCTGGAGAATCTATCTCAATAGTTACCTAAGAGATGGGTATACAGGGTATATGAGAATAGGACTAGGGGATGCTGGCTTTTAAGAAGTATTCTAAAAAAAGAAACTGAGGGAAAAAATCATCTTAGTCCATTAGGATTGTTATTAAAAAAAAATAGCATAGACCATGTGGCTTAAACAACAAATTTTTTTTCCTCCTAGTTCTGGAGGTTGGGACATTTAAGGTCAATGCATTCATTGGTGGGTTTACTATTAGGTGAAAGCCTGTTTCCAGGTTCATAGAGAGACCTCTTCTTGCTGGGTCCTTACACAGCAGACAGGGCAAGAGAGCTCTCTGCAGGCTTTCTGATGAGGGCACTAATCCCATTCATGTGGGCTCCCCCCTCATGACCTATCACCTCCCAAAGACCCCACCTCCTAATGTGATCACACTAGAGGTTAGGATTTCAACCTTTGAATTTAGGAGAAACACAAACATTCAGTCCCTAACAACAGGGCAGGACCGGTTAGGAAGGATTCAAGGGGAACAAGTAGAATGTAGTGTCTGTCCTAGGGGTTGAGAGAGCAGACTCTCAGGAAGAAATAGCCAACGGTGTCAGGTGCAACAGGGAGCTCCAATAAAATCAGAATTGGACAGCATCCACTGGACTTGGCAAGGTCACTGGTGAGGTAAAGGGGGAGGAGTGGCCAATGGGAAATAAGTAAATATAGAGGCCATGTTAACCGGTTCTGAGTGGAGGCAGACAGGGACCAGGAAGGAAGACAAGGGTTGAGGAATATTCTCACAAAAAGAAAGACCAGAGCATGTGTATAAGCCAAGAGGAAAGTGTTGGTAGAGAAGAGACTGACGATTTCTGGAGAGTTTGAGATGAGAGTGGTCATGGGCACAGGTGGCAGGACTGGCCTTGGTGAGGGAGGGGGACACTTCATCCTTGGAGGGCGGAGGAAGGAAGCAGGGGTCATGGATATGGACATAGCTGTAGCTTGCGGGGGCAGGCGTGGGGATGGAAAAATATCCCTCCTGATGGTCTAAATTGGTGTTGTGAAGTAAGAAATGATCTAATTAGGACTGTTAAAGAAGACAGAGCTTAAGGAGGAGGAGGAGGAGGGTGGGAAACAGTAGAGAGCTGAGCAAGGACAAACAGAGCTGACAGGAAGCTTCAAGGTCATGGGCATGAATTAGGGGTATGTCCCTTAAACTCACCCTACACACAGGGACCAAGCCCCAAACCCTTATCCCACAATCCACCCACACTGCTCCCTGCCCCACACACAGCCCTGCAAGGTCTGTTCCCTCACTGCCTCTTTGGCCTCATCTTCTTTACTCGACCTCAGCTAATGGCCTTCCTCTTGCCCTTGTGACTCTTCTACCTACTGGTGTTCTAGTTGCTGTTCGGTGCTACCTCCTCCAGGACATTCCCTGGCCCAGGACTGGGTGAAGTACCTCTGCCAGGGCTCTCACATTACGCTATGCATTATTCTTCCTGCCTTTGCATCTAATCATGTGCCACAGAGAGGGCTGCCTGTCCACCTCCTCCACTAAACACGGAATCACTCCTTTGTGGCAGGAATGTTCACTCTGTTTTCCCAGCAGTCAGTAGGTCCTCAATATACATGCTGGGCGAGGGTGTGGTGGGGACTGGGCAGGTGAATTCCCAGTGGCAGGTTTGCTCAGTGGTCCCTCCAACCCCATTTTACTAAGAATCTAGGATTCTAACTTGTTGGTTCTTTGTGTATAACTGCATTTGTAAAAATGCACACGTATTAGAGCGGACACTGGGGAGAGTCGGTCTTCATGCAAACTGAAAGACTGATCATTGCTCTTTCATAAGCCAGAAAAATAAGCTGTGACATTCTCATGGTCAGAGTCAGATTTCACAATAGCTCCTGGGGCTGCGAACGCACTGGAAATCCAGATGAGGACAGAGGTTCTGCTGCAGAATCCAACCCCATGAGCCCTCCCCTCCTCTCCAACCCAGCCAGCCTGATCTCCTCGGCTGTCCCGGGGACATCCCCACTACACATCAGCTAATACAGCTGTCCTTCACAACACCTTTGAACAGAGGTCAAAGCAGCGACAAAACAGCGACAGAGGTCCTCTTGGCACTACCGATTTCTGTGGCCTGAGCACCCCAACTCTCCCACGTCACCCCAGGGTTTGGCACAGGTCCACCTCTCTGCATTCCTGAAGGTGCTGAACCTGCTAACAGATTTTTCCCAGGATCCCAGTCTCCTCTCTGCTTCTCACTCACATCTGTCCAACAAAAACAAGGCCTCAGCCAATATCCAAGCTCCAGGGTCCATGGGGAGGGGGTGCTGGGACACAGCCCTGTCCCTCCCTGATGCTGGATGCTGAAACCAGATCTCAGAAGCTCCCAGATGCTAAGGGAATGTGTGTAGGTCTCTTAAAAAACAACAACAACAACAACAAAACTGCTGGGCTTTCGTTTGGAGGGCTGGAGAGATAAATGAGCAAGTAGCAGTTGCCTGGAGGAGGGGCTGAGTCACTGGAAAAGGCATTTCCCCAGTGGCTTTTTTGTATCAGCGCCACTGACAAAGGCAACTTAAGCCACTGAAAACAGTGAGACGTGTTACTAGTGCCTAAACTATCACAGTAGGACACTGACCAAAGGGCCAGTTGTAGGAAAGATAAGTGGTGCCCCTTCACTCGTCGTGTTCACTCAGAAAGATAGTTTCTAATGAAAACAAGTTCAAGGGCCCCCACCTCTAGGGATGGGCAGATGGGATGCCTGTGCATTCAGGGAGGCTCCAGATATCTTCCCTCAGGGACAAGGGAATTGATTTCAAGTTAAACAAAATGCAGCAACAGCACAACGTACACATTCCCACTATACAGCACTTTGTGACTGTAAAGGAGAGTCCAATTTATGTTTGGAAAGGTAGATGCTTAAAATCCACAGCCTTCCAACCATGACTTCTTGCTGACAAGGCCACTGCCAATGGACTTAACAAGTGGTTAGTGGAGACTTACTGGTCCACTTACCCACAGGCTCCATCGTCTGACCTCTCTGCTTATGCTCCTTTAGAAAAGTGGTTATTCTGCACGTGCAGGCCAATCGGTGTCTCTGAGGGTTCCCTGAAGTTTCCGAACACAACCACACCACCTTTCCACAGGAAGAGCCATTGATGAGGCAGCAAATTTCAGCTCTTTTCCCAGGTCCACACATGAGAAAATTCAGACACAGGACGGACCAGAGAAATGGAGTTTGTTCTCCCTGCCAGCTCCAGAAGTATTATCTGTTGCGCTTGTCACCAGATTCCTGCCACAGTTCACACGGAAGCTGCCGGTCCTGACACCGCCTGCAGGAGGATCACCTAGCCTACAAAATCCAGAATCCTGAAGCTTCCTTGAAGCCGTGCCTGAAAACCAAGATTCACGCAATCCTTTCCCAACTGAACTGCATACAAAAGTATTAGTATATCATCTTGTTTCAGGTTTCTATGGTCTTAATATGTAATTTTCTAATATCATAGAAAATTACTGGGCTTGAGGCCAGAAAACCTAATTTCTACTCTTGGTTCTCCCCTAAATGATTCGGGCCAGGTATTGGGTCAGCCAAAGAATTTGTTTAGTTTTTCCATAAAATAAAACATTTTTCATTTTCACCAATAACTTTATTGATTTGGATATTTTGAGTATGTTGGCTATCCCCTGCTATTGGCTTCTAGTGGGTGGAGGCCAGGGGTGCTGCTAACCATCTTCCAATGCGTAAGACAGCCCCACAGCAAAGAAGTATTTGACCAAAGTGTCAATAGTACCAAGAAACTTCACAAATCACTTTTGACATGTTCAGTCATAGCACCTTCTCCACATACTTCACACAAATCTTTCACTGTTTTAGTTGCATTTTTACCTTTCTTGAAATAATAAAGCATAATATGCTAAAAATGTTGCATGTTTTCTTCCACCTTCAATGTTAAAATGGCTACAGAAAAATTCAATTGTGATACATCTTTAAAAATGCACGCTGATATGACAGCTGTCACAATACAATTTGCCAAAATTGTTTTGAACAAAGTTAAAAACAACTAAGTGCTAGTAGAGTCATCTTATGGAAAAAACTACACAAACTTTTTGGACAACCCAATGGTTCCTCTGAGCCTCAGCTTCTTTTCTGTGGAAAGGGTTACACTATTGCCCTGCTCGGCCCAGAGAACTGGTTTTGAGACTCCAGTGAGACAACCTGTGAAGGAACCCAGGCACCTGAAAGATTTTTGCAAATGTAACAAGATGACATTATGACCTAATGTTTCTGTGGTTAAGTCCTTCAATGTAGTGTATTACCCCCAATCAACAGAGCGCTTACACACGGCTGGGGCTTTTCCATCCCACATTCAGGAACTCTGGAACTTGAATGTGTGTCACTCGTGTTATAGGTCATGAATAGCTTCATTTCAAACGTGTTTCCATTGGGCATGAACAAAATATCCTTGCCTTGTCTCATTCAGATCCAGTGGTCTTTCTGTGAAATGACCGCCACGTCCCTCCATGGGCTGGGACATGTCACCTCTGACTCAGCTCCTTCAGGGCCAGCAAAGACCAACCATGTATCCTTCATCTGCCTCACTAGGCTTGGCCTCCCGTTCAATTCCTTTCCAGGGCCTTTGTATACATGTTCACATGAGGCCCCTAAGTACATTCTCAATTCTGCAAAATCTCTGCAAATAAGATCTTCTTCGCTGCCTGCGCCAATGCGATTGGTCCCTTATGAAGCAAAGGAGCTTTTGTATTTTTAATTTTCTTTCCATACAACAAACACTATTAATAACACTCGACATTCTCCAGAGATGATATAGATTTGGCCAAATGGAAAGTTACCATGGCTACCATGGTGTTATTTTTGGTATGAGAAATTCATGACAGGGGAAGCAGCATTACATACGCGGTCAAGAACTGGAGCTTTATTTTGGCTTTGCTATCAGGCAATCAATCCCAATTTAATTTTGAAACCCTGATTGCAATGGAAACTAATTATGAGCAGCAAGACCTGGAACCTCTAACTACAGCGGGAGTCAATAAAGTGATGTGGCGTATCATTGGGGCAACATCGGCAGGAGGAGGGATTTAAGCACAGGTGGATTTTCTTTTTCAGGTTAACTAAGCAAAACAAGACAGGGAAACACATCTTGAGGGTCAATGGGAAACCATTAAGTTAGGTCTAAAGATTTCAGGTTCTGGTGAGGGAGAAGGTTAGGGTCCCTCTCTGTACTATGAAGATGCACCAAACTGGGGCTGGGGTACGAAGCCCAGGTGGAAAGAAGGGTGTTTCTACCAACAGTCCACAACCAGAGCGGCCATAGTGGGGGGCAGGGAAGGGTGAGGCTGAAGGAGGCTGGTCCAGACTGACCCCACACATTCCCACGTCTTTCTGCATGGGCCCCAGAGGACAGGACAGCGGAGGAGCAGGGGTATCCAAACACAATCTCATCACTCAGACCCAGATATTTATGGGCTATTTTCCTCACATACCAGATGCTGACTCACACTTTTCTGAATTAGCAGAAGTTGGCTTATGAAAGAACTTCTATTAGAGTAAAGACCTCCTGCCAATCCCTGAAGTGCATGCTTCCCTCTGGGACCTCCCGGTCTATCTCTGACAGCTTGAAAACACTGCTAATGGGATGACTTCATTTGCCCCACGCTAGAAGGATCCATATTTAGGTCAGAAACCACATGGTCCTCACATCACCCCACTGGGCTCCAGGATAAAAAGGGGCTGTTAAATCAGGAAGAGAACAGTTTTAACTAATGATTAATTACTCACCTCCCTACCCACCCCCCACCCCCACATTCCTTGACAAAGAGTCAAAAATGAACTTTGCCGAATGGTCAGAAAGCTATTCTGAATACTGTAGCAAGGGCAGTAAATTTAGAAGTGTATCCTCTTCTCATTCAGTCTATATTTTTATACAAAGGAGTCTTTATCCTTTGGACAAGTTCTCCTGTTCAACTTTCCAGAGTTTTTTAAAGCGTTATGGAGAAGAAAGAAGCAGAAGATCATAACCCTGCTGTAGTTTTCTCAGCAGCACTGAATAAAGCAGTCCCTCCGGAGCACGAGCTCCGCCGTCAGGGTGGGAAGAACTCTGTGAGAGCTCCCAGCCTCCTAGTTCCCATGAATACATGTGGTCCACAGTTCTGCTGGGGGTAGACAGGATTTTTCCAAGTCAGAAAAACCCTAAATCTGTGAGAGCCTATATTAACCTTAATTCTTATAGTGTTGTCACAAGCAAGCAACAGAGAACACAGGCCTCATCTTGAATTAGTCAAAAGAGGTTCTTGGAATATTTTCACCAAAATAGTGTATTGACATGTGACGCAAAACCTATGGTGCTGGTCTTGTAACAAAAGTTAAGAATGGGAGCGGTAAAGAAAAAGGCCGCTCTGAATACTGAAATGTTTTGAAACCAGGCTGCAATTTGAAAAGGAGCCATTTGGCAGTTTCTCTCCACATGTTATCGACATAATGGACCAGCAGGTTAAGTGGATAGAGGGGCTCAGCCACCTCACATCAATTATGAACAAGGGAAAAGACAGACAAAGAGAGAGAAGGAAAATAGCTTCATCTTATTGAACTACTTTGGTATAAAATTTCAGCTCAGGCAGACTGCAACTGTCCTTAAATACAGAGTTTTGTCCCCAAACAGATTCTGCCTTAGGGGGAGGTGTACCACAAGGGGCTTATGAAGATCCATCCATCAGAGAAAGTGCTTCTGTTTTCACAGCCAGCAGGCTGCAAACTTTCCCTAGCACCTTTTAGAAGACACGCTTTCAAGACCCCCAACGCACTTTAGATGTGCCTCATCTCAAAATCACACCTACCTTGACTCTAAGGAAGGACTTGCGGTGGTAGAAGCAGCACAGAGCTGCCGAGAGGGCGTGGAAAGCGTTGCATTCTTTAGGCATCTTTCAGTCTTCGGCCCCAGGACCACACACTCTCTTCAGGGTTAAAAGGAAGGGGGCGCAGGGCTTGAGAGCCCCAGTCCCTGGACAGTAGCCGTGCCGTGCTGGCCTGCGGTCCGCGCCCGGAGCAGTGAGCCGGCGCCTTCTCTCAGGCCAGCCTGGGACTTTTCCCCGCCGCTGAAGCCAATACAATCCACTCGCTCAGTTCTGGCCGAGCACACAGTGCCAGAAATTCTCATGTGACCAGACTTGCTTTCTGATGAAATTCTAACCTCTCTTAGAGGAGGCTTTGAGCTTTAGCTGTCCCCTCCACGTAGGGGCCCAGCAGAAATCATTAGCCCCTCAGGCGGACTTTCCTTCCTGGCTGAAGGCACCAGGCAACCTGCTCCTAGAGGCTTTGTCTGTCTGCTTGTCACCCCAGCACCTACTCCAGGGAGCACACATCACACCACCCTGTGATGAGACAGAGGCTCCTTTGAGAAAAGGACCTAAAGGTGACCAGGTGTGGCTTTCCCCTAGGAGCACTCCTAGAAGTCCTAAGGAACCAGGGAAGGGTGTCTGTCCCCACTCTCCCAGCCCCCTGCGCCCAGAGCTGTTTGTTTTTAATTAGGATGCTCCTGGCAGCCAGCTTGCAGCTGGTAACGTTGGCACAGCGAGCACTACCGGCAAGGCAATATTGCCTTTCGGTGTTTAATTAGCAAGTCCGTCAGCAAACATCCCAGGTGCCCCGTGCCCACCCCACCTGGCCATGCCGTCTGTCCCAGAGGGTGGGGAGACAGGCTGTGTCGGCTCTTCTGACCCAACTGTTGTCTCACTCCCCTCCTTCCCTTTAACTGCCCACTCGGCTTCACCCAGACCCAGCCCTGGAAGCTCAGGTCCAACCTGCCCAGCTTGCTTCTTCAGTGCTAAAAGGCCTTCACCCCTGCCAAGGGCCTCTTAACACTTTTAGGGGAAAGGAGCTGCTTTTCGTCTTTCCCTCTAGTCAGAGGGGATGCGCAATGGTTCTGGGTTTTTGTTGTTTTTGATCAAACCCAGGTTTCTGCCTGTAGCTCTTCCTCTCACACTGTTCCAAATATTAACTTTCTGCGGCCCTGGCCACTCAAAAAATGGAATGCGTCCTGAAGCTTTCCAAACCTTCACACAGGCAGAAACTTGCAACAAGCAAGCAGCAGGACCTAATCAGTCCAGAAAGGAACACCACCAGCTGAGGCATGAGGGAGGTATGAAAACTATCCAATGGGGTTAGTGTCAAATCCTCAGGAGGCCTTGGCCTTTGGACTGGTTCAGGTTGGCCTGTAAAAATAGGGATTTGTTTGCTCAACACGAGGTGAGCAGCCTCTGTGCTTGCTGACGGCAGAGACAGGGGTGGAGTCTCCCCACATCCAGCACAGGCACAGACGCACAAAGGCTCTCTGTCCCCACAGGAACGACCCCAGGGGCTGGCTTCCTTTCTGCTCTCTCCCTCACTGTTACTCCTCCATGGTTCTGAAGGTCGGGTGTGCGGTCCTGGGAAGCCCACCTGGGAACCTGGCAGCAAGTGCCAAGGGTGGTAGAACTCATGGTTTTTTTTGTTTTTAGCTGGAGGGGCCCTTAAGATGGTCCAGCAGATGAGACAGGTCAATACTGCCCTCCAAGGTCCTGTATGGTATCCACAAGGAAGCGTGTCTCTGCCCTCATTTCCATTAGATAGGGTTCAAAGGGTACATCCACATGAGCAGCCAGGGCCCATGACCCCAGCAACTTTGTGTGGATGACTCACCAATCAGGCCAGCTGCCACCAGGTAAAGGGTCCGGTTTTCACTAGCTATTCCCCTTTACCTCAGGCTAAGAAAGTCCCCAAGTGGCTTCAAAACACCATCCCCAGCCTTGAGAAAAGCAGCTCCTTTAATCCTGCACAGAAATTCCATGAGGTTACTCAGCCAGAGTGTTTGAATTCCCACATCCTACCCCTAGAGAACATGAATGAAGCGCGTTCCTGCAGGAAAAGATGCAAATAACTCAGACATGTAAATGAAATAGAATTATGAAGTCAGGTGCTCCAGGACAAAGGCCACAGGGGCACACAGCTCTGGTCACCTGAGGCTTTCCCTGCTGACTCTAAGAATTTCCAGAATGTTTCCAGAATGCCCCCCATCAGCATCAAAGAGTAAGCTAATCTTATTAGGACACTTTCTTAAGCACTTAAAAAATTTTTTTTTTCCTGGCTGGCGGCACAGTGGATAAGGCGCCGGCCTGCAAACCCAGAGGTCGCTGGTTCGATTCCCAGCCAGGGCACATAACCAGGTTGCAAGCCAGGTCTCCACCCAGGTCCGTAGCTGGAGGCAGGTGAAAAGCAGCCATACATTGATGTCTCTCGCCCTCATTGCCTTTCTCCCTTCCCCTCTCTCTAAAAATAATAAAATCTTAAATTTAAAAAAAAAATTTTTTTTGTTGTTCTACACCAAAAATAATATCTGATGCAACATTCAAAGGTTTTAATCAATTGTCTCCCAACATGGCCAAGGACAGAGACTAAAATAACCTGTCATTATTGCCAACTAGAGATGATAACTGCATGAATTTGTGAAGCGTCCTTCACTGACTTGTTACCCTTTTAAGTGTCTCCCACCCACACCGATCAATTCCCTCACATTCTCCCTGCAATGATTATTCTATTCTCGTTACAAAGAAACAGAGGACCGGAACTGCATGTCACTCGGCAGAGAACAAAGGACCAAAAATTTCAGCCTGTGACTGTGGAACATGGTATCTGGTCACAAGGAAACACAAGGAAGAGATTTTTAATATCTTATCATTGAACCTGTTACTGACAGGTTACTGTTACTGACATAAAAAGGCTGTGATTTGTACACTCTCTGATGACTTAGTTCAGGTGATTAAGGATTGGTCAAATCTGGATCGAGGGTTTTCTACACACCATGCCCTTCTGGGGACAGGGTGCAGTGTCACTAATGCAACTCTAGGGACACACGGGCAGAGGGGCTGGGCCAGAGCAGCGAGCTGCGGGAGAGCTCTGTGCTCTCCAGGCCCCCCACCCCCACCCCTACACCCACCTGGGAGGCTCGCTGCTCCGCACCAATGGAAACACCTGTGCAAACAGCCAGGGCTGGGCAGTCAGGTGGATGCTTGAAGGAAATCCCTATTCCCTCAGGTCAGATGTTGCCCACCCAGTCTGGGAAGAGGGTTAAGGCTGGAGGAAGACCCTGGCACAAACATTCCCTTCAATGCCATTTTTCCCCCTTGGGTAGCCCTAATACTAACCTGGCCTACTTAGTAACCATGGAAACAGGAGCTGCCTGCCAGCCATATTTCACAGGCACATACTCCCTGTCGACAGCAGCCCTTGGACTAAGAGAAGCTGAAAGCAAGTACAGAGTCCCTTTCCCAAAGTGCCACAGTCCCACTAGAAGACCAGGCTCCCAGTGACAAGGACCTGCTCTTGGGGATGGTACAGGGAGGGGGGTTCTGTGTGGACACAGACATGCCTGCCAGGTATCTGCTTTTCCCTGGTCTGGGGTAACCAGGAAAACAATGCTGCCCTTATCGCCCGTTCTCCTTCCCAAAGCTAGCCCCGAGTCAAGGCATTAGGCTTTACATGCAGTGAGGTGCTCTCGGTAATTGTCAAGCAGCCCGGGCTCAGTGACACCGCCCACCCTGGGTGGCAGGCTGTGACCAGAGGGCACTTGTCCAAGGCTGCAAGTGCTGGCTTGTCCCTGCCCACAGGGACTCACTCTGAACGTCAGTGAACTCCAGTCATCAAGTTCAAAACAGCTCAACCTCTCAGGGCAACTCCTGAGAGTCTTTCCCTCTCCAGCTTTTCGTCTTTGCTAAATAAACCCCAGTGACTGGGCTCTGGGGGAACAAAGACAGCTTTAATGAGCTAGGGAGTAAGGCCAGTCCTGGCGTCCCAGGAAGCAGGGAAGGAAGGTTAACGTGGACAGAACAACTCCTAAATCTCCTAAATCTCTGAGGATGCCCTCTGTGGGCTCAGCAAGAACCTGGGAAGCCGAGAGCCAGAGAAGGGGCACATTTATCAGCAACCTTGCTTCCCAAAGATTTCTGGTCACTCAGCCTGTCTGCCACACTCTGCACACAGGGAACCAGGAGGTGAGGGGGAGGGGGAGGAGCTCATGGTCACAGAGCACTAACACCCTCCTGTAACAGGTCGCAGAGCTGGAGGAGAGCTGGAAACCAGGAGAAGGTAGAATGGGGAGAGGCTGCTGAGGAGGAGGTCACCACCTCAGGCCAGGCTCGGTAGCTACACAAGCTGTCAAAGACAGCGTAACGCATTTTTCTATATGCAAATGTGATTTATTTCTTGCTCCAAAGAGGAATGCAAACGGCTCGGAGGGCGGAGGGCGGCAAAGGCAGGCCCAGCTCTCTGGGCCATTGTGTGTATTGCTGTGGATAAGCGGCTGGCTTGCGCTGGTGCACACAGAGCGTGTGTTGAGGAGGGTGTGCACATCTCAGTCTGACAGTCCCCACATTCCTCAGGGGATAAATGAACATGGTTGTTCAATGGTCTCTGTCCGGACACGATATTGATCTACCCAGCACATAAACAAGGAGATTAAATATTCACAAACGGATTTGTCTCTACTGGGTCTTATGTCCTCCCACAGATTTCTGCTTTGCTAATTAGCTATTAAAATCGTGTAACTGATCATGTGAAGCAAAATGAGATGAGCACCCAGCTCTGAATTTGCTCTCTTGCACTTTCCCATACAATTTCATCTCATACACACCCCCAACATCACCATTTCCTGGTATCACCCCAGAAATCCTGTATTACACAAGCTCCATTTCCTATTCCTAGCTTTCAGCCAAAATGAAAAGAATGTGCATGGGGCATAATTCCAACCTCTCAAACAGCAGTCAGACTTGCTGGCGGTCTCAGCCTTCTTTGGGAGTCTATGAAAATCATGGACCCTCCTCTCAGAACAAAGGCACATACTGTAATGTTTTACATATAATTTCAGGGATTCCCGTGTCCCCTGCAGCCCATCCGTGCAGCTGTGGGAGTCTTGCCCACCCAAGATGATCTGCCACCACCTCCCAAGTGTCCTGCTATTCTATATTCTACACTCACTATGCAGCCATCACACCCTGAGGGGTCACGTGTTTCTCTTGTTATCATCGCTCCTAGGTTTTCTTTGCCATACACATTTCCAGGTCCCCTTCCTTCCATTTTTGGTAAGTGTGAGCTACGCAGGCAACTAATAATGGTGACCCAAAGCCCCTCAGAGGCCCCTCCTGTGCAGAGTGAGGCATAAATGGGCTGAGGCTCAGCAGCAAACACCAGCTACACTCTCTCTGGCTCCACCGCCACTAGCCCTCCCATCTCACAAGCACTTCCGCAAAATGACATCTTCCAAAACTGAGCTGCAAGTCACATCTTTCTGTGTCTCAGAGGCCATGCTGAGAGGTGGCAGGGTAGAGGGAGAGGCTGGGTGGGTTCAAGGCTTTGTTGCACCAACAGTTTAGGTGACCTTGGGAAATTTCTAAACCTCTCTGAGTCTCAATTTGCTCCTCTAACTTGCAAATTTTTCTGAGAAGCAAGTGAGACAACATAAAGAACCTAGTAGCCAACCCACACGGGCACTCGGCACGTGTGGGCTTCCCTTCCCTTTCAAAGGAAAAGGACAAGCCTGTCTCCCCATTTTGCTCCTCCTGCAAGGCACAGGCACCCTAACTCTCACTCAAACGCCAGGCTGCAGGAGACCTGCCCTGAGCCACTGACAGGCTGCTGCCGGCACTACTGTGACTCTTGGACCTTGAAAGCCAGGGAACAATGGGGAGGAGTTTAAGAAGTTTGGAGTTTTGGGCCTTAAAATATTTTGTTTAGACTTTAAGACCACATATTAAAATTGCACATATGCTTGCATGCCTCAGATGACTTTCTACTCCAGAGTCTGTGTTGTTTGGGCAGTCGTTGGTTTGGACAGACAGGCTGTGTGCCCACAGTAACAGCCCACCTGGCCCTCACCAGGGCTCTGCTGGCTCCATCCACAACTACCAAGCTGTCAGCACCCACCCTGTTCCAGCCAGTCGGGCTGGGGATCCTGCACCCCTGACCCGGGATCTGGGTCGCACCCCTTCTTTCCCATTGTCCCCACACCAAGTTGGCTGCAGCTAGGTCCGCCCTGCCTTCCTGGATGCCCTGCCTGATGCTCCCCCACCTCACCCCTCCGTTGCCCAGCTCTCCAGGTTCTTGCCCCAGGACTAGATCTTCCACTTGAGTCTGGACTACCCACGACCACCTCCCATGTGCCTGATTCTTTCACTGACCCATGTTCCCGGACACTGATAACAACCATTTCTAGAATTAGAACAGCGCCTGGCATAGTCCCTTGAATGCCACGCTGGCTCTGCCCAGCCACCCTTGCTGGACTCACTGCACCTTCCCAGATTTGGCTCCTGCCTGCACCTCCTCCTCTCTAGTCCCTTGTGTCAGGAACTGCCGAAGTTACAGCACATTCTTCCAACGCCACTCCACAGCTCTCACCCATCTAGAAAGGTGACAAATGTCTGAGCGGATGAAGTGGGCATCAAAGAGTGCTCAAGGAAGACAGGAACCCTGGGGTGCCGGACGGTCGGCACCAGGGGACAGTGGGATTCAGGACTAACTCCACTGGTTTCAGCCTTGAAAGCCTGCCTAAGTAAGACAGAAAGCGATTCTATTAATTCCTTCTTCTCTCTTTCAAGCAAATTCTAGCCACCTGAATGAAATATTTCAGTAGGAAAGTATCCTTCTTTCTTGGTTGTGAGCTGATCATGAGCATGATCGTGAGTGACATACTGTATCCTGCCCAAAGAGCTAAGGGAATCGATCCAGACCTGGAGTGTTTAACCTGGGGATGGGGCAGGGCTTCCGGGAGCCACTGGAAGGTGTATATAAACTATTGGCTGAGGGGTCCACCATGGCTTTTACCGAGTTCTCAAAGAGCCATGTTGTAATGGGGTGAAGAGTGGGGGTTCCCTAAAATAGAGTATATTCCCCTCAGCCCTTGGTTGGGGGGAGGGATAGAGGGTGATATGGCTTAAGGTATACTTTGCGTGACCTTGGCAAGTTGGTGGCTGGTTGACGGCTGAGCTACCACCCCTGGCAAAAGGCAGCCAGGGAGTTTACACGGGACAGGCGGGGGCTCATGCATCACTGATAAGCTTGCCCTAACTAACGATAGCAGCCGATGGAAGGTAAAGATAGGGGGGAGCTAGCAAGTGTAGCTCATTGTAGGAGGGGCCAGAGATGAGGTCCCACAGGAAGTCTCAGGTCGACATTTAAAATAAGGGCAGACAGAGAGAGAACGAGAGGAGCTGGTCTGCCATGGGGCAGTGAGGAAGCAACACGCAGCTGTGTGGGTCTGCCACGAGGGCTGAGAAAGAGATTCTGCCATGCTGCCCATCGTGAGGGAGGAGCTACCTCTGATCCTCTGAGGATTCGGCCATGTGGCCTGGGCTAGTAACAGAGAGGAGAGTGATGAGGAAGGAGCCGTAAGGTACGAGATTCGGCCATGAGCTCAGGGAGGAAGCAACTATGCAGTCTGAAGTCAGGATTCTGCCACGCGGCCTGCTGCAGTGAACCAGAATGGAATCCCACCATTCGGTCTGTAGTGAGGACGACCTCAGCCAGGTGGGCTGAGGAAAGGGTGTCAGGAGGGAGCTGACGGAGCTGTGCGGGAACCTGCCTAACCAAGCACAGATCCAAGGGTGACGCCTGGAATGCTGAATTGTGACCATGGATACAGACTTGACTTCTCTGAAGGACGTGCAGAGAAGTCACTCGCTTGGAACACGTGCCTCCCTAGGCTCCATCGTGATCCAGAGCAACACCACGCCACCTGTTTTCCTGGACCACACCATGGTGGCTGAAGACAACACATCCCAGGTCCTGAAGGGGAGCTGGTGGGAGAGGATGGCGACTCTGAAACCCACACGTGCACTTTCCAGAGGGGATGGAGCACTGTTTGCATAGCCAGCTTAAGGACAGATGAGGTTATGGGGCACTTCTGGGCTTGGTTTTGGCTTACAGCCTGGTGGGGAGCAAGGGAGGTGCTGGGTCTCGTGGGAGAACACGGCCTCGTGCAGAAGAGCTCCCAGCCCCCGACTCCCACCACCAAGGTTGAGTCCTGTGAATAAAAACCTGTTTCTCTCACCCTCAGCACTAATTGTTGGGTCATGCACACCAAGGTGCCACATGCACAAGCCTCAGTTTGCTCAGTTACAATGTGGCCTAAAAGTCCCCACTGGTCCAGAAAGACTTTCAGTAGCTTTTAGAGGTGTGGCTTCTGGGGGTCTTACTTGATCTTTTTTTTTTCCTAGTAGTGAGCAAAGCTAGGAGAATAGCCTGGTCATCATGGGCATGAACAAAGGCAGATAGAGCCTGCTGGCTACCTTGGGTAGAGTCAGGACCTGGCAGGGCCATGGTTGGTAAGAGGAGGAGACAGACAGACACTGGCGCAAGCAGTGTGCCTTTCCTTCTGCTGCTGGAGCAGCTTTAAACACCTGCGAGGGGAGAAGCCTGTCACCCAGCTGGTAGCATGGCTTTGTTTGCATACAATACTTAACATGACCACGACTTGCAAAATAGCTGCAAGTTTGACTCAGTAACCCCTCCCAACCGCAAAGCTCAGAGGTGTGTTCCCAGAGATTGCAGTAGTCACAGAAACCTTTCTACCTTTCAGTGGGGGCTCCTCAGCTAACCCATCACTCACCCCACATGACAAGCCCCCAAGAGCCAACATTTATACAGAGCTTTCACCATAGTGTCTTCTTTAGTACACACACCAGGAAATGCCTATTACTCTTTCCATTACACATGTGAGCTCACACAGCCCTTCGAGTTAATAATTAAAACAACTATGACTCAGAATGGCTGGATCTATCGGATGTGATAATGGAAGCATGGATCCCACCTGGTTGCCTGGAGTACCTTATCTTGTGCAAATCCAAAAGGCAGAATTGTGGCTGCTCCAACAACCCCACCCCAACTGAATAACGGATATTCTTGGCAACAGAGACAGCGGGTCTCATCTGAACTATGCCCAGTCAGAGATACTAGATCACTCACTACTGACAGGAAGTGGCAGGCACAGCGTCTGAGGACAGCCAGGACACAGCGAAGCCTATGGCACAGGTGATGGCCAGAGGGCTATGGGACCTCTTTTGTCTGAAATGGGGAGGCCAACTGGGCCCATCTCTCCACAGGAAAAGGCAGAGGGTTACTGCACAAGGAGGATCATGTTGACCACTAGTCAGTTTCTTCGCTTTCTAAGGTTGTCAGCTGCCAAGAACAATGTCACCCATAGAAGTGACACCCAGATGATCAACCCTCCTGGTGCCCAAGATGCAGACCACGTGTTCTTCTTGTCAGTGGTTCAAAGGACAATGCAATCAATGCCTGCCCCTGTAGTGTGTACCCAGAGGAGTGGGAAGACAGGGTTGAGGAAGAATCACCAGAAAGAGCAGCAAGAACTTGCAGGGACCTACCTCTAGGCACACCACACCGGCCTCACAGTCCGGCGGCTACTTATGATAACAGATGTGGGAGTTTTTCCAATGCTAAACTATAAGGGCAATCCATAGCCTCTTTGCCCTGTCCTCCTCATTTCTACAACTTCACTGTAACCATGTGGATCTGATCATCAAACTGGGAGGCAATGGGTACCCAGCCCATAAAGAAACCAGAAAGGAAATAAACTAGAAAAAGATGAGTATAGGACTGAAAAGGATCAAAAAGAAAATCTCTCTGCAAAACCTTAGTATTTGTATGCCAACATTTTATATATGTGCCGAGTAGACAGAGGCAATTAGAAAATATAGCCTTATACTACATCTGATCTTGAAAATTCAGGGAAAAATGACAAAAACAGCAGAATGGTTATGACATTTAAAAGTCTTACCCCACAGCATGAGTATTCGTACAAGTGATAGGTGAGCTGATCAGCACACTGAACACTGAGTGGTCCAAGAGTAGACATGTGACCTAAGTTAGACCAATGATACTCCTTCCCTGTGATTTTCCAAACCAGAGCAGAAGGAAAGATCCCTTTTCCCAGGGACCATAGCTTTAAGATTATAAACTAGAGCAGCCTACAGCCATGTGTACCCATGACACCCAAAAGCTGATCTGAGATAATGCAGTCAAAGTGCTAAGAGACACAGATGCAAGGACTGAGAATAGAGATGTTTGCCTTCCTCAGAACAGCCATTGACCCAGGCCTCTCCACCCCTGCCCTTCCCAGTCATAAATTTCCTAGCTCGTACGACCAGGTTGAGATTTTATAGGTTCACTTTATCAGTGTGAGATTAGGTAAACTGGTGATCAAAATATAATACATTGGCCCTGACTGGCGTGGCTCAGTTGGTTGCACATTGCCCAACAAAGACAGCACAAGGTCCCCACTTCAATTCCTGCTCAAGGCACATGTTTGGGTTGTGGGCTGGTCCCTGGTTGGGGCTGCCTATGAGAAGCAACCGATCGATGTTTCTCGCCTACCCCCTCCCCTTTCTCTAAAAATAAAGATAAAATACATTGTTTTGGACTCTACTGGAGTTCATGTACACGAGATGTGATCCCTACATCTGAGAAACACTAAAAAGGTGTCAACGTAAACTGATGTTACATGAAAACACGGATAATAGATGCCTATTAATAATAGGGTTGTACATTCATGTTTCAGCGATGGGTGGAAACTAATGGTGTTTCACAGCCTACTCCAAGGCCATGCCATTAAAGAAGTGCATTGTCTGGAGTTTTTAAGGACAAAGCAGACAGGAAAAAGCCTCTAGGAAAAGGGAGAAGGATTCATGGATTTGGAATGTTCGGTGCCCAGAATGTGAGTGTGAGTTTTGCTCCCACACCCAGCCCCACCCAGCCCCCTTCAGGCTGGGGAAAGCCACTAATACATGGCTCACTCAGTTCTGCTTAGCACCATCCTAAGTTCCTGGAGGATGTTTCCAGAGGTTTTATGGAAAGACAGAAAACCTGCTTCAGAGGTACTGGCTGAGACAGTCCCTTACTAAGGCCAGATGGATTTGACCAGGTAAATCAATAGCCTGGGAGGGCAACTCTCATGATTTCTTTCCAGGTCAAGGAAGAGGGAATTTGCATCACCTCCAAATTACATTTAGAGCTTCCCAAGTTGGCTCCTTACGTAGTCTTGAGGTGGACGCAACCTGGAACGGGGCTTGGAGCCCTGCTCCTCATGCTACGTAGCCTGACGGGGATTTCTCCACTCGTTTCTATTGCTGTTTACTCCGGTGAGGAAACCCTGGCTTCATTCCTGCCTTCCAACGCCTGCTCTTGAAGCACTCATCAAAGTGAGCTCTGGCCTTGCCAGTTGCCTCAGGACCCATGTCTTATTCACTGTCACCTTCCAATGCCCAGAACAATGACTGAACAGGACAGGGGCCAGTGACTGTTTGGAGATAGCACAGGGATTCTCAACAAACATCTGGAAGTATTTTGTGCAGAAAGTGTGCTTGCATATTTCTAGGCAAAGGGTTTTCATTCATCATCCTTGCAAAGAGAGGGGCTTCCCCGCTCAAATAGTGAAGAACTGCAAAGGCGTGAGACAGGACTTGCTACACGAGGCTCACGGTCCTCACTGAGTAAACCAGCCTTGCCACCCCTGCACCTGAATTAGGGGGTTCCCTCTTCAGCCCTCAGAAGCACCTCACTTTCTCAACTGTGACCAACCAGGGTTCCCAAGTAGGAGGAGGCTCCCAGCACACAGGGGTTCTTCACTGCCACCGCCTGCCTCCTGCACGCGCTGCCCTTGAACGCTCTGAAGACAGGAGAGATGAGGAGGTGGCCTTGTTCCACGGAGGCTCCTTCCAGTCAAGACCAGAAGGCAGGGGAAAGGGACTGGGCCGCCAGGGACTTGGCTGGACCACTCAGGCCCTTGGGAAAACACCCACCTGGGCCTGGGAAAACTAAGAATCCAATGGAGACTGGTGATCACAGGAAACAGTTCACCCGCTTCATCATTTCTTCTGCACAAAAAGCTCTTTTGAGAGTGTGAATGGAGGCTTTATGTGGTAAGTTCTCATCCACAGGCTAATAAACATGTGAAATGGCCTCTCGGACCAGGTTCCTGAGGCCTGGACACTGAGGTCATTCAAGAAACAATTAGGTGCCATCTGGAGAGAGCTGGGACTCAAAAGGAAATTGCCTCGAAGGGCCAAACAAGCATGTTTTCATTCCCGAAGTCTGACACATCCTTATCTTCATTGACAAAAAGGATGCACGGCACCCAGCCAGCTAATCCACAACGGGAGCAGGGATGGGCAAAGGCAGTGGCAATTAATAAAAGCTTAAGGATCAGGAGAGCGTTCATTTTCCGCCTGCTCCAAGTAAACGCAGCCTTCGACGGCATTTCCACATCCCAGCTGAACTTCTTTGCCATAACCCAGGCCGTGGCCCTACCAAGCTTGGGGTTTTCGCAGTTTTAACATAAAGCGATTAGAGCAGAACAGCTTCAGGTCCAGCTCTTTGCAGCACAGAGTGAGCAATGAACAGTCTTTACTGAGGCCTTCACAAGCCACTGGGTTGCAAAGACCAGGCCTACCCCTGAGAACTCTTATTCCTAAGCTAGAAGCTCAAGTATTTCTTCTTTTTATATGAAAATGGAATGCCTCTTCTCCATTAATAATCAGTATGTTTAGATGTAACTACAAATGTTGAGCAAGCTGGTTTAAACGCAATACTTAGCTAGAGAAAAATACCCAAACTTTGGTGAACAGAAGGTGAAAACGGGCTACTTTGCCTTTGTGTGGCTTCCTCACCGTCTCTCGGAGCAGGGGGCCGCCAGGGTGGCAGTGCTCCTCCTCCTGGCAGGGAGCTTTCAGGGAGTCCATGGGGTCAAAACTATATTCATAATAATCCAGAGACTCCCCCCCACCCCCTTTTTCATTGGGTTGACATTTACACCGATGCGGCAAAAGCAAAGACAGATAAAACCACTGGGATCTTAGCACCAAGCAAGGGAAAGGCACCAAACTGGGTGAGTAGTCATTGCATTTCTTGACCACCATATTTCTTTAAATTAATTAAAAAAAATTTTTTTTAGAGAGAAGGGAAGGGAGAGAGAAAGGACGGCAGAGAAATATCAGTGTGTGAGTGATACATCAGTCAGTTGTCTCTTGCACACCCCCAACTGGGGACCTGGCCTGCAACCCAGGCATGTGCCCTGACTGGGAATTGAACCGGAGACCTTTTGGTTCACAGTCTGGGGCTCAATCCACTGAGACACACCAGCCAGGGCAAACGTTTATTTTTTTAATATTAAAAAATTAAAATCGTATTTCTTTTAAAAATGGCCAGCTCCACTTAATGAGTGCTTGGTAAAGCAGTAAGAATTACTTTATTACGTCTCAGCCCACGAGTCCACGTCTCTTTACTATTCTGTGTGCAGGACAGGAAGCACACAAGGCTCTTCTGCAGCCCTGAACATGTGGTTGTCTCAAGGGAAAGGAAATATGCAATTAAATTGTGAGCTGAACTAGCTGCTTTTTCACGAACACCGTCTTTACCTCAAAATGAACGTCTGACAAACTATGGTTGTTCAGACGTGGTTATTTATTTGGCAGGTGTTTGCTGAAAAATGAACAAAGTGAGCCTGTCACTTCAAGGAAAATAACTGACAGTATTTGTTGCCAATGATGAACTTGAGCTTTCAACTGAAAATTAAATTTTGGGAAACTTGTGTTCATCACCGTGAGTCTGACAGCTTCCCAATATTTTAACGATATTTCTGATGCATGGTGATAGTAACAAATGTGAGTTTTTGATATTGTAGAGTGAAATACATTAACATTTGAAAGATCTGAATAACTCAGTAGAACAATGTATTTCAAGTGACTAATGCACAATGGTACATGCGCAGGGTAAAAGATCCATTCAAGTTGCCAGATGGACCAATGGATTTTTAAGGGAACAGAGTAAGGGAAAAAGAAGTTCACTGACATGGTTTCAGATTCTACATCACAATGAACCTTTATACAGTTTTTCAGCATGATCTCAAAGAAGCTATATCTCTAATCACCTGAAGTCTATTAAAGTATTCCTCCTGGGAGGTAAGGGGGTGGGTGAAATGGGTGAGGGGGTCAAAAGGTACAAATTTCCAGTTGGAAATGAATAAGTCAGGGAATGTGTTCTGCATGGTGACTACGGTTAATATTACTCTAAGGCATATTTGAAAGTAGCTAGGAGAGTGGAGCTTGGAAGTTCTCATCACAAGAAAATGGTGATGGGGTGTTCACTGGACTTATTGTGGTGATCATTTGTAATATGTCTAAATAGCAAATTGTCACATTTTATACTGGAAACAAACAATGTTATATTAATTACACCACAATACAATAATATTCTTCCCTTCTTAAACTACTATCTGTGCAAAGCCAGATTTTCTTCAGACTTCAAACAGATTGAAGACTGATGCAGATGAGAATTAAGCTATGTTCCTTTAGACCAGAAACAGAGAGTTGCAAAAATGTAAAACGATGCCATTCTTCTTGCTTAATTTTGTCTTAGAAAATTATTAATTTTCATAAAAATTATTTTTTATAGTCATGCAATGGGTTTATTATCAAGAGGAATTAAGTACACATTAAAATTTCTATATTTAAAGTTCTAACACAATAAACTAATAACCAAAACTCACATAACAAAAGCTCTTTTGAGGTCCCCAATAATTTTTGAGTAAAAACAAATCTTGAGAGTGAAGAGTTTGAGAACTTTTGCTCTAATATAGCCAAGTTACTTGTTTTACATAATTCTGATTGAGCCATAGTTCTTAGCTTCATATCTTATAGAGCAGACTGAGGTATTTAAATAAAGGGGTGTTTTTAAAAGATTTTATTTATTTTTGGAGAGAGGAAAAGAGAAGGAGAAAGTGAGAGAGAGAAACATCCATGCATGGTTGCCTCTCTCACACCCTCCAAGTTGGGGGACCTGGCCCACAACACAGCCATGTGCCCTGACTGGGAACTAAATCGGTAACCCTTTGATTCTTAAGCCTGCAGTCAACCCACTGAGCCACACCAGCCAGGGTGGGAAGGGAAGGTGTTCTTACTTTTTATAAGTAACTATCATAAAAGCACTAATGCTTATTAGAGAAAATATGGAAACTGAGAGATATGTGGAAAACAAAACAAAAAGTCCTTAGTTGCCAGGAAGTTAATTTTGACTTCCTACCCACCCTCAAGTCATGTAGGATGTGCATATCCTACAGAAGTGCACACCAAGCCACCTCTGTTGAAGGCAATGCCATCTTTCCAGGATGGTGCTTCATTCCTCTTTGCTTCCACCCCATAGCCAACCCATCAGGAAATCCTGGTGACTCTGCCTTTGTGTTACATATCCTAAATCCCCTTTCTTCACCACCACTTCTGCCATCACAGGTCCAAACAACCATCATCTCTTCTCTGGACAGTCACAAGGGCCTCCCTACAGCTCTCCCTGAGCCCAGCTGTCTGCTAGCAACACGGAAGCCAAAGTGGCCCTGAGATGGCTCTCATCTCCCTCGGTAAAAGTTAACGTCTTTACTCGGACACACAGCCCCAGGCCATCTGCCTCATCCCCTTCACCATTCTCTTAGATTACCTTCTACCAACCTTGCTCGAATTCACCCACTCCAGTTCTCTGGCCTCTGAGTTGTTCCTCAGTGGAAGAGGTGACTCTAGCGTCACAGCCATGCCCTGGCTATGTCCTTTTCTCTTTAAACACCACACTTGACTTTCCCCTCCAATCAATTCACCTTTTCAGTGAAGCCTGGCCTGGCCACCCTATTAAAAATGTAATGCTCCTTTCCCTAACGGATCTTTCCTGCTTAGCACTCATCATTGCCTACTTAAATTTACTTGATTGTCTTCCTTAACTTCTCTCTCCTTTGCCCTGAAATGAAAAATCCATAGAGGCAGAGATACTGTTCTGTCCATTGCGGTTTTTTCAGCCACTTAAACAGTGACCGGCAGATGGCAGATACTCAATAAATATTTATTAAACGACCATGACATATAAAACAAACATGACTATATTTGTTAAATAACCACAAAACTGTTTTCAGTAAGAAAACATTAAGAACTCATACGTCAGTAGGGATTTGGTTAAATATCATTGTATCTTACACAATGTAATACTGGGTAGTTATTCAAAAGAAAGAGGTAGACCCATTTATTTAACGTGAAACAAAGTCCAGTGAAAAAAAAAACATAAGTGCAAGACAATATGTAGTTATATATACTATTTCCTGCATCAGTCCATCAATACAAATGTTTCCCAACTCAGCCTTCTTGATATCTTTACAATATGACCATCTCTGATAACCCAGGAACATTTGAAGCTTCCTCACTTCCTTATTCTCTTCCCATTCAAGAAATACGAGCACCTACTCTTCCTGTAGGACTTCTGCTGCTCTGTCGTGCTCCGTCAGCCTGGTCACACACATCCCACAGGCACAGGGGGTCTTCCCCATGAACCTCTAACACGGTGCCGATCTGTCTTCTGCCTCACCCAGTATCAGCTTCCTTCCTGTCAAGCTACCATTTTTTCAGTTGTCAGATCACAATTCAAATATAATTTTTTGGTAGAAACTTCTTGTTTACCACAGGTAAAAACTTCAGACCAGCACCAACACCCCCTACAAAACCTACCTATCATTATCACAGCATCTTAAAGCTTTTTGTCCAAGAATGGTAGACAATAATTCTAATGCTTTAACAACTTTAATCTGTCTGATATGAAGTCAAAAAACCAAATACCATTTTAATGCTTTAAACACAGCCCCTAGTTCTGAAGTTGTAAACACTTTTATTATACACTTAAGAGTAAAAGCTCCCAGAATATTTAGAAACTGAATTGTCGTTAAATGCTGCACCATTGTGACATTTGATGGCCACTAGAGGGCAGAGTGTAACAGCAAATGCTTCCAATGCTAAAAGGCCTGGAGGCAGAAGTTATCCGAGGCCCCATTACAAGATCTGCACCCCTATGTTCCTTGCAGCATTATTAACAATAGCCAAGATTTGGAAGCAGACCAAGTGCTCATCAGTAGATGAATGAATAGAAAAGTTGTGATACATTTACACAATGGAATACTGCTCAGCTATAAAGGAACAAAGGAAATCTTAATCTTACCCTTTGTGACAACACAGGTGGACATGGGCAGTATTATACTTAGTGAAATGGGCCAGTTACAGACAGACAAATACCATATGATTTCCCTTATATGTGGAATCCAATGAACAAAATAAACTGACACACAAAATAGAAACAGAATTATAGATACGCAGAGTAGAAAACTGTCTGAGGGAAGCGGGGTTAGGGGGCTAGGTGAAAAAAGATGAAGGGATTAAGCAAAAAATTAAAAATAAAACAGACATACAGATTACAATGTGGTGATTACAGAGGGAAAGGGGGGTGGGGGTGGAAGAGGGCCAAGGGGGGATAAATGGTGGTGGGTGCACGATGCAGTGTGCAAGTGTTGTTACAGCTAGCTGTATACCTGAAGCCTGCATGGTTTTGTTAACCAGTTTTAGCCTCATAAATTCAACTTGAAAAAGATCTCCTGAGGAATGGATGGGTCTGAGCCACAGAGGTGGCCATAACTACACTTTTGAAGTGCACATCTCTGCCTGACTATGTGAGTAGTTAAGGTGACAACAGTGACCTTACAGTTTTTGTTTGATGCCAGGTTGGCAAGAGAAGGGAGACTAAGGTTAGGTGAGGAGCATTTTTGCTGTCATGAAATAAAATCACTGAAGAATTTCTGGAAAATGTGTAGAAATTCAGTGTTCCTTGCTTTGGGAAACCTTAAGATCTTCGGCAGAACCTTTCTCAATTTAAATACCCCTTGAATCTGGTTGTATGTAGTCATCAGTCAGCCCATCATCAGTTACTAAATACAGGGTGGGGCAAAAGTGTGTTTCCAGTTTTAAGTTCATGAAACACAGAGTTTATTCTTGCATTATTAATTACTTACAGTATTATTTTCTATACGGACAACTGTAAATCTATTTTTTTGCCCCACTCTGTATTTACTAAAAGGACAAGAGAATGTCCTTGTACTCAGCACTCACATTCAAATGAGAATTTTTCTCTTCACAGATAGAAATCGGAACAAGTGCTGTGTGGATAATATACAGAGAAATGAGACTAAGCAGGCTGTTTTTATCAGGGATCAGGACGATCTTTCTGAGGCTGTGACAGCTGAGTTAAGATGGACCAGCCACACAGAGAAGTAAGGTGATAGTTACCAAACTACTAGTACGAGTTACATGTTAGGCACTGTGCTGACAACTTTATGTATAGTAACTCATCTAATTCCTACATTCTCCCATTTATTACTAAGGAAACTGAGATGCAGGGAATTTCAGAAACTTGCTCAGTCGCACAACCAACAAATGGTTGAGACGAGGCTTTGCATCTTACTAGTTTCCTGAAGATGCTGTAACAAATGACCACCAACTTGGTGGCTTTCAAACAGAAACTTATTTTCTCATAGTTCTAAAAGTAAGAGACCACCCTGGCTAGTGGCACACTGGATAAGGCGCTGGCCTGCAAACCCAAAGGTCACTGGTTTGATTCCCAGCCAGGGCACATAACCAGGTTGCAAGCCAGGTCTCCAGCCAGGTCCATAGCTGGAGGCAGGTGAAAGGCAACCATACGTTGATGTCTCTCTCCCTCTCTTCCTCCCCCTCTCTCTAAAAATAATAAATAAAAAAATCTTTAAAACTAAAAGAATAAAAAATAAATAGATAAAAGAGACTAAAACCAAGGTGTCACAGGGCCATGTGCTGCCTGAAGGCCCTGAGGAGGGCCCTTCCTTGCTCTCCTAGTTTTCAGGGGTTGCTGGCCATCGTCACTGGTCGCTGGCCGGTGCACAATTAACTCCAGTCTCTGCCACTGTTGTCACCTGGCACTCTCCCTGTGGGTCTGTGTCTCTGCATCTCAATCCCTCTCTTTGTATAAGGACCTAGTCATTGGATTAGGGCCCACCCTAATCCTGTATGACCTCATCTTAATTTGATTACATTTGCAAAGACCTTATTTCCAAACAAGGCCACACTCACAGGTACTGGGAGGTTAGGACTTCAACATATCTTTTTGGGGAGACATAATTCAACCCACAATAGCATCTTAGCACCCACTTCAAACCACTCAGCTGATCTACCTCAAAAGAACCTTCCAAGGCCCAGGGAACAGCCAAGACCCAAGAGGAGTAGGAGAAGCCGGAGTGCAGGAGTACAGTAACAAAGGAGATATGTGAGTAACACAGTAACAAAGGTGGGAGGTGAGGTTAAAAGGTGCACAGGCCACATGGGAGGGGTCTCTAGTTCAACTATAAGCTGAGGCTGTTCAGAAGCTATAACTTCAATTCTTGTTTGCACGTTAGTTTTCTAGTCTCTTCACCACCTCACACTGTTTGGGTCTTCTGAAGAGTCCTCTTCCTGCAGCCAAAGATGAATAAGAACGTGAATCTGGCCTCATTCCACTCCCAGGCTAGAGCAGGCTCCTTCAAGCACCTTTGGAGGACTGCTCAGGGTTTGTTTGACCTTGATTCAAACCATCAATTTCAAGAGGTCCAGGGAGAATTCACTTCTGACTTGGGACCCAGAGAAAAACTCAGGCTGCACAGGCAGAACGGATCCGGCCTGAGGAGTTACCCAGACAAGCCCCAGGCTACAGAGGTGGTGACTGAAGCGCTTGTTCAACACAGGCGCTGCAGATGCGAACTGAGATGGGCCCGGCGGACAGAGGCTGCCCGGGCCAGGCAGGTCTACTGTGCCTGATGCTCCTACGCGTCCCGATACAGCCATGCAGCCACTACACTGCATCTAACTGTGTAAGCCCCGCACCTTGCGCAAGGACTCATGGCCGTGTCATTGGACATGGTGAGAGTGATACCGATGATGCAAGGCTGCCTCACAGAAGTGAAAGCATGAAAAGACAGAATTTCTATTGAAAGCCTACCACACGTTATTGGGAAGCAAAACGGGCACAGCGTTTATGTGGGTGCGTACCGTCTAGAGCAGGGGCAGCCAGCCCTTCCCCTACAGGGCCAGAGTAAACATTTCAGCCTTTGCTACCCATTCTGCGGCACCCCATCTCCACCATTATAGGGGTGATACGCACATGGATGGGTGTTTTAATCAAACTTCATGCCCATTGAAATTTGAATTTTATAATTTCCACAATCTTGTGATTAAAAAAAAAAAAAAAGCATTTGAAAATATAAAATCATTGTTCAGCTTGAGGGCCGTACAGTAACAGGTGGCAGGTCAGACTTGGTCTGGGGCTGTTGTCGGCTGGACCCCCCCTCAAATCCCCCAGTCTAATATAACCAAATGCTCATGAATTAACTCAATGACATTGTGGTAATAAGGCCTCCAATTGGAAGTCTTCTTTCCTCCCCTGAAATAGTTTACTGGCATCTGGCAAGGAGCCAAGCATTCATGTGAACTCTGGAATTGACCTTGGCTTCCTCTCCTTCACCTCCTGTATTTAAGTCCCAGTAGGAACTGTCAACTCACCTAATAAATTGGCTCTTAATTCTATCTCTAAACGGCCTCCAGCACCTGCCCTGACTTTTATTCCTGTTGCCCTCCTTTAGGTTAAGCTCTTGATAGACCTTCCTCCCACCCACCTGATTTCACTGAAAAATTACTAGCACATGGTACATGCTCAAAACTCGATTGAATGAGCCAGTGCAGTAAGATACCCACAAGCTCAGCACTTTCTCTGTCTGATCAGCAGTCTGCTGCGGCCCGTCTAAAAATCAGAAATTTGGCAACACTTAGGGGCTAAAATATAAGGTTTTAGCTTGCTTTTTACAAGTCAGGCTCACTGAGGTATAATTTGCATACAGTAAGTGTTACCCTTTTAAGTACAGTTCTATGAGCTTTGAAACAACTATAATCAAGGTATTTATATTATCCCCCAAAGTTCCCCATTCCTTTTGCAGCCATCCTCTCCCCTTACCTTGTTTTAACCACTGACCTGTGTTCTGTTACTCTAAGTGTTTATATGTACCCAATAGTCCAGCGCTTTTTGTGGCTAAATGGTACGGTTCATCCATTTACCAGCTGAAGGACATTTGAGCTGTTTTCAGCTTTTGTCAATTATGAATAATGTGACTAGAAACACGCACATACAGGTTTTTAAATGGACATGTTTTCACAATAAGATTTTAGTTTTTATAAGTGGCCACCTTTTCACGGACCATAAGATAGGATTCCATGGAATGAGGGACTCATCTCTATTCCTGTCTTCCCACCCTGATTCAGCAACTTTTTAACATGAAATCTTCCCCAAAATATTCATAGACAATGTCTCTGGGCTGGATGGGAGGAGCTGGAGTTTGTTCCTCTGCATGTGAGCCCCACAGCGAGCCGCGGCCATTTCACGCCCACCGCTGGCGGGGCTGGACCTGGTCCCACCGGGTGGACGCTGCCCTGGGGATGTGCACACTCAGGCAAAAACCTGCAGAGCCAGCCAGTCGGCCCATTATTTGGTTCATGTAACTTGTTAAAATCTCATGGAATGCACAGCAAGCCATTGTTTTTGGAAGTCCCTTTCTTTCCTGACTTTGTTAAGCTGGCTAATTCGGAGCAGGCTGGCCTGCTGGAAGAAAAGACTTTCTTCACGGACAGCTATTTAACCACGACCACGGCTGCAGCCATCTTGGGCACAAAGAGGGAGCTGAAGTCAGGCGGCCCCCACCCCCCAGGTCTCCCACAACCAGGCACTTATTCTTGGCGCTGGAATTCGCATAATTACTCCTCTTTTAATCTGCTCGGTGACCTAATGCAGCCCCAGCCAAGGCAGGAAAGACCTTGCTGAGATCTGAGCCTTGCGCAGCCTGTCATGTCTATAAGAGCCTCTGGGAAAGAACATTGGCGAAGTGTTAACCCCATAAAGCACTGATTTCTAAGTAGCTCCAGGCTCCTGAGCTGCTCATGCCTCCCCTGGAGGAAGGGATATCGAAGGTGCAGGGCCCCCGCTCATGATAATGGTTCCAGTCCTGTCCCTTCTACCCTGGGAAGGAGCTCAGAAACTGCTAAACATATTAGAAAAGCACACACGTGGTTCTAGCGAGAATCCACCAAAGCGGACTACAACAGGAAGGGTATTCTGTTCCCGAGGAAGCTAGCCAGGAACAAAAGGCCGCCTTCTGTCTCCCACTTGCTAACTGCAGTGGCCGGAGAGCAGGCCTTTGTCCACAGCGGGGCCACGGACAGGGGCTTGCCTGCATCTTGGCTAATTTGAAAGAGCACTCATTCCAGTTTCCTTTTCTACTTTTGCTACATTTTCCCATTTATCTTTTTTTATTTTAAAAGGAAAAATCTCCAGTAAGCATTTCTTCTAAAAGAAAAATCACCCAGCTCTGCTCTAGTTAATCACCTCCTCACCTCCTCCCCGCAAATATATACTTTAAAACCACTCCCAGAAGAGAAACTCTCTTAAATTAAAATGACTATAAGTCTTGTGTGTGAAGGAGCTAGAAGGAATTAGAATCTTCAGTGTGAAAGGAAGACAGGTATAAAGGGGAAAGAGATAGGCAATAGCATAAATTTATAAAGTGTTGTGTGGGGTGGACTGAGAGGGAAATTCTTGAAGCTTCAAGAGGTAGCCCCAGAAAAATGATGAGAGTGAAGAAAGCAAGCAGCTTTCACAGGTTCAAGAAGGGGTGACCAAAGGAAAGACCTGGTGATCACAACAGCAGCAGCAGGAGTGCTGGGCAGGGGGAGGTGTGTGTGGGGGGAGATTGCCAATCTTTTGAGGTCATGTGACAGGTGGGCAATGTGGTCTTAATGCCTGGGACTTAACATGAAATGCCTCTCTTGTTTCTCTCAATATGGCAATTTTATGACCAGGAGCGAGTGACACGTTAATAAAAAAATTAAAAAATAAAAAACCTTTCCCATTTGCTAAAAACCCTTCCCCTCCAGCCTATCACAGGCAGAGAGGAGCCTAAAAATGTTAAAACTAGTGGGGACATTGGCCCACTCCTGGCTTCTTGTTGCGGGAAAGACAGAGCCTGCAGAGAGGTGGTGGTCAGTCTAGGCCACACTCCCCTCCTGCAGGATTCTTGCTGGGAGGAGAGTATAACGTGGTGGTCTCCTACTAGAGACTATTAACATACAATAATTTCATCCAATTTTAGTGGGGATAAAAATGTAACAAAAACCAAATTGGGGGGAACTAAGCAGGGGAAGCAGCCCAGGAGGTAAACACTACCACACAGTTTTGCCTAGAGCTATTTCCTTTATTAAAAAAAAAAAAAAAAAAAGTTGGTTTTATCTAGGGTAAAGTATGCTAGGTACGCAGAGGAAAATTCCAGAGCCTTGCACCACAACCTAAAGCAGCAGAAGGAAGGTGGCACCGCTGTGGGGTTTCTGTTTTCCAAACTGGAAGGAGTGATTTCTTTCAGATACAGCAAAAAAGAATTACATTAGGTTACAGAGAGGGACCTCATGATTGATACACAAAACAGTTACAGACTTTCAAGATGATTCTGTTTTGAGTTGCTGTGAGTAAAAAAATGTGGGAAGATGAGCGGGCTAGGAAAACAAGGAAAAAGTAGAAAGGGGAAAAAAAAAACCCTCCCCTGTCTAATAATGGTCAGAATTAAAAAGAGAGCAACAGTGGAGAATGAGAACCTTAAGTCACCACTCTGTGGATCTGCTCTGGTCTTCTTATCACGTCCAAACAAGGAACTCAGTGGGCAGCGTTTAGGTGTTCTGGAGGCCCCAGCAGGGGAGGAGCCCATGGACCCCCTGCCTGCCGAGGTCCAGCAGCCAAGGGGCTGCCCAGCCTGCACAGTCCTTTCCATTCCATGCACAGAGGAGCCACCAGTAGCCTAGCAACCCGGGACAGGTCCTTTCATGCTGCATTGTGTGCTGCAGTACTAAGTGCATGAGTGCCAGGAGGACACAGAGTACCAACTGGACAGAACTGAATTTTGGATTCATTCTCTGCCCCGAGTTCTCCAGCCACAACCTGCAGCCCCATCACCCCACTTGTTATCCTTCAGCATCAAAGCCTCCCCTTCCCCCAGACCCAAGGGGTCCCAGATTGCTCTCTTAGGCCTGGGTACGGGGACAGCCAGGTAAAGATGGGTAGTAAGCCTCCAATGAAAAGAAGGTAGCATTTAAGACACACAGAGGGAAACCTGGGACCAGAGCTCCCAACAGGATGAAACTGGCTGTAGGCTGGCCACACCTGGGTGCTCCCTCGGAAGGGATGAGGTGCGGTGACCACCCACCATTCTGAGATCACAATAACTTGCTATTCTGACTTTTGTTCATTAGGCTGATAACTCTGACTCCGCCAGGTGGATCCTACAGGATATAACACATTTTTACACGGAATTGCTACTTCTTTCCATGCCCAAGAGGCATTACGTGCACAAGGGTATTGGAGGGAAGAAACAGATCAGTCAGGAAGGCCAAACTGAACCCCATTTTATCTACAAAACTCTCGCCTCATTTGCTCTTCAACCACCTCCAGTCGTGCAGCTCCAGCTAACATGGATTTGCAAGGCCATTCGTGGCACTGGACTCCCATCAGCCAGGTTGGAGGGCTCAGCCAAGCCTGAGAAATGGTGGGATGGGCCTGTGTGGGCCCAGGGGGGCTGGCCCGGGGGAGCCACTCTGACCCTGAGGTCAAAGGCCTCCATGAATGCCCCCTCAGAGCGTTAGTGCCCATAAAGGCAAATGGGAATGCTTCAGTCACCCAACAAATCCCCAAGCCATCCCTCAAAACCAAGGGCTATGTCAGAAAGTAAGAAATCTGCGACGCATCCAGGAGGGAACAAGAGACTTCATTTATCCGGCCAGTTTCAGACACAGGACCAAAGGGCAACCTTCAGAACACCTCAGCAAGTCCCTGAAAGGGAATAGGCCACAGAGCCCCCAGGAGCCCCCCATCACATCTCACTGCTGGGGGGCGGGGGAGCCCCGCTAGAGGGAAGCCGCTGGCAACCCCAATAGCTCCATAGTCAGTGTGACCTGATCAACAAGACTGACATTCATGAGTGAGAGATAATAGCTTAGATAATACTAAAGCAGGTCACCCCGTAAGTCTATGTTCAGCTTTAGATAACGTTCACTGGGTTATTATCAAAGGTTTGGGCTTTTGTAAAAGCAAAAGCCACGTTACTCAAGTATGGGGAGGCGGGTGCTTGCTGAGCACAGCGAGTCTGCAGGGGAGGCAGCCAACTTCTGAACCATGGCAGGGAGTGAATTTTAAAGGGTTGCTGTGATTCACACACTGCATGATTCCAGGGCACATTTTTCATGCTGTGGTCAAGTCAAATCACAGTCTGTGGGGACAGTGTCCCCTAACGCTCTGCAGCACACAACCTGCACCAGAGCATGTGACCTTCCAGGAGGGATGTGGACGAAGCACTTACAAGGCTCTAACCAGATTCTGATACAGTAGCCTTGCTGGTTTAGGATTACACATTTGCTACGGGGACACTATAGCTCAGTCACAGCCTGTGCATGAGAGAGGAAAAATAATACCCATCTCTATCCCAACAAACTTGACAGTGACTGTCTTGAGTGACCAAGTGGTTCTACTAGAGTTCCCACCTGTACCTTTCATCCTCTGGTCTGAAGGAAAGACGTGCCAATGCCCTGGGGCACGCACAAGCATAGGCACATGAAAAGCAACAGGCCTAAATACCCGAAACTGGGATGCTTCTCTTGGAATGATGATGATGATAGTGGCTCCTGAGAGGCAAGGACCTTAAGTCTTAACTCATGCCATGGTTTCTAAAAATTAATGTCATTCCTTGTGCTCCCTGGGCTAAGTTTCCATAACTTTCCTGAAATGTTTCTATTTTGCTTAACATAGATGAAATGGGTTTCTGTGATTGCTAATTTGCTTTATGAAATTGTCTGTCTTCCTCTTCATATTATAATTTTAAAAACTATTATACGAAAAAGATTAATACTATGTGATGTTGTAAAATAAGAAACGGGGTGTGCCAAATCAGAGTTCTCTTTAATTATAGTTTTAAAAAATAAAATAGAGCAAACATACACACCCAAAAAATGGTGTGGGGGACAGAGGGAAGATGTGAAAAGCACCTTTTCTTTCTGCTCAGAAGGAAAACATTGTTTAGAAGCATTGACTAGTTAGAAGCACTGACTGTCAGCCCCACTGGAAAGTAAGGTATTACCACTATTCATAGTCCCAGATTAGACACTGAACAAGGGGTGGCTGTTGAGAAGAAGAGAACGGCTCAGAAAACCTCAGGGAGCCTTCAGTCTTACACTGAAGATAAGCAGAGGTTCGCAATTCCTCATCTATCATTCAGAAATCCAAAAATCTCTGAAAATTGGAACTTTTAAAGTAATTAATTTGGCTGCCAAAGAAATCTGATCTCATTTGGTGACAAAACATGACCTGAACTACATAAAATCATTGGCAGTTTATATATTCCGTTTAGGGATAAATAAATATTCTTACATAAAGAATGAGTTTGATTATGGGGTGCTGAACCTAGATTCCTTTGGGAGTGTCATATATATATATATATATATATATATATATATATGCGTGTGTGTGTGTGTTCATATATATATATATATATATATATATATATATATATATGCGTGTGTGTGTGTGTATGACATTTCTTTAAAAATTCTGAATTTTAAAACACGTCTGGCCCTAAAAGCTTCAGGTAAGGGGACAAAGTCTGCAGACCTATACTAGAATGGGGTTAAGACTCCCACAAAGTTTACTAATTGCCGAAAAGTCCAATTACCTCCTGGTTGTTTCAATCTGACCAGCTTCCTACCCAAACCAGACTGCAGTTATCTGGTAACACTGTGTTAAAAATGGGAAATCCATTACATAGGGTCTTGATTACAGGTTAAATCTTGGCTTCCTACCTTCACATATTCCAGGGTTGGATCCGGAAGATGCTGATCCCTGAAAAAGAGAAAATACAAATATGAGAACAATTGGGAACAATGCATGCTCACAATGAGTAAAATGTATCCAACATTAGTTCATCCAATTCAAATGATTAAAATGGGCCCACCTCCCAGACAATACTCAGGAATTAAGGACAGACAGATTCTTTTCATGGTGTGTGTTGGGTGGGGTAGGGTGGTTCATACCATGACGTCGATCTAGAAGCTCTACATACTTTACTGTCACATCCAGACTCCAAATGTTAGACTATTAATCCATGATCATTCTAGATTCACAACAGCATAAAAATGAGTCTTAAAGCCTGAAGCTAAGCAAGGCAGAGGTGGGAGTAAAGCAGGGCTGGGTACCCACACATGCTGCATTTTGGACCCAAGTTTGATGACATAAATGAAGGCTCAGATAGGTGAAGCAGCAGCCTAAGGTCACCCAGCACTCAGCAGAGAGAGAGAAAGGAGTCTTGTACCCAGTTCTGCTTCTAATCTACATCTTTCTCTTTTTTATGGCTGGCTCGATTGCCCACCCATTCCTGGTGTCAAGCTGAGCAATGGACCCTAATTTCCTTCAGTGCCCAGTTATTGTTTCTCTCTCCATCTAACGTCTGCTTGTGTCTATCATATGAAAACACTAGGATTGACCGGACAATGAAATGTAAACAGCAGTGGTGGTGCTAAGGATGCTGACTTATTATAGAAAGCGGAAGATCTGAGGCAAAGGAAAGAATGTAGACTCATGAGAACTGATGTTCTCAGTGCTTGCAGGGTTATAGCACGGTGGCCCCCCAACAGAGGATATGAAAAGACAGCTGCTTTCAGAGATTTAGACTTTGAAATGTCACCTCTTTCCTGCACAGCCATGATCATCTGGCAAGGACACAATGGCTCTGAAGCCTCTAAGACTAATCTTCTTAAGGGGGTGTCTTAGCGCAGCTGCCCAAAGAGCTTGCCTGCTGAAGACAGGGGACACCCACGGCAGCTCTGGATGCCTCCCAGGTACGGAGTGCCCCCGGGAGACTGCAGCACTAGTTCCCTGAACAGGAGCAACAAAGCCACAGGCACATAACCAGCTTGTGGCAGAAGCGGGTTGGCATCCGACAGGATCCTCTCCATGCACACGGGTTAGGTCCTGAAATGAGTCCCTTTGTAGAGCTTCAGCTGACAGTCCCTGGGTGCATTCCCATCCAAGAGGGGTGTAAAAGCAGTCTTTTGGAGCCTTGAAATGAGGCACACACTTTGCATTCAAGCTGGTATTCCTTTATCAGGCCTTGTTTGTTTGGTTTGCTTTTGGGGGGATCAGGTATATTTTCCCCAAAGCTGCCGAGCCTGTCTGCTGTGCTAGCCAGCACCTCTCCTGTTGTTCTCTGGGTGCCGTGCCGATGTCGTCAGGCTTTGCAGCTGTGGGACTGCCTAGCCAGTGACTGAAGACTTTGTCAGCAGTACCCTGGCCATGTTGCTCCCCTTCAAATTCTTGAACCCCTGGTTTTCTACTAAATTAACATTTTAGGCTTATAGGTGTGCAGCCTTATGCTGATTACCTGGCTCATTGGTCTGGCCCTGTAAGTTCGGAAAAATGTGAGAACCACTGAAATGCTGTTTCTCTTCTTCAAATCTTCTTCAAATTTTTATGTACATTAAATGCATTAATACGTACATGTCCTAATGCATGGATAAATGGTATAGATGTGTTCTGTTTAAAGCAATGTTTTTGGTCTCAGGGTCTCTTCATGCTCTAATCATTAGGGACCCCAAAGAGCCTTTGTTCATGTGTACTATATCTACGATTATTAGTAACAAATTAAAACTGAGGAATTTTCAAAAGTTTTAATTGATCAATTCTTATTTTAAAAATAAACATATTATATGTTTGCACAAATTAAACTTTTGTAAAAAACAATTCAGTGATGAGAGTGGTGATACTGCCTCACATTTTTGCAAATCTTTGTCATAGCTGGCTTAGTAGAAGACTGATGAATTCTCATATCTACTTCTGGACTCAAGTAGATATACCTTTGGTTGAAATAAACAAAGAAAATCCATCCTCATACAGTTATGTAATTGGAAAAGGGGGAAGTTATTACTTGTTTGTTTATTGAGGGGGGAGGGAGAGAAACACCAACGTGAGACAGAAACATCAACCAGTTACCTCTCATTTGTGCCCTGATTGGGGACTTAACTGGCAAGTTGGGGAGAATTTTAATAGACTCTTCAGGTCTTATGGATAGTCTTCTTTGATACTACACCAAAACACTGACAAGTGGTAGTTTCTTAAAGATTAGCTGTGATGTGGAATCTGAAACCATCTCTCTTACTCTCTTGCAGCTGTCTCACACGCTGAATGGGTCTTTCATCCACGTGTGATTCTGTAACCCCTATTCCAGCAAGCACGGGTTCATTGAGTTGTGCAGATCTTCTCAACTGACCCAACTTATTATAATATAAAAAAAGAATCATATGTTATTACCATCATGGATCTCATCACAAGTAATTACAATAAGTAAAAAAGTGTTAAATTCCTGGTGGAGAATACAAGTTTTCCAAAGTTCTCATTTTCACTTGAAAGCTTGAATTTTTTCATGGGCAGCTAACATTGTCAAATATATACATCTACATATAATATATACATACACACACACGTATGTATATATTACATACATATATGTTTTTTGAGATAGTCATCTTGGGGGAAAATATCTGCCAAGCAGCGGTCATGATTTGCAATTTTAACTCATTTTTAGGTGCTCAAATGTCATTCTCTTGGTCAGTTCTTTTTAGAATTATGTCCAGGATCTGTTCTTCTCACCAGATTTAACTATAAATTCCTTTCCCTTTCCCATTTGAAAGCTCAAAAACTTCTCTCTCCCTCTCTCTAGAGAGGCACCTGGAAACAAACTACGTTTTCCCAGGGGAAACCTGAGACACTGTGGCTGGGGGGTCCCCGAGACAGTGCTTGCTGTGGCTGGCAGGGTCCCCACTCACAGATGGGATGGCCTTGAAGTAGGCCTGTGTTCTTCCCACCACCCTACTCTCCCACCCAGAGACCCTGGGACCCAGGAGCCTGGGTGTGCTCCTAAGTGCCCCTGCATCCTTGGATGGACTCCCATGTTCCTGTTTGATCCCCTATCACACACACTCTCTTGGCAGAAAAGAAGGAAACCAAAGGCACTGCTTAGGGATAAACTGAAGTTCCCTTTGGACCTTGCCCGCAAATGAACTCTGCTGAGGCAGCCCTCCCTGTCCATTGTGCTACAAGAGCAGAGGGGAAGCCACATGTTTTCAAATTCTAGTTCAGGACTCCAACGGTACCTCAGTGGGTCCTCATAATCTCCTCCTCATCGTTTTTATAGATGCAAGGGAGCGAATATAAGGAACATAAATAAAACCGAGCAAGTGTGTTATAAATCTAAAAGTTGAAAAAGTCATTGCCTTGACTCATGGACAATTGCTGGGGGAGGCGGGTGTAAGAGGACTAAATGGTAATGGAGAAATACAATAAAGACTAAAAGTCATTGCTGTGAACCAAATTAAAATTGTATTTAGACGCAGAAGTGTTGTGTCTCCTTTCTCAGCCAGCCACCTCCTGATCCTAGCTAACCAGGAAGACTGAGCTAGAAAACACAGCAGTTGGCCCCACAGCCCCAGCCTCTAATTTGAAATAGAATATCTAATTATTCATACCAGACTGTGGCAAACACTCCTTGAACCACAGATTTCTACTCTCCAACAGAGATCACTAGAAAACAAACAGAGGAACTTGGCATTATAAATAAAAAGGGTTTAAAAAATATCTTTAAAAAAATGAATCCCCACCCATGTGGATCCACGACGTTGTGTGTGTCTCTCTTTTCAGCTAGGGCCTGGCAGGCGCCCGCAGCCCTCTGGCGAGGTCTGCTACCCCATGCACGGTCCACAGCCAGCAGGGAGGCCGCAGGGTGAAACCGGACTCTCCCGTCATTTTGGTCTTTAGTTTATTAAGTTTTAAATAACATCACTGTGTTTAGTCCAGTTACATCATTCTTTCCACTACCCCACTTTCCTCAGTCCTTACCGAGGGATGTCTAGTTGAGAGTCACGGAAATGATATATTTATTATGCCAGTTTGTTTCTCATCTGTAACCAGGTTAATAATTTCCTCCCTCTTAAAAGGACCCTTGATCTTTAAGTGTTTGCTGTTTTGAGCTAAGAGTTTCTCCATTTTGAATACACAAGCAAGATTTCACTAACAGATCTTTTCTAAGTGGCTGGAATACAGATGAGGAAGGAAATACCCTATGTCTGTCTTAAAATGAATGAACGTTTGCTTCTTTAAATGTTACAGAATAAATTAATGCTTAACAGGTTGCCAAACAACTGTCCTTTTAGCCGTAACATAAAAAGGACTCAGCGGTAATAAAATGATTATTTCATGTAATGGGGGCATGTGAGAAACTAGATGCAACTATTTCAACACTGCCTAGAATCAATGCTCCCCTCAAACCCATACACACTAGGAATTCCCAGAGTTGGCACACACCCTTTGCACACGTGGCACACGTGGTGTTTGCCTCCCAGGTCACTGTTTTGCTTATTTATTCGTATGTGGTCTCTCCCTCTACAAGGTGAGTTCCCCAAGAGTACTGACGTGTTGACCTCATGCCTGGTATTTTCCAGGTTCTTACATGCACCCCTCAGACATCATCAAGCATCTCCAGCATGCCAGACACTAGCCAGACAACGGAAACACAGGAATCCCAGAGAAAGGCCCTGCTCTCAGATCACAGACAACTAGGGAAGACAGAGAGAAACATCCAAACAAGTCAAGTTACAGAGAGGGTGTCAGTGAGAGAGGAACACCATGGAGAGGGCTTTCCACATCTGAGTTAAGTTTTGAGGGCTGAGTAAGGACCTGTCTGAGTGGAGAAGCTGTGTGGTAGGTGGTGAGGAGAAACATCCAAGTGTCAAGAGAAGCACTGCAAACACATGGGGGTGTGAGATGATACAGTACATCTGGGGGACCATGAACGTTCAGGAGTTAAGGCCACCTTAATCCAGGCCACCATCAAGCTCTCACCTGAACCCTAAAACAATCTCCCAGTTCCACTCCAGCTCCACAGTCTTCACACAACAGCCAGAGTGATCCTCACTTGGATCACTCCCTGCTCAAGATCCTCCTAACTGCTTCTATCCACTCAGAACAAAACGCTGACGTCCTCAGCATGGCCTTTGAGACCTTGGTGGGTGTGAGCCCAGCCAGCTCTCCAACCTCATCATGAAGGGCAGAATTCTGAAGCTACACCCACCCCCCCAGACAAGATTCCCATCCCCTGAATCAAACACTAACTACTTCTGTGAGGGAATTTTGCATATATAATTTAAGCCCCCAAATCAGCTGATATTAAAATATGACAATTATCTGGGTGGGCCTGACTTGAAGACTGAGATCCGACATAAGGAATCCTGCTGTTGGTGTGACGCTATGAGAACCTGTGACAAGGCCAATGGTGGCATGGAGCTTCGAGCAGCCCTGGCAGACAGCCAGGAAACAGAGGCCTCAGTCCTACAACCATAAGGAACTGAAATATACCAACAAGTTGAATGAGTGTGGAGGCAGATTCTTCCTCAGAGCCTTAGACATAAAAAGGGGGCATAATCAGAGATACAAAAGAGCATAGAGACTACTATGAATACCTTTATGCCAATAAATTTTAGGAAAAATTAATACATTTCTAGAAAAACAAATTAAAACTAAGACTAAAAAAGAAACAGCAAATTTGAATAGTCCTATAACCATGAAATGGAATCAGCAGTTCAATATCTTCTACAGGCCTAGATAGTTTTACTATCTAGCAAGTTTGGCCAAACTTGAGAATTATTTTTACTTTAAAATTATATAAACTCTTTAAGAGATTTGAAAAAGAGGATATTATAACTTTGATATAAAAAGTAGACAAGGTCATAGGGAAAGGAAAAACATAGGCTAATCTCACACATGGATATGAAAATTACTAAGCAAAATTTGAAAAACCATCCAAGAATGTATAAAAATATATCATAACCAAATTTGATTTGACTCAAAAATAGAAGGTCAGTGTAACATAAGAAAATCTATTGCTATAATTCACCATATTAACAGATCAAAGAGAAAAGTAATTTTGGGTATCAATTGATAGGATGAAAAGGCAGTTTTTAAAAATCACCTTTTCAGCCCTGGCTGGTAGCACAGTGGAAAAGGTGCTGGCCTGCGAACCCAAAGGTCACTGGTTCGATTCCCCAGCCAGGGCACATAACCAGGTTGCAAGCCAGGTCTCCAGTCAGGTCTGTAGCTGGAGGTAGGTGAAAGGCAACCATACATTGATGCCAATCTCCCTCTCTGCCTCTCTCCCCTCCCCTCTTTCTGGAAATAATAAAACCTTTTTAAAAAAAAAAATCACCTTTTCATGACCTTTGTAGGGAAAAAGTCAATTCTTCACAAACAAGATTAAAAAAAAACACCATACCCTGACAAAGGGCATCTTTGTCAAAACCCCAAAACCTCAGCAAGCATCATTCTTAATGGTGATGTATCAGAAGCATTACTGAAATCAATCAATCAATCAATCAGAAACAAGACCAGCCCTGGCTGGTGGCACAGTGGATAAGGCACCAGCCTGTGAACCCAAAGGTCACTGGTTTGACTCCCAGCCAGGGCACATAACCAGATTGCAAGCCAGGTCTCCAGCCAGGTCTGTGGCTGGAGGCAGGTGAAAGGCAACCATACATTGATATTTCTCTCCCTCTCTCCCTCTCTCTCTGGAAATAATAAATAAAATCTTAAAATTAAAAAAAAAAAGTAAAGAAAAGAAAAAAGAAACAAGACCAGGGTGTCCACTCTTACTATTTCTGTGCACCACTGTCCTGGAGGTCCTAGCCAGTAGGTTAAATAGCCAAAGAAATAAAAGATATAAGAACTGGGAAAGGGAGAACAAAACTGTCATGATTCACAAATTTTGTCTATCAACACAAAACTCCCAAAGAATCTATAACAGACCTTATAAGGAAGTAGGCAAGGTTCCTAGATATGATGTAGTGTGCAAACATCTTAAAACTTACTAATAGCAGGGACTAGAAGGCATCTGCGCCTAGGATGGAGTTCTTGCTTTGCGGGTGTTATTTATCACAAATGAATGCATTCCTACAACACTTGATTGAAGAGCGAGGTAAAAAGACAAGGTGCACTTGACCAGTAGTCCGTGTGTCCACCTGAAGTAAATGGGCCAGTGAGGAATCAACACTGCAGCCTCAGTGTCTCCTGGTTTCCCATTCTTAACCAACCCCTGCACCAGGGCATGTCTCACAAGCAGGAAAGGAGAACCCAACAACCAGGAAAAGGATGCCCTCTGCCTGAAGCCCTTTTACATGTAAATATGGCCTTGATCTAGTGCCTTAGCCCTTTCTTCTCCAGAATGAAGCTTCAACATCTCAAAATCTCAGTTGCGGAGAAGAGAGGATGGAGGGATAGAGGAAGGAAGACAGCCACAGGCTTCAAATCTGCTCAGAATTAGTGTCCACCGAACAATATTCCTCACTAGAGTAACACATGGGACAGTCTAGTGTTCTCATTTAATGTTTCATTAGACAATGTCCTTGGTTGTAAGACCTCGCCCATCTCATCAGCCTCATTGTCTTTCCCTCACTCCAACGCATCCTAACTACCTGAATCCCCATCATCTCCACATTCACTCCCACCTTCCCTGACTCCTCCTCCCCCTGCCCCACATCCACAACTCACAGAATTAATCACATCTCTGCAGGACTTCTTTTCTATGCATCATAAAACTTGATGATTATAAATCATTATAATTCAGTATAATATGTGTACTCCTGTCTATCTCCCTCACTGGACTACGAGCTCCCTGAGAACAGAGACCGTATTTTATTTTATTCACTTTTGTATCCCCAGGACACAACTGCTCAATACATGTTAGTTTCAATGAGTGAGTCAGTGAGTGAGTGAATGAATGAATGAATGAATGAACGAGTGCACCGTGCAGAAGACCTAGACCCCCGCCCTTCCCTTCTACCACATTCAATGGTTCACCAAGGGAAGAATAATGCTGTAGAGAGGGAATAAGAGAGAAATGTTCTTGCGCTGATTGGATTCCTCATTAAGGAGACAGTTCAGCCTGTGACTGAACCATGGTGGCCTCAGACAGAAACTCCCTTAGCAATGGAATGTCACTGCTGTCAGGACTGTGTGGCTCCCCAGCACCAGTGACTGAGAGGCTGGCTGCTTGCGCTGAAAATGAATCTCTCTCAATATATTTGGGATGCCAGGGAGGCGGTTAATCAGGGAGGTAACCGGGAGGACTGGGAGAGTTTACCACAGGGCCATTTCCACTTGTTTATGGGAAGGTAAGAAAGAATAGATGCTTAAGGCAGGGCTGGCCCGGTGAGTGGAGAGATGATGTCTCTTGGAAAAGTATCGGCTAGTGTGTAGTTAGAGGGACACATCCATTACAGATACTGGGAATCACATGAAAGGCCCAACAAGAAGTATTTCTTGCTCTAGGTGGGGGAATATTATGTGTATGGCCTTGGCTAACTTAAAAAGGGATGTGGCTTTAAAATCAGGAAACTAAGACACTTTCAGATGTACATTTAAGAAAGTATATTTTGTGCCATCACTTTAATAGATGAATGAGAAGAGAGTCACTCTCTTATATCTCACCATGTATTTATTGAACTTGATTAGGAGTTGGCAGGGCTAAGGTTTATATTCTCCTCCCGAGGCTAATAAAAGACATGGGAAGTTCCTTGTCACTAACACAAAGAACCTTAGGGGTAGTTTTTGATGACTCAACCAACAGACCTGTTTCAGGGCAGAGGAGTGGTGTAGACAGAAGGTCACTGTTCCACTGCAGCACCGGAACTGATCTGCCATTTCTGGTGACCAGAGCTAAAAACAATTCACCGGATGTGATCAGGGCAGCCAGCTGTGACCACTTCCCTTGGTCTCATTATTAAACTGTACTTTGCTCCTAAAATCGCATTAGCTTTTTTTGACAACCATAGCATACCACTGACTCACTGAGGCTGCAGTGACCCAGATTCCGGAATATCGTTCACACGTTGCTACAAAGCCCAACTCCACACTTTCCCTTTGTCTTGGGGTTCCAGAGAAACTCTGTCTCCCCCTCAGCCTCTCTAGTTAGATTTGGTCTGTTGCTTCAAAATGCCAAGATCGCTTGTGGATCTGATTGATACCTGTCATTTTGACGTATAATTTATTCCTCCAAGATTCATGTCATACACCAATGCGATCTATAGGTTAATATTACTGTCTAAATGATTTTGAGAGGGACTTTTATTTTTAATGTTTATTTATTATTTTCAGACGAGATCGGGCACGTTCAGGGTGGTATGGCCATAGACTATTTATTATTTTCAGAGAGAGGGGAAGGGAGAGAGACAGATAGGAAGAGAAACATCAATGTATGTTTGCCTTTCACCTGCCTCCAGCTGCAGACCTGGCTGGAGACCTGGCTCATAACTTGGCTGGGGATCGAACCAGAGAACTTTGGGTTCGCAGGCCGGTGCCTTATCCACTGTGCCACCAGCCAGGGCTAAATATTTTTTTTTTCATTGGCTAGAATAGGGCTGAAGGCACAGCCTACAGTATGCCTCATGATCATCATCCAGCAAAAACCCTTCTCACCCCAAAGGTATCCCCAATGATTGACATTCCTCTAACCTATCATCCTAGAAACCTCAGGAAGGAAAATTAATATGGTATGACTCGTTTTTATTTCCTAAGGTGGCTGCTTCCTTTATCAAGCATTCAAAAAAAAAAAAATCATTGTTCTAAAAATCCTTTTTTTCCTTATTTGCTGTCGATCTTAATTGTTGTAGAGGTGAACTACATCGTCCAAGTTTCGTTTTTGAAAATAGAAACATCTCTGTCTGCATTTTCCCTATAGCTGTTGGTCATGCCAACATTTCTCCACCGTGACGGGGCTGGTGTGATAGTCTCAGGCTCAGGCCCTCAGTCTTCTTAGGCCTTCACCTCACATGGAGGTATCAGTGCCTCCTGTCATGGCCTCATTCTCTTCTTTCACCTTTACCCTTTCCAATCCTTTCCAATCTCAGAGTCATTTGCTTAACACAAAGCAAGCAGAACAAAAGCTTAGCACTGTAATTTCCCTCTTTCTCTCATATCCCCACTCTGTTTGGTCTTACTGCTCCAAACAAAACTTCTGAGAGCCCCTTTTGTTACCCTTAGCATTTCCCACACTCCTCTGCTCACTCTGCACTCTGTTTCCTTTATAACCAGTATCAGGACCGAGCCACCCTCTGTTGCGGCTCTTGGTTGCCTGGCCCAACCTTTCCTGGGTCTGAGTCTAAGGCCAGGACAGCAGAGAAGAAATGGCAGCACAGAGAAATCAGGCCCTGAAGGAAGGGTTATCTAGGGAGTACAACCTGCAATCACCTGTCAAGGAGAAAAAGTTACATGATACCTGAAAGATGTTAAGGTCAGAAGTCAAGAACAGCAAAATCCTTATTGAACTTAATTGAAATGATGCAAAGGCTACACTGGGTGGGAAGGTAGGCCAGTAGCAAAGATGAACAGAACAGGTGCTGGTGAGGTTGAATGGTTCAAAATGGGCCTCCCTTTCTCCTGGGGCCAAGAATTCCTCAAACAGATCAAGCCCCCGGCCCGTCTTTGAATCTCTGGCACCCAGCACAAAGCCTGGCACACAGTAAGGTGCAACGTACTTGTGGACGAGTCCATCAGCTTAGCCCTGGCTCATCAGACCACGCTGGGGTATCCTGCCCACCAGCTGGTCCCAGCTAGACACATGCCTCAGACACACACTCAGACACAATATAGCTAGATGATCACATACCTCTGCCTCCTTCAAACTGTGGTAAACGTGTTGTTTCCCGTTGTCTTGAACGCTGTTTCCCCTTCAGAGCTTCGGGCCATGAGACCTTGTTTACCATTTCCCCCGGCCTGGGGAATCTCCCTTGCTACATACAGCTCAGGGTAGATGGTGACCAGGGCACATTTCCCTCCCTCACTGTCAACGATTCCAGTCACTTCTAAAACTCCTGTTGCTTTCACTTCAGCAGCAGATTCCTGCTTCTATGAGTCAGTTTCTATCTCATTTGAAAACACAGCAGTGCCTGATTAATGTGTTCATGACATACATTAAAAGAATGGCAATTAAACCGTCTCCTCAGGCAGATTCCCTAATCATGTTAAAACACTGCCATTTAAATATTCTACATATGACACTATGGTGAGTCTACATAGGAATCCAAGACTAATAATATAAAGTGGGACTGGTTGACAAAAACTTGATGTGGCTACGGGTTAGCTCAGCAGAATTTTAGTGACAGGATTAAAACTTACAGCCACTGCTGAGATCTTTACTTGGCAGCAGCTCATCAAACTGAATAGAGTAAGAACAAGAAAAACCATATCAAGGCCAGTATGTCTCTTGGCAGGCACAGAGGGTCTGGCATCAGTGAATCATCAGGCTTCAGGCTAACTCCAAACATAGCACTTTTGGTAAAAGCAGATGCTTCCTTTGGCTGGTATCTATTTGCCTTCCCTCACTCCCTCCAGTCCCATCCACTCGGCCCCAACCATTCCCCATCCCTTTCTGAAGAAGTGTGTTTTGTAAAGGTTTCTTCTCAACTAATTCAATGGCAGAATGAAAGTGCTACAGCATTAAGGTAATGTCCTCAGGTCCTAAAAGGATAGATTTCACTCAGCCAAACAGGCAGAGAAACATACACCCCAGACCTGCTTTCCAGAGCCCACACCCATCCCCAAGGTGGCTGCTCACCAAAACCTCGGAAAAGCAGCCATCACCCCACAGGCAAATGCCTGAATGCCAACCGCAGCTGTCCATACACCTCGTCTGTCCATACGTTGTGAGGAATGTGTGGGACCCGTGAGGGAAGGGACCGCAGGAGCGTAGTCACCATGCTGCTGACAGACCCACAGGGAGGGCAGCCCTGGGGACAGGTCTGCTTTAATTAAATCAAAAGTCTGTATAGAAAGAATCACGTATATAAGAAACATGTACTTTGCTTTATGACATACTTAAAAGATTAGATCTTTTTCTGTTGAAGTTTGTCCAAAACCTTCCTTTGAACACCAACCCTTTGCAGCTCCTGCCTTGTCTCTCTGCCCCGCACCAAACCCAACCAAACGCTTAGCCTCCTCCACTGTGTCCCTGGGAAGGGAGCCCAGGATTCCCCAGGGTTGGGCCCTGCGGTCCCTTCCCCTTGGCTTTACATAGACCTCTCCCTAGGTGACGGCATCCATTTCAGTTTTACGCAGACTCCGAACTTTATAACTTTTAGGTCGGCCCTCTCTCCAGGGCTTCAGGCTTGCACTACCAACTGGTGGTTAACACCTCCACTTCGACCTGCATTCAGCTCAAACTCAGTATACTCAAAACAAGTCTTGGCTCCTGGCCATCTACTATCACCCCTCCCCCAAGAAAAGCAACCAACCAAAGCAAGGAAGTCCGCTCCTTTCCCAATCTTCCCCAGCTCAGTCAACACACTCAGTACACCCAGCTGCCTGAGCCATGCTTCACTGTCCATCTCGCTCGCCCCACCACATCCAGCCCCCAGCAAGCAGGCACACCACCTGCAGAACAGACCTTGAATCCACCCCCGTCCACCTCCTCCTTTACCATCTGGAGCACACACACTACCACCACCTGTTCCCGGCTACCTTCTGCCCTCCCTCCAGCCCTCTTCCCCATGTCAGTCCCTTCTCCAGTTCTAAAACAAAATCAGATCAGGCTGTTTCCTCACCCTTTCAACGTTCCCCTGTCCCCTAGGGAGAAAACTTCAACTCTTTACTAAGGTCTAGACCAGGGCTATCCGACACAAATGCAATGCAATTTTAAGTTTTCTAGTTTCAGTTGAAAAGAAATAGGTGAAATCAACTTAAATATTCTATTTAACCTACTATTTAAATATATTATCAGTTCAATACCTAGTAACATAAAACTATTAATGAAGTATTTTATATTCTCTTTTTGTATTAAATTTTCAAATGTTCCTTTCCACAGGAGGGCCTTCCCTTTACCCAATACACAGTCCTCTCTGATGTTACCTTCCTCGTACCCCCTCATTTTGTTGTTGATGTGTTTGTGTGCCCCCTAATCTGGGCACTCCCTAAGGACAGGGCCCACACCTATTTCATTGTCCATGAGCACTTGGTACCCAGGTCAATGCTTGACACAAAATAAGTTCCACAAATATTCATTGAATAATCAACAGCGAGGACGTTGACATTAAGAACAAGAATGAGCCCTGGCTGGTGGCACAAGGGATAAGGCACTGGACTGCGAACCCAAGGGTCGCTGGTTCGATTCCCAGCCAGGGCACATAACCAGGTTGCAAGCCAGGTCTCCAGCCAGGTCTGTAGCTGGAGGCAGGTGAAAGGCAACCACACGTTGATGTTTCTCTCCCTCTCTGCCTCTCTCCCTTCCCCTCCCTCTAAAAATATTCAATAAAATCTTTAAAAAAAAAAACGAACAAGAATGAGCAGCCAGGGCTGGGTCAGTCTCCTGAAAAGTCTGTATTTTGTATCTTAGCACAATGGTGTGCTGATCTTTTAGTGAAGTGCAAGGTTGTTGTACCTGTAATCATGCGTGGTGGCCAACACTTAGTGCCGCAGGGCAGCTCAGGGCAGACTCACAGAGTATGCCTGCCAGGCTGTCAACTTGTGGGAAACTCTCTTCCAAGGCAGCCATAAACATTGAACGTGATCTCAGTTTACACACAAGAATTAGGTGCCTCCCAGCTTCAGCCTTCCACGAGGAAGGAAGGCTGAAAACAAGCATCTAAGCCCCTGGTCCACTCCAGGTTCTCTGCTAGGTACCTTCGCATGGGATTGTATTTGACCTTATAGCTACCCGCTGAGGACGTGGCGATTCAGAAAGATAACTATACCTTTCTGATGCAAGGTCACAAAGCTACTACTTCTGGTTGCTGGAATCGGCTTTCTCCAACAACCATGCCCACATCAGTAACCCAGAAAAGGCACCAGCGGCCTTCACGTCAGGGGTCACACAGCAGAGCCATGTGATCAGGTGGGAGCTGAGAGCAGTGACCTGCTCCACCCAGACTTCCAGAAAGCTCGAATGAAAGTCAGAGTTGATATTCAATGGAACCTTCATGCTTAGCGACCAATGAATCATATTCAGTGACAGTACTCCTTGGAGGGGCATTATCATCCCCATTTTATAGTTTAGAATTTGCCCTAGTTCACACACCTAGTAAATAGAAAAACAGGGACCTGAACGGAGGCATCTGGGCTACAGGTCTTGCATTGGTTGCACCTCATATCCACAGCAGGAGTTACTCTGACTTTGGTCACTATGTTTGCAGGTAAATCTGAACCCACAGACAGTCCAGGTTGCAGAAAGACTGGGTCAATTATGAGAGGCTTCTCAGATTTTTATAATTCATAAATAACAGTACAATCCTTAAAACCAGATGACTGTGCCTGTCTTTTGGGGCCTCTGAGAAGAAAAGAGCTTGACATTCAGTATCCAGACCTTCAGACCAACAGCCAGTCTCTTAGGGACAGACAGGGTGGTGACAACATTATAAAGCTGTGAACAGCAGGGTGGCCCGAGGGCTTATCAGTCTCATGGCTCCAGTCCAGTACCCAAGAAGGCCATCTCCTTCCAATCAACAATAGTAATAACAACTTCTTCAGCTGCATCCTTCTGGCCAGGCTGGGATGGAACCCAACTCCACGTGCGATAAATGCGCAGATAATTTGTAACTACACAGCACCTTCTGTTTACAAGACCTACATTTTCACATCTACTGAGGAGTGCAAAAAACTCTCCTGGTTTCTGACTCTCAAAAGACTTAAAAACCTGACCTTTCCCAGCTTTGTAGGGAGACCTGAAAAAACATGGGTTAAAGCCCGTCTGTCCAAGGGGGGGGGGGGGGGGGGCGGGTTGCTGGAGAACATGTTGCACAGCTCCGCTCAACAAGGACAACATTGTGTAATTCTCTGATTCTCTACTTGGTTGTGGTTTACAATCAGGTTTTTTTTTTTTTTTTTTCAATCCTTTCGTTTTCTTCCCTCAGTTTTTTTTTTAAATCCTTTCATTTTCTTTCCCCAGAACAGCTGAGAATGCACAGATCCCAGACTTTAGGTTCAAATTGTCCCTGTCAGTAGAGGATTTAGGACTACTGAAAGGCAGCTGGTGGACATGCAGGCGTTTCCCACCTTCTGGGCTCCCTCAGCCCTGGGGTGAATGAGATGCCACCCAGCAGGGCTGAGCTCACCTCTGACCCAGCTGCTTTGGCCTCAGCACACCCAGCAGGGACATGCATGTTCTTTGGAATTCACCAATCATCCACACCAGCTGCATTCAAATACCACAGGGTATTTCACAATGTTAGTAAACCTCAATTTGAAAATTTTAAACTAAAAATTCAACATATGGACCATTACTTAATAGACACATTCTTTTTGTTTCTTTTTTTGATTATTCTGTTCCAGTTGTCCCAAGTTCTTTTCCCTTTGCTCCCTTTGCTCCCCTCTGCCCAGTACCTCCTTCCCTCCAGCAATCCCACCCCCTTGATTCATGTCCCTGGGGTCTTGCATATAAACTCTTTGCATAGAGACATTCTTGACTGTTAAGCTATTGCCATTTTGCTAACTCAATTAACGACCTTCTAATAAATAGAACTTAGTAATCTATTCAATATATTTTTCCGGCTCTAAACCCAACTTTTCCTCTGTGCGCCAAAGGCTTCCTAGTTAAGGACCGCAGCCATGCCTATGTATAAATAAAATACAGGTGGTTCATATGTCAGATCCTTGTGATTAACTTGGAGCTAAAAGATTGATGGATTTGCATGTCTGGGGTAACTTGCTTTGTTAAAGAGAAAGCAGCAGTTATAGAACTTGGTGGTTCTGAAGAGGAACAAATGAAACGGTGTTTCACAGGGTGGCAGCACTGACACAGGCCAGAGTGAGGTCTTTAAATCAGTGTTTAGGGAAGAGTCCGCATGGATCCCATGCCTACACTTACTTCTACTTCAGCTTCGGAGAGCTCACTCCGAGACATGGTAGGTTCCTCCCTGCTGGGGAAAGTGTACCGGATTTTAACTTGGGATAATTCTGTAGACTTCCTGGCCCCTGTCAGTTAACACTTGTGACGAGTCAGTCAGCTCCACTCATGCAAACTAATGAAACATCACATTGTCCTGCCACATGTTCCTACGGCACAAGGGGCAGATGGAATTAGGCACTCAGCAGCTGTTCCCAGGAATGTGGCTCCGCAAGCAGGAGAAGGACCCCGACATCTCCAAGCGTCAACCTTTCAGCTATCCAGCTACACAGATATCCAACAACAGGAACCGGTCCCCACGGAAGGCCCCAGATTCAAATAGAAATGCGTACTTGAAGACAAATGGATCAAAACAACACCAGCCAAGCAACGCTAATGTCAAGAGGAAATCCTGTCTGCAGACCTGTTGGAGAGCCTTGCTCTGCACGCAGAACAAAGGCTCATTCTGTGACATCAAGCAGCAGGTTTAAGAGCGCCCTGGCTTCTTGCTTTGGCCACCTTTCAAAACCACAAGTACATCCAAGGGCAGCCAAGACAACCACAAAGCCAAGAGATAGTCTCCAAATGAGGAGACCAACTCCCCCTTCCAGGCCTGCCTTCTGCCTGCCTCGGGGAGACTAAGGCTCTGTACTCCCCAAGGGGGATGTCGGAGGCACTGGGTTCGGACTTTGTGGACAGAAGCTTTACATGCAAGGAGACAGCTCAGAGGATGCCTGCAGCTGGTGCCACATTCCTGGGAGGCTGTGGAGCAGTGTTTGGGGAAGGCCCTACAGCACTTTCTGGGTTCCGATCCTGGTTCAGCCACCCACTAAGGTCTGATCTTCGGTGTCTCAACATCCCTGAACCATTTTCTCAACTATAAACAATGATGATGATGATGATGATGATGATGATGATGGTGGTGGTGGTGGTGGTGGTGGTGATGCTCATGATAAAATCTGCTATGTCTCTCGCACAGGGTTATGATGTTCAAACAAGATAATTTATGACTCTATCTTTTAAGATATTCCAAAACTATAAAGTGTAAAACATAATAAGTCATGTGGATATGTCATATTTATATGACAGCTTAATAATGCAAATTTTTAGGTCAAAGGGGAGACTTGCCCTACTTTGCCTGGGGCCTCACTTAGTGGATATGTAATTCATATTCAATTATAGAAACAATGACTTTTTAATGATTAATAAGGTAAACATACCTGTTAGGAAAATAGCAAAGTTGCCACTGAGAATATTTCACAAGACAAGGAGGTAGTGTCTGGAGGGCTTCCCTCCTCAAGTAGGCAGGACACACACACACAGTGGGTTCAGGCTCTTCAGGATGACCCAATTATTGTCATGCCAACACCCAATGTGACAGAAAGGAAGGTTTTCACATCTGACATCCAAGCAACTCATTATTACTGCATAAAATTCACTATGGAAAGAAGCAAGTAAGCCCTCACTGGTGTGGCTCAATTGATTGTAGTGTCATCCCATAAACCGAGAGGTCATGGGTTCGATTCCTGGTCAGCACACAGGCCTAGGTTGTGGGTTTTATCCCTGGTCAGGGAGCCTACATAAGGCAACCAATCAGTGTTTCTCTCCCCCTTTCTCTCTCCTTTCCCTTCTCTCTAAAATCAATAAACATGTTCTCAAGGTGAGGATTAAATAAAAAGAAGTAAGGCCAAAAAAGTTTTGCCTGAAACAAGCCTCCTAAAATAGTAATAATCTTAGTAAAGGTTGGCCTAACTAGGCTTAGGTACCTAAAGACAAAGATCAAAAACTCTAACGGGAAAAGACATGGCTCTCAGCTTCTAGTGGTGGGTGGCTGATGTGTCTCAGCTCCTTTTAGGATGTTAAGTGATGAGTTAGGAATAGAGCCACCATCCCCTTTTCACTGTAGTTCCCTGGTGGCACCTTAGCAAACCCCCTCCCTGGAGCTGCTGGTTCTCATTCCTTCTGCTTGTCTCTAGTTTTTCACACACACAGACTTTATTTCTATCACGTGTTGCTCCTAAAAGAAACTGAGGCAGCTTACGGTCTTACTAGAACTACTTAAAAGGATTAAAATAAGGAACTTGAACCCCTCAAAACGGGGAACACTTCAGAAGATTGAAAATAATGTGTGAGGTAATTAAAAATAATAAAACTGATGAGTGGGGGGAATAGGATTTTACGATGCTTTGACATAACCACATGCCTTTTCAACATAATTTTAAAGGCTATGTGTTTGTTACTTCCCGCATTTGCCCTTAACAGTAAGATATTTTAGATGAAGGGAAAAAGATGTAGCTTTGGGTGAACATAGCTCTGAATCACAGACAAACCTAAACCAGCAGGACTTGTTAAGTCTTCCACAGCCTGGACTTCCACCTCAGGACTTGTGCTTCCCCCACCCCCGGTAAGGTCTTTTAAGAGGTCTGAACTCTCTGTCCAAAACAGTTTTCAAATCAAAAAGCTTGAACTCCTGGCAGGTTGATAGCGTGGACCTTGGATGTTTACCAAGAATTCCTCCAGATGGGTTGGCAGATCCATTGCCAACTGGCCCCCTGTCAGGGCTGCAACCTAGCCAGGACCTTAGAACTAACTCCCAGAAGTGAGTTTGTGAATTGTCTGTGTGCGGTTCGTGGTTGCTATCTAACTCAATACAAAGTTTAAGTTAAAGAATGAAAAGTGGTTGCAGAAGGCCTGGTAACATCACATAGCCTGGCGTTCGTGTTTATTTTGGGATGCCTAGGAGTGATTTTTCTGCCTCAGAGCTTCATCAGAGAGAACAAGGATAGCTCCCCTTTAGCATCTCACCTGCCAAGAACGAATGGTACGATCTAGACAATACTGTGCATAGGTACGTGCCTCCACATTTACCTGTTTCATCAGCAGCCTCTCTGAGCTGGGAAGTTGCCCACCTAGATTTTTTCTGAGCATGTCCAGGGCTATGTAATGGACCTGGTTCTCCCTTGGGGACTTTCCAGTCTGATGTCAAAAACCTTTCAGAGCTCACTAATGCTTTCTACAGCGAATACCTGGTCCTTCATCTCGTTTCTTCTGTACCATTGCAATACTAAGTCTAAACTCTTGCCTGCCTAGCTCTCTCCCAACATCTATATTATTCTCTCTCAACTTGTCCCTCTCCAGCTGCAGACCACACTAGCTTCATTTTGGGTTTCTCAAACTTATTCCCACCCCTAGGTCTTTGAACTTGCCATCCTTGTGCCTGGACAGCCTTCTACTGGTCCTTCCATAGTTATCTTCTCTCATCATGCAGGTCTTAGCTTAAATATCTCACAGCCTTATAGGTAGGTGGCCCTATAAAAAAGATGCAACCCCAAGAAATCTCCAGCATATCACTCTTTTTTCACTATAACACTTACTATAATCTGCAATTGTCTTATTTATTTCATTGTATTTATTACCTTGGTCCCTTACTAGAATATCAGCTCTGAGAGGACAGTTTCAGACATTCCATAGCTATCCTGTTAGTTCACATATTTCTCCACCCTGTAAAAGGGCACGAGCGGATTAGTGAAATGTTTTGACTGCTAGAATGACTTTGATGTTGCACCGGCTCTTCAGTTAGATACCCAGAGGAACTGGGAAGAATATTCCAGGTACTCACAGTTGCTTATAAATCAGTGTACTCTAATTAATGCAGATGTTCACTATATAGATATCGAACAAATAACATGAACCAGAATCAAAATGGCCTTCTCTGCTACAGGATTAGACAAAAAGAGACACACCGGGAGATGCAGCAGAAATGACCCCAATCTTTGCTTGACAGCGTCACAGGTTGCTGGTCTTCCCAACAGAAAGAGGACAGATCTTCTAAACTGGCTCTAACAAGCAGCAACCAGTCACAACCAGGCCCACTACAAACCCAGAGAAGGAGCCTTTACAAACTGTAAGGCCTATTTACTCAGATCCCCGGTGGATAAAAGGAGAAATACATTCTGCTGTATTTTGCAGCTGACCTGATGATGAGTTCACACAAAATTTTATTTCATAGTGTTATAACTAAAGGCAAGGAGATATAGGTTCTAATTTACAGACATCCTGATATCTCTTTAGAATTGGATGGATGTAGTTCAGAGTCTGATGTCATGATAAAAACAAAAACAAAAAACCTTGTGCTTCTTTTTGAGGGACTTCATGATATAGAAAGTTGGCTTTGGAAATACCCTCAAATATTAGATAATATTTTTTAAATGGTTCAATTTTTTAGGTGTAAATAGCTTTTTTTGTTATTATGGTTATACATTTTTCAAATTAAGTCCTTATCTTTGAAAGCCACATACCAAAATATTTACAGGTAAAATAAAACAAGGTCTGAGATTTGCTTCAAAATAATACCACAGGAAGGAATGTGGGTGGGAAAACAAGACCAAGCAGAACTGGCCAGGGGTTGAAAACTGCTGAAGCTGGGTCCATGGAGATGGGGCCATGGAAGTCAATTAAGCTCTCTGTTCCGCTGTGTGCGTGTCTGACATTTCCCCTGAGAAAATGACGTTTTTACAAAGCTGTTTAAGTCGTTTTCCATCCTGAAATGGAAGAAGTTACCTGAAGGTGAAAGCTGTGCCTTTCCAGACCTGCAGCGGGTGCTCCGGGATGACGTCCTGGGTCAGAGGTGAGTTCTGCCTGGGGGATTTGGAATGAGGAAGGGTCCCCATGTGACTGAAGTTATCGCAGGAGCGTATGGGAGGAGGGCCTTTCTTCTTCCGTGGAAGGGTGCCGTGTATAGACACGTCTTGATAGGCATCTGTGTGATGTTCGACGAGAGGCGACTTGCTGCTCAGAAGGTCCATGGACGAGGCCAGGGGGAGCTGGTGATTCACTGACGTGTTTCTGGGAAGGCTTGCAAATTTTCCCGCAGCCATGATTCTCAACTCTAAAAGGGAACGAGAACAGAGAAGGTATAAATCTTTAAAAATCCTAAGAACTAACTTCCTACTTACAGAAGGAAATGGAAATGTACCACATTACAAAAGAAAATGTTCACCATGTTAAAAGACAAATGTTGAATGGCATCACTAGTGAAATTTAATACAAACAGAAAGTTTACACACCTCTTTTTTTTTTTTTTTTAAATATATTACAGAATTCTCCTAGGTTGGCAGCAGACCTGCCCATGGAAAAGGGCAAACACACTTCAGAGGCACATGAGCGGTTTTATTATTTCAGGTGTCTGAAGCTGATGGGAAAGCATGACTAACAAAAAAGATTACTGAGGAAGGATTCAGGGTTTCAGTAACAAGTGCATTAGAGAAAATGTCATAAGCATGTGAGATAATGAGCTCAGGTTTTCCTACCACCCAGTGCACGATAAGAGCAGGCAGATGATTGGAATTCCTTAGCTGCTAGGACTCCTTCAGTGCCAGACCAGCCTCTCAGCTGTGCTGTACCCAGAGCAACAGGCCAGCTTTTCTGTCCATGGCCTGGTGCTTATAAATAAATCAATGTACTCTAATTAACGAAGACAGGCCAGGGTCAGGGGTGAGGTGGGCAACTCCTCCATACGTCAGCGGGCTCAGCTGCTCAGGGAAGCCACTAAGGTGGAGACTCCATGTACACTGCTCCCCAGGGGGCCCAGGAAGCCACCCGCCACTGGCAGGGCTAAGCATTGCCTATGAGCATCTGCACTCTGGGAAGAGGAAAAGGAAAAAAGGGGGGTAAGCCTGGAAAGAAAAGGAAAATGATACCTGAGGTTATGTTTAAAAGTAGCCACAACAACTGTTTCCAGCTTTGATCACTGGTAAATACGTCTTCCCAGAGAATCAGCACCCCCCACACCCCCAAAACAAACTAGCAGAGCCCGATGCACTAGCTTTCTCCAAGGCCGGCAGCCCTTTGCTCTGCGGTCTGCTCCCAAACCCTGCGGCCCCCGTTCCCCACAGACCACTCTTTCCACTGCAGAGAAGACAGCTTGGCACGAAAATCATCACATAGTAGAACAACAGCAGAGTCAGTTCCACAGAGGAATTGGGGATTTGGGACATGGCTTAAAGACAGCGAAGAACACCACCCTCCAGAATCTCATAGAATCAGATGAAGAACTGGGGTAAAGACAGCAGAGTACGCAAAGAAAACAATTGACCACAAAAACACGCCGGATCCGCTGCTTCCTCATACGACACAGAGAAACACACAAGTGCTGGGGGCTGGGTGGAAGGAGACCCCTCACACAACGTACATAATCCTAAAGCTGTCCTCAGTTCTTTGCCAAGGCTGGTAATTCTGGGGCTTGTCTGCTCCATGTCTAACTGGGACCACACAGAAGGCCTGGCTCACAGCGGGTGCAGAACAATAGAATGGTGAGGGCCCTTCCCGTGTAGGCCCCTCCCGGCTCTGACCAGTACCTGGCACATTGTCAGCACTTGCTCAACATTAATCATCATTATTAAAAAGAAACCAAACACCCTAGCTCTCCCTTCCTGACCACCAGTGACGTGATGTGAGCTGACTAGGATTCCCTCACCCTACACACACACACACACACGCACGCACACACGCACGCACACAGCTGTGAACCCTCACCTGTCTGGGCTATCAGCACATTCTTCCTCCACAGACAGGTCTGGATCATTTCAAAGAACCTTGTGAGGAGGCCCAGAGCCTCCACAGAACCTCCTCATTACACGCCTAGGGCCACATTGTTGATCAACTCTTACTTCCAGGCTAGTGCGACAGGCAAAACTACCCTGGCTCCAGGGTTTCCAGCAATCTGTTCCCTCTCTGCCCATCCAAGATCTACCTAGATTTCAAGGTTAAGTCAAAGTACTCTAGAGTACCCTACATTTCAGTTTATTCTTGGCTATCGAGGGATAGTAACACCTCCCTTTTTACTTTCAATTCCACCAGCATTTAAGGGCCTACTCCATTTAAGACACTCAGAGGAACAAAGAATCCTAAGCCCCAATCCCTGAATATGCATTTCTTTTTTGTTTTTTTAATTTTATCTTTTTTTTTCTTTTTTTTTTTTTTAAGATTTTATTTCATTATTTTTAGAAAGAGGGGAAGGGAGAGAGGCAGAGAGGGAGAGAGACATCAATGTATGCTTGCGTTTCACCTGCCTCCAGCCACAAACCTGACTGGAGACCTGGCTTACAACCTGGTTATGTGCCCTGGCTGGGGAATCGAACCTGCGACCTTTGGGTTCGCAGGCCAGCACCTTAACCACTGTGCTACCAGCCAGGGCTGAATATGCATTTCTTACAGAGAGTAATATAGGGACTATCAACAGAGGCCCTTAACATGCCAGAGGGAAGAACAATTAATTTTTTCATTAAGCTTATTATATTGGGGTGACATTGGTTAATAAATTAAATAGGTTTCAAGTGTACATTTCTATGATACATCATCTGCATATTACATTGGGTGTTTATCACCCAAAGTCAAACCTTGCGTCGCTGTGTATTTGACCCCTTTTACCCTCTGCTAGGCCCCCACCCACTCCCTCTCTCTGGTAACCATCATACTGTGTCTATGAGTTATTATTGTTTGTGTTGTTTCTTGTGTTGCTTTGTTTTATATCCACATATGAGCGAAATCATACAAAGAACAATTGAGTTTGATGAATTCAAGGAGGATCTCAGACAAGGCCTCACTGGAGGCGAAGGGTTTTGAGGTGTAAAACTGTAAGGAAAAGCCAGGTGCATAAAGGCAGGAAGTGCCACACAGGCTCAGGAAACCACAAGTCCTGGGGTGTGCCTGGAGCGGAGAGGTCTATTCTTCTGGAATAGGCACAGTTTAGGACCAGGTTATAAAATGTATAGGCTATGTTAAGGTATCTGAACTTGGCTGTAAGTGCTGGGGAAGATCTGAAAGGGAGAGACAGATTCCGGTCTGTGCCCAGATAGGTAACTCGGGTAATTTTGGAGAGGACAACAACAAGCCATCAGGAAACGATGAAGAACTTGACGTGGGGCAGTGGCCGGGAAAAGGGAAAGGAGGGACTGAGGAGGCAGGAACTGACGGCCTTAGGCTGGGAGGACAGATGCCACAGCCATGGGACAATGGTGCAATGCTGTAACACGCCAAGTGGGGTAAGAAGGGGACCCCTGCAAGAAGGTGGGTAACAAGCTCACGGCTGGGAGCTGTTCTGTGTGAGGTGCCAGGAGGGAAGTTTGGCTAGGAGGTTAGATACTGGCATGTGCAATTATGAGCCAGGATAAGATGTAGATTTTTAAGAGTCATCAATATAAAGGGAATATTTAAACCAGAGAGTAGATCCTTTAGCTTGGTATTATCAGGTGTGATAACAGATGTGAAAGTACCTCTTAAACTGTCAGGAACCATACAATATCTATGAATTATATCCCTACTCTCTCTCACTATGGCTGCTTAAAGTTTATCAGGACCAAAGCATGAAATGATTTCTGAAATTTTAAGTGGTGGTTCTTAACTCAGCTGCACATTAGGTAGCCTCCAGAAAGCCTTTGAAATCCCAACAACCCAGTCCTGGCCAGATATCTCAGTTGGTTAAAGCACCCTGCAGGTACACCAAGGTTGTGGGTTCCCATCCTAGGTCAGGGTACATACAGGAATCAACCAATGAATGAATAAGTGAAACAACAAACCCATGTCTGTCTGTCTGTCTCTCTCAAACTCAGTGGGAAGGACCCTGGCAGCAGTCTTTTAAATGTTCTTTGGTATTCTCCAAATTGGAGGCAGGGTTGATAACCACTGGATAAGTGAGTCTCTTTGGTACAGGGCAATTTACATTCAGATTTGTGTACTAGGGTAACAGGACAGAATGACAGTAAAGTTTCATTCAGCCAACAGAAGCATTCATTCATTCTACTCAACACTCATTTAAGGGGGGGTCCTCCTATGTGGAGAGCACTGTGCCATGTGTGGGGACAGTGTCAAACCACTATCCTCATGAGGATACTACTCTGTGGAGGAAAGAGACTAGAAGTAATCCTGCTGTTGGGGATTCCCAGTGCTCTGTCTGGGGGCACATGAAGTGGAGAACAGGGTCTCGCAGCCCTGAAAAGGCTTCCCTGAGGAGGGGACACTGACCTGAAGGATGTGAAGCAGAGTTTAACAACTGGAGGGAGACAATCATCCCAGTGGAAGTTCCCAGAGAGTTCTCAGCTGCAGACAAATTAAAAATACACAGGCTAGGCTCTCTTTACAGCTATCTGCCCCTAAACTGGAACTCTTTCCCATTAAAATACAGCCTTGTCCTATGACTAGTCACTTGGAAAGACTAGCTCAACCCTGGGCCCTGTGTCAAGCATGAATTGACCCAACAGTGGGGGAAGTGGGCCCAGCTCAGACACATAACTTCAAAAACAAAACTAAAAGTAAGGCGGGGTATGGAAAGGGAAACTACAGGTGGAAGGAGCTCTTCTGCAATTGTCAGGTGGCTCTGTTTCCTATTTGAGCTTTATATTTATAGTATTTAAATTTTTCCAAACTCCAGGACCTAGAGGGAAATCCAAGGGATGGAAGTACATGGGTGTAGTTCGAATCTAGGTTGAAGGTAAGGACTTTCATTTCGACAGAGAATCCACTTACCACATCTGACCATGAGGCAAAGAAGCAAGCCCCTTCCTTTATTCCAGACAAGAAAATAAACATTCACTTAATATATATTCTCTGAAGGTTTACAATGTATCTGGTCTGAGGGTACAGGGCCTACACTATGATGGGGAAGTTCAACCAACACAGACGAGGGAACAAATTAGGTCATAAATCCATTACAAGGGCACTAAAGAACGCAAAACAGGATGAAATGGTAGAATATACAGGCTGGCCTGAATATTAGGGTGGCCTGGGATGGTGTCTCTGAAGAGGAAATAATGATATGAGACCTGGGGGGAAAAAAAGAGGAAGAAAGATGGAACCAGTCAAGAGATCAGAGTGGAGATAAGGCAGGGATCCTGCAAAGTCAAGGCCTCAAGGTGGGAACATGTGGTTGGAAGGCACTGAGAAGACTCAATCCAAATCTCCAGTCTCTGGCTCCCATGTTTTCTCCACTTGGAGATATTTCTGTCTTGATGTTTCTAGTTATCATGTATTTCTTAAGTACTATTTGATGTTTAGAAATCAGAACCTAAGCTTGTTTTGCAGTCAGACACTTAGAGGTTGAAATGCCCACTCTGCCATGAACTTACTAGCAGTACGGTCTGGGACAATTACTCAACTTCTCTGCCAGTTTCTCACGGGTAAAAATGGATTAATAATACCTATTTCATAGGGTTGTTTGGAAAAGTAGTATGATTGTGTATGGAAAGCCCTTGACATACAGCAAACACTCAATAAATAGCAGGTCTCCTCTAAGCCGGGCAGGGACCATGTCTATCTTGCTTGTCATTGTATCCCTATTACAATGAGAGTTCACAAATAAAGTCACTAATTCTGGACAAGAAAGGCCAGGAAGGATGAGGAGGAAAATGCTGTAACCTAAAGCAAAAGATGTAAACACACTAAGCCAAATAGGATGTAGACACACACACACATACACACGCACATACACAGGTGCCCCAAATGAGCATGTATGCAATCTTTAAAAGAAAAGCCCAGGTGAAACTCTGGCCACCAGACTTCACCCCTCTCCACTGTGCAGGTAAACAGGCTCCTGACTCGGTTTAATGCCAGACTTTGAAACATTTATAGTCATGCACCATACAATGCCATTTCAGTCAACAATGGACCTCATACATAACAGTGTTCCCATAAGATTACGACCTAAAAATTCCTATTGCATAGTGATGTCATAGTCGTCAGAATGCAACATTACTCACATGTTTGTGGTGATGCTGGTGTGAACAAACCTACTGTGCTGCCAGTTGTATAACAGTATAGCACGTACAATTATGTGCTATCATTTTAGAATGCACTCTTTCTACTTATTAAAAAAAAGCCAATTTGCTATAAAACTGGGTGCCAGGTTACACCAGCAACAGCCTCACACATCTCGTGTTTACTCCATCTCTTCATTACATCATCTCCTCTTGTGCTTAGTTTAATCTCATGCTATTTTATACATTTGGTGTAACCTAAGTGTACAATGTGTATAAAGTCTACAGTCATGTACAGTAAGTAATGTCTTAGGCCTTCACATCCTTTCACCACTCACCCACGGACTCACTCTGCAAGCTCTGTTTATGTTAAGTGCCCTACACAGGTGTACCATTTTTTATCTTTTATACTGTGTTTTTACTGTATCCTGTCTGTGTTTAGATATGCTTAGATTCATAAATACTTACGATTGTGTTACAATTTCCTACAGTATTAGTACAGTAATAGGTTTATTGCCTAAGAGCAACAGACTACACCATGTAGCCAAGGTGAGTAGTAAGCTATACCATATAGGTTTGTGTAAGTGCACTATACGAGGTTCCCACGATGATGAAATCACATTAACAACAAATTTCCCAGAATGCATCCTTGTCATTAAGTGGTGCATGACTGTACAAAGGTCAAAGACTATATCTTGATATGAAAATGAGACCCATGTGAACGTTCAAAGAGTTGAAATCTCACTAGGTACAAGAGCAAGCCTGACAAGCTCCCAACCCATGTGCTGCGTTTCTGTGACTGTGCTTTGAAAAGCTTGTGAATAGTTTACCATGATGTGTCAATAAATAAATAAATAAAACTGATGATCACATGGAAATCAAGGCAGAAATAAGCAGTCCGCTTACTTGGATTTTTATCTTCTGATATATTTTCAAGTTGAACTCACAGATGATTGACTATCTTAAATGTCCTTTAAGAACGCCGTATATTTTAAACTCTGGTTTAAACTCTGTACTACCTCAATTGCCCTATTATGACCTTGGCAGAGAATTTGCAGTTCAAGTATGTACTTTTATATCTTCAATGTAGAATCAGACAGGAAGAGCTGGAGCGACCAACTGCACGTATAAAATCGGCTTATCCACTTAAAATAAAGTTTTGCTTGGTTTTAAAAATTAAGAGTATTCCTTTATTTTTGAAGCATACCCAATGAAGTCTCGTCAAATAAATAATTTCTTAGAAGTATGAATAATTCTTCCCTGAATTGGATTTCAAGCACCGTAGCACATGATTTCATGATAAGGTTCTTAAGACTAGTATCCATTGGACAAGCAGTCCTTTCTATATGAATAGGGTAGGCTGAGACCTTGGTTAGTCATCCTGGAAATGTCACTCTTAGCGGCAGTTTGGAGCAAGTTGGAGTGGGGGTGGGAGAGCCCTTGGCTTGCGAGCTGTTTACATTACATTTCATACCTCCCCCTGCATACCCGCATACCTCCGCACAGTCTGTGTCTCCCTGGCTGCCCCTTCCCACTTCCGACCTGCTTTGCTGAGCCCCACCCCCAGTACTGAGCGCCGCACCCCCCACCCCCACCCCGTCCTTTCCCAGACCAGGCCCCAGTCCTTGGCAACACGCTGGGAGATTATCCGCTCTCAAATTGACCCTCCCTCTGCCAATGTTTTTTTTTCTTTTTTCTTTTTTTCCGGGAGATCTGCGTGCGTAGCCTTGAAAGATAACAGTCAAGGTTTAAATGAACGCCTGGCTCATTTTCTATCTCTGCTAATGACTACGAGAAAGTAGTAACAAAGATAGGCAACAGGTTTTCCCCACCTTCGCACCTTGCTTCCAGCGAGTTAACACCAAAAATAAAATGTTCCATCCCTCAGGACCCCAGCCACAACCGCCAAGACCCCACAGAACACGCTGCCTCTCCAGCCGCTTCCGTCTCTCCAGGACGAGTGTCTACCCCGATCAAACTTCCAAAGGGGTGGGCAGCCTCAGCCGGTAGGGAAAGATGGTCTGAGCTAGGAGTCCCTCCCGTCCCCCCCTCTCCACTCCGATGCAGACGGAGCAACACAACCGACTATTCATCCTTTTGCAACAAAGGGAGAGAGAGGGAGAGATGTTGTCAACAGTTACACCGCAGGCTCCTTCGCTTTCTTTGTAAACTTTCCAAGAGATTAGTGAAGAAACTCGCTCATTCAAGCTCAGGACTCCCAGCGGGGCCCCTTGCCACCCCCACCCCGCCTTAGGGCAGAGAAGAGCCGGACCTGGAGGGGCGGCTGGCCAAGGAGCCTGGAAGGGCAGGGGTTCAGGAGAGGCCGGTCCCGGGAAGATGCCGCTCAAGAGCAAAGGGCAGAGATGCTTACCACCGGTCGGGTGCGCGCCTCCAGCCGCGGCCCGTTTCGGGAACTCCAGCGGTTCAGAGGTCCCCCAAAAGCGCAAGTACTGTCCGCACTTCAGCCCCCAAACGCCAACTCAGCTAGGGGTCTGGGGGTCAAAGTGGGCGCGCTGGCTCTATTTTCCTGTAGCCTAAACTTTCTAACAAACTTCCCAGCTCGTCCTCCTTGGGAGGGAGACGCTGAGGCCCCCCGGGAGGAGCAGCACCCCTGTGGACCTCGCGGCGTAGACTCACCTCTTCGCGCGGCTTGGCGCCTGAGTCTCCGGCAGGGGTTCACGGGCTCCGCACCACGGGCCCCGCACCACAGCTGCTGGTGGAGCAAGGGCGGCTCATGGTCTGCGGGACGCGCCCGCCGAGAAGCCCGCGTGCGGCTCGCCTGTGCGCCCGGCTCTCCGGCGCCGGGGCTCTGGCTCCAGCAGCGGCAGCGGCAGGCTCTGCTCTGAGCGGGCGGCGCACACGCGGGCCCTCAACTGGTGATTAGAGGCTTGGCGGCCCCACCCCGGAGAGCTGAGCTGCTTGGCCTGGCTCCTGGCGGAACCCCCTGCGACTTTTACATGCGATGACTTCTTGCCCGCATCCGCCCGGATTTGAGTTTAGTTTTCCTCATATCTCCCAAGAAGACAATCCTCCAATGTAGACAGCCACTTCCTCACTGTATACCCTCTTAAGAGACAACCCCATCTATTTCACTCCTCCCCCTTCCCCGCATTATTTAATTATCCAGCAGATCTGCTTTGTTCGACTGCAGACACCTGGCTAACTTTTAGTTTAAAGGCCTTTGATGGGATAAAAATCCAGGTAACCACAAATAACCAAGCCATGAGAACAGACAAATCCATCACACCCGCCTGGATATATTGAAAGCAAAGTGGCAGATAAAAGTGGCCCCTTCGGTACTAGGTGGCTTGGTGGGATGAAAAATTAGAGCCAACTGGAGGATTGACATATCAGACATCAACACCTATTATAAAGCTTTAGAAATAGTAATTACCAACAAGGATTTTTGAACTGGCCAATAGAGTTCAGAAACAGATCTATGTTATGTGGTCCTTGCTTTATGTCAAAGATGCTATTGCAATTCAGATGCATTGGGAAAGGGCAGTCTGTCTTTTGGGTAAATGATGCTAGATCAACTAAACACCTTCTTGGAGGAAAAAAGAACCTTGATCCCTACCTCATACCATACCAAAAAATCAATCCCTGGTGGATATCAATTCTACATGTAAAAGATAAAACAATAAAACTATTCAAAGTATTAAAATATCTTCATGACTTTGAGATAGGCAAAGACTTTTCAAACACATGTAGTACTATACAGGAAAAAACTGATCACTGAACAACGTTATGATTAAGAACTCCTGCTCATCAAAAAGATATCATCAGTAAAAAGGCACAGGGAAAAGATAACTGCAGCACATCTATCAAAAAAAATGATTTGTATGCAGAATATATTAAAAAACACAAATTAGCAAAAACAAGGCAAATAATACAATTGAACATAGGCAGAATATTTAAACAGGCATTTCTCAAGAAAGAACAAATGGGCATTTCTCAGAAATGCCGACAGATATATGAAAAAATTTTCAATTTTTAACCATCCCAGAAATGCAAACTGAAGTTACAATGTGATCTCGTGTCACACCCACCAGAGTGGCTAATATCAGAAAACTTGTACAAGAGGGGCACCCCCAAGAAAATCCCGGAATTTATTTATAAAAAATAGTGTATTTACTCTTACATGGTTAAACTTCAGTCACCTTCAACGTACTCTACATTTGATGCAATACACCCATTGAGACATTTTTTCCCACTACTCAACTCAACTCAAAAGTCTTTGAACTCCTTGATTTTGATGCTTTTTGGTGCTTCTGCCTTTTTTTTTGTTTTGAAACCTCTTCCATATCAACAAAAATTTTCCCTTTGAGAACTTTTTTTTTTTTTTAATCTGGGGAAACAAATAAAAAAACAGTTACTTGGGGAATAGAGAGGGGCCCAGGGGTCATGCAGCTTTTTTTTTTTTTTTTTGTCAAAAACTGCTGAGGACTCAGTACAGTGTGGGCAGGTGAGCTCATAAAGCACCTATCATGAAATGGGCAAATGCATCGAGTCTTAAAAAAAAAAAAAAAAAAAAATCAGTGGAGCCAAATGCAGCCTCTCACAACACCAGCTGATACAGTTAGGTTTCTGGAACAGTCACCTAGCTGGGGAAGCCTGTACTATAAGGGACCCGCCCTCTAGAAGATGATTCCAGGGGTTTTTTTGGTTCCCCCCTCATATAACACTTTAGAAACATGTTTAGCATTACCTACTAAAGCTAAATTAACAGGTAGTCTGTGAACTAATGGCAGCAATTTTATCCCTAAATACATACCCAATAGAGATGTATGCATATAGTCTCTAAAAGACATGTTAAAAAATGTTTATAGCATCTCTCTTAATAACAGCTCAAAAGAAACGACCCAAATGTCCATTTGTGGAAAAGAAATAAACTGTGTGGAAAACTATGCAGTAATAAAAATGAATGAACTACACCTATACTCAACAAGATGCACGAATCTCACAAATATGATGTTGAACAAAAGAGGCTGGACACAAATGGGTACATATCTATGATATTAAAGATGAAAATAGTGATTATCTTGAGGGGTGGGTAGTGATGAAAAGGGAACCCAGAGAGGATTCTAGGTGCTGGTACTATAGGTGTACCTTGGAGATATTTGGGTTTGGGTCCAGACCACCACAATGAAGTATTAAAATAAAGTGAGTCATAATCTTTCTGCTGGTGGAGGGTCTTGCCTTCCATTTGTAAAAATGCAACATCTGTCAAGTGCAATAAAGTGAAGTGCAATCAAACAAGGCATGCCTATGTTCTATTTCTTGATCCAGGTGCTGGTTACATAGAAGTGTCCTACTTTATAAAAATTAACTGTCTTTGCCCTGGCTGGTGTGGCTCGGTGGATTGAGCACTGGCCTACAAACCAAGGGGTCATCAGTTCGATTCCCAGTCAGGGCACGTGCCTGGGTTGCAGACCAGATCCCCAGTTGGGGGACGGAAGAGGCAACCACACACTGATGTTTCTCTCCCTCTCTTTCTCCCTCCTTTCCCCCTTTCTCTAAAAATAAATAAATAAAATATTTTAAAAAATTAATTGTCTTTTATTTTTAAAAAATGGTTTGTGTACTAATCTGCATGTAAGTCTTACTCCAATAAAGATGTTTTTATAATTGTGCCATGTTGGGTATATTTTATATCACTTTCGTCCCCCCTGAGAAAGAGCTATTGGCAAGTCTGCAAGATTCTTTTTCTTTGTTCTTTTTAAAAGATTTTATTTATTATTTCCAGAGAGAGAGGAAGGGAGAGAGGCAGAGAGGGAGAGAAACATCAATGTATGGTTGCCTTTCACCTGCCTCCAGCTGGGGATCTGGCTGGAGACCTGGCTTGCAACCTGGTTATGTGCCCTGGCTGGGAATCACACCAGCAACTTCGGGTTCACCAGCGCCTTATCTGCTGTGCTACCAGCCAGGGGCTAAGTTTGCAAGATTCTAAGTGCAGCATCTTAAGAATGAGTTCCTACATTTTCCTTATGAGTATTTTTGTAGCTTGGTTTTTATCTTCCATACTTCATTAAAAGCACAAATTTTTTATTTTTGTTGGATTTTCCCAAAGTGCTTACTGCAGTGAATGTCAAACAGAACAGCTGTTATATTTCTAAACCAATTTGCCAGAAATGCATTTACTGATTTTTGCTGCTCTGAGGTGTCACTGATAAGTGGTTAAACTTACTTTGGTTGTTTTTGATTTTCAAAATTTCCTGATCCTCCTCCTGTATGGTGCATCAGGGGGAGGCAGCAATAAAGAAAGGCCAGGAGACAACTCACATCCAGAAAAACCTTGGGCAAACCACAGCTCCTCTCAGTTGCTCCATTTCCTCTGAGTGGGTGAATACATTTGAGCAGGCAAGGAAATAATGAATGTGAAAGTGCCTAGCATATACAATAGTAATTACCATTAACTATTACTGGACTTGATGGCACACTCTATCATTTGTGTTTACAATACCCCTATGATAAGAAGCACCTTTACGCCCATTTGTAAATAAGAGGAAACTGACTTAGATTAAGTAACTTCAACCATAAATTAATTCAAGAGCTATTTGTTGCATGCCTACTATGTGCTAAGGCCCATGGCCAGTGAGAAACAGAGTCAAAATCTGAGTCAGGTGTTTTTAACTTCAAATTCAAAATCAGGTATTTTAACTTGAAGTTCAATGGTCTTTTCACCACAGCATAAATATTTTCACATTTGTATCCCCAGTTCTACGTAGTAGGTGCTCAATACATTAACAGAAGTATTTTCTTTATTTTTAAAAATATATTTATTGATTCCAGAAAGAGAGGAAGGGAGAGAGAGAGACGGGAATGACAATGAATCAGTTGCCTCCCTTACACCCCCTGACCGAGGACCGACCCCACAACCCAGGCATGACCGGGAAAGGAACCCACCACCTTAGGGTTTACAAAATGACACTCCAAATAACTGAGCTGCACCAGTCATGTCAATAGGAGTGTTTTAATATAATTTTTTGACTAGGGAATATTCACTTTGTTCACAGATTGAAATATAAATGTAATCGTATAACAGTAAAAAGTCCCATCCTTAACTCTGTCTCCCATCTGCCCAATCCCTTTCTCATTATAGGTAACAACTGCTGTTAATATTGTATATGCCTACCAGAGATTTTCTAAGTGAATGTGTGTTGCCCTCATCCCTACATAAAAGAAACACAGGCGATCTGTCCTGAAATTATTGAGCAATGTCAATATAATTAAAAGTTTGTGCCAACAATACTTTCGGGACAGACCTCATATTATACTTATAGTTATACACTTTGTCCTCCCCATCTCCCTTAACAGTATATCTAGGAGATTTTCTCAAGTTCATGGCATTTCTTTGAAGAGATTACCATAATCTATTAAATCAGTGTTCCATTGATGGATATTTAGGTTGTTTCAGTCCTATCCTACTACAAACAATACCGCAATGAATAATCTTGTATGTATGTCATTGGTGTGCGCAAGTACATCTGTAAGACACATTTCCAGAAGTAAAATTGCTGATTTGAAGGGTATATGCTTTTGAAATCTTTGCAGGCAATGCCAAATTGCCTTCTATAGGGATTATATTCAGTACCAATTTACACTCCCCAGCAATATAAGAAAATATCTATTTTCTCACAACCTGGTCAGAATGCATTATGACACTTCTGATGTTTTTCTTTTTCTTTTTCTTTTTTTTTCTTTTGGTCAAACCTGGGAAGTAAAATGAATTTTAGTGCAGTTTTAATTTGCATTTCTCTTATACAGAATGAGGCTGCTCATTTTTCATATTTAATAGCCATTTGCTTTTCCTTTTGGGAATTTGTACTTCCCCTTTTCTATCCACCTGTAGGATTTTTAATATCAATTTTCTAGGACCTCTTTCTACATGAGGAAGTTCAGCTCTTTGTGGTATGAGCTGCAAGTATTTTTTCCTACAAAAATATTAAACAAAAGATGTGGTATATGCAAAGCACAGCTATTTTAGGAAGCTCCTTCTGAAAGCCATGCAGAATGAACCAGAGAAGTGAGAGCTAAGGCAGGACAATGATTAGAAGGCCATGGCAATCATCACATGACAAGGGCTTTGACTAGCTAGCTGGTGACATTGGGAATGAAAGGACCAGAATAACCAGGTTATTACCAAGGACTAATTGGCAAGAGTTAATAATTAGTAATGATAACAATGACAATAACAGTAGCTACAATTTGCTTAGGAGTAACAGCCAGTCACACGCTTAGGCAAAGTGCTTTATAAGCTTTAAGCCACCAGCTGATACTATTATTGCCCCCACTTCACAAATAAGAAAAGTGAGTTTTAGCAGTTAAGGAACTTCTCCAAATTCACACTCTATAGATGTAAGTGGCAGAACCGAAGCTAACCCCAGGTCTATCTCACCACAGCTTCCTGGCATTGTGAAGGAAAATGATCAAAGGTCTGACTTCTAAGTGTCTGAGTAATGCCTGGCTTGATGAGAGAGAAACCAGGGAACAGCTGCCTGACTGGGGAGCAACAACTGGCTCTCTTAGGAGCACTGAGCATTTTGCAAAGCCTTTCATGCATATCATTACTCTTCCCACAATGTCTGTGAGTCTAGGGAGGCAGTATATCTCCATTTTACTGATGAGAAGACTGAGGCACCATGAAATTAAATTACCTCTCCCAGCTTAGAAGTCCTGTTCTCTGGAAACCTTCCCTAAAGCCCAAAACAGGTCACATACTTCAGTTATGTGTCTTTTACAGCCTCCTTTCCTTTGTGAAATTTATCATAGGTCATAGTTACACATTTATATCTGTTATTTCAGCTTAATATCTGTTGCTCTATACTCTAAAATCTATGTCTGTTTTTTGTTGTTGTTCCAAGTTTGGGACCTGGCGCATCATTGGCAGTTAGTACATATTTATTGAATGAATGAATGAATGAACTCCAGGCATTTAGATCCTTTGTTCTTTAATCTTTGTATTATATCTCAGAGATCCCTGTGAGCTAAATACATGGATGTGGGCTGTGCTACAAACAATTTTAGGTCTCGAATCTCTTCAAGTCTACAGCCAGCATTCACATGAATGTTTAAACAGCAAAACCCTGGGCTGCTTCAGTCAAAGGGACATATGAAAAGACAACATAACCAGTGATTTGAAGTTGATGACTTTGGGGCAGTGCAAGATGCTTTGTCATGTTCATCCCCTGCTGCCACAAAGTTATTTGTTGAGTCTCACTCTGTGACATCACTAGTTAACAGGTAGTAGGGATAGGCATTGGGGAAAATGTACTTTAAGGATATTTAATGAATAACTTTTCAAATTTCAGGCTTGCCCAGACCTAAATGGTAATAAGTAGGGAACAACAGATGTTTAATCTACCATCAATGAAGACCAAACAGAAAATATGAACTTGAACAATGGTAAACACTCAGACTGAGAATTCCCTGAAGCTAATAAGCAATAAACCACTAATAGAAAGAGCTGGCAGCTCCGATATGGACCTTAACAGTGAATGTTGCTGTATTTTTTCAGAGCCTTACCCTCTAGGTGCCTGCCCTGTGAAGAGCCAGCCATGAGTTTGGTCATAGGAATCCCCAGTGTACCAAACAGGGAAGTCAATCCAACTTCCCAAAGACCAGAGTGATGGCTGCAAACTCACTGCCTATCAGCTAGAGAAGTCACTGTGGGAGGGCTGTAGCTGGATAGACCCTCAGTAAATATGTACGAATGAATGAATGAATGAGTGAGTGAGTGAAAAAGAGACAGAGTTCCACACAGGCTCACTTTCTACACCAGGTGGACCTCAACCTGATGGTCTACATTTGAACAATCCATTTCAGGACTTGCTTTTATTACTAAACTCTGGACCCTTGTCCCCCAGTTCCTCCTTAATCTGATGACCAAATACGCATTATTCAACCATTAGAAAAAAATGATCCAAAATGTCTCTGAATAGTTATGGAACTCCACATTATTTTCATTTCCTTATTTACATAGTTCTTTTTATTTTTTCAGTAAGCATGTATTATTATATTATTTAAAAAGTCACTTAAAAAACAAATTCAGCCCTGGCTGGTGGCTCAGTGGGTTGGCTTTGGCCTGCAAACCCAAAGGTCGCTGGTTTGATTCCCCAGCCAGGGCACATAACCAGGTTGCAAGCAAGGTCTCCAGCCAGGTCTGTAGCTAGAGGCAGATGAAAGGCAACCATACATTGATGCTTCTCTCCCTCTCTTCCTACCTCCCCATCCTTCTCTCTGAACATAATAAACAAAATCTTTAAAAATAAAATAAAAGCTGTTTAAACAAAAACAAACAAACAAATTCATTGAGGTCCTGCCATATGGAAAGCATTGCCAGCCCAGGGAGGTATAGAGGTGAGAACACCATCAGGAGAACGTGGCACAGACACAAAGTGAGAGAACTGACCGCGGCAGAGGTACCCTGTACCACGGGAGGGCAGAGAAGGGAGAGATTAAAAGTATTGGGGGACAGACACTTGATGAGGGTGAAAATAAAGGAGAGGGAGGAGTTTTAGGGGAAAATGCTTTACTGTGGCAGTAAAGAGAGAGGAACTAAGTGTGTGTAAAGCCAATGCAATCGCCACTGGCTGCCACCTTGAGTTATAATAGGAAAGGGTTCAGTTTAGAGTGGCAGGCTGCCTCATGGCAGGTGGAGGTGAACCTCACCAGCACTATTCTAGTGCAGAAGAAGGAACCTGAATAGTTGGAGGGCATGAAGGGAGTGTGAAGCCTACCTGCTCCCTTGCACAGTAAGAGCCAGACTGACGGGAAAGCCTAAGTTGTTTGGATGTACTCATTCAATCTTTGAGAGCCTAGTGGCTTTCCAGACACGTAGCCTGTAGTCCAAGACAGTGATGATCAACCAGTGTGCTGCAGGAGACACAGTGGCGTGTCTCAAAAACATTTAAAACATGCACTACCTGACCATTTAGCCAGGGGCACTGACCTTTTCCCTTAGATTGTCACATTAAAAAAAAATGACAACAGCCAACACAACATAACCAGCTGTTGTGAATGGATCTAAATTTACCTATTTTTGCCAGATCAGCAAACAATGTAATTTTTGGTGGGCTGAGAATTTAAGTAATTAGTTTATGTGTACTATGAGATGAATAAGGTTGAAAATGGCTTGTCTAAAAGAATGGCTAGTGAGATGTGGGTAGGAGTCACGTATCATCTTAAAATCTTCCTAGCAATCTTATCTTGTAAACCTCCACCTTACCTGCTCATTCCTTTGTGTGAAACATTGATCTGTCTCTGTAGGCCTCTTTGTGTGCGTATGGGTAAAAACAATGTTAACCCTTAGATGACAAAAAGAAAACCAGCTCTGAATGCATCCTTTGCCCAGAAACTCCTTTTTTTTTTTTTTTTTTTTAATTTTATTGTTGTTGTATTACATCCATCCCCTTTTTGCTCCCCTCTGTCGAAACTCTACTTCTTGACATCTATCCTATGGAAACACTCACCTGTACACACTAAGATACTCATGGCAACATTGCTCTCAGCTTAAAAAAAAGTATTTATCTGCAGAGGGATGACGATTGGTGATTAGAGCACATTTATACTGTAACACACACTATGTAGCTAGTAAGAATAAGGTACTGACACAGAAGGATATTATTAAGTGAAAAGGGCAAGTTGCCCTATTAATGTAAAAATAACAAACATGTATTTGTGTGGGGTTATGTGTCTACATGTGTAAACCATCTGAAAGAATTTCCTTCCATCAAATTGAGAGGTGAAAGTGACAGAGAGACAGAGAGGGGACTTCACTCTTTCCTTCATGTTATTCTAAACTATTTTTCTCCCAGTGAGCACCAGTTGCTTCCTCAAGTTTACATAGTGCTTACTATAAGGTTTCTTTATATTCACTCATTGAATTCCAACAATAATCCTATGAGACAGCACTATTCTTATCCTCTTTTATCATGCGGACAAGGTCCCTGCCCAGGTCACAATAATATGTGAAGGTGCTGAGCTTTGAACCCAGACCGCGTGCTTTTCTTAGTCAGTGGGTTATAGAGCCTCAGAAAGATTATATAAATAAACAAATAATACTGCTTTTAGCATCAGAAGCTGCCGCATTTGAATCCCAGGTTTTGCTGATTGGCTGCATGCTTCTTAGCAAGTGTCTCACTGTAAGTCAGTTTCCCTGCTGTAAAATAGGGGAGGCTAGTCATGTACCTCGTGAGACGGTTATGAGAACTACACAAAATATGTTTGGTGCCAGGGACTCAGTGAGCACTTGATAAATACAGACTATTTACTCTATTGGGATTAAATTACCAGCCCTTTAATGTATATTACTTCAATTGGCTGTTTTCTTGATTGGTTGCTTGGCAGTATCTGATGCTTCAAGGGTAAGTAGGGAAAGAGGATTTAGAAATAAGGGGGAATTGGCTTAGACAAAGAAAATAGAAAATGCTGAAGTAGTACTTCACATTTTCCACAGTTTTATCTAGAACTTGTCCAGTTAAGAAACTAAAATTAATAGCATTTATATAAATTTTAAAATAATTCTGGAGTAAAAATATCATCATCTCATTTTTAGAATGTATTGAGGTTCAGGGATTTGCTCAAGGTCACTGAATCAATTAAATAACGGAGTCAGTGGTGTGCCTCAGTGGATTGAGTGTCAGCCTGTGAACAAAAGGGTCACCAGTTTGATTCCCAGTCAGGGCACATGCCCAGGTTGTGGGCGTTCAAGAGGCAACCACACATTGATGTTCCTCTCCCTCTCTCTCTCTCTCCCTCCCCTCTCTCTAAATATAAATAAATCTTTTAAAAAACAAATAACAGAGCCAGGACTGAAATTTAGATGTTCTAATTTCATATCCCACCCTCTTTTCCACGACACCCACCGCCTGAGTTGGGGTCAAGATACAGTGCCTGGGAAATGGTGGCTGCAGCCTCTGTGAAGGAAAGTGCTACAGAAACATTCAGAGTAAGGCACTAATAATGCCACCGGAGGAACGGAGACACGGGAGGAACAGGAAAGTTCCATCAGCTCAGAGTGATGACAATGACCTCCCCCATCCTTTATTTAGAGATAAATTGATTCACTGACTAGTGTGACAGACACTCTCCCTGTGGGGTCTACACAGCTCAAGGTCAGATTACCCTGTCCCTTTCTCTCCAGCTGTGTGTGGCACTTATCTGTATAACAGTCATTCCTACAAAATAGGACACAACCACCCTAGGGGAGACATGTGACCCAAGCAGGCAGGTGGCTGCAGGCAGGTGGGGGAGGGCCCAGGGTGGAGCCTTGCTTACTGCTTTCAGCTCAAAAGCCTCTTGCCTTTTCCTGATCCTTCTTGATTTTTGACTCAAGAACATTTGGAAGTCTGGCCTGAGCCGAGGAAGGACTGCCTGTTTGTGAGGCTCCAATTGTGCACCCACTTTCTGGGCTCAGTCAGTTGCTGCCAGGTAGGCATCATTACCATCCTCCAGAGAGATGACAACCAGAAATGGATGGGAAAGGCCCAGAGTTCGCACTCGGCTTTCCAACAGGACATAAACGTTGTACAACTCACTCACTTGTGAGCACCAGGGGTGTGGGAATCCCAGGGCGTGAGCATGAGGTGTGACCCTATGATCAGATACCGTTGTTTGTTAAAATGTGAGTCTATTTTAAAGCTGGGGTTTTTCTCTGCTTTGGTGTAGGCTTGAAAAAATGCCATGATGAAAAGCTAATAAAATTTTAAGTATCCCCTTGGAATGCAAATGAATAAAAGTGGTATTATGGTAGAGAAGCCTATATCTGCCAGTTTACTTTAAAAATGAATTATTTCCAATCTATGATGCTGCATTATCAGTGATGAAGTGCTGCTACACACCTCAAGCCCCCATCCCAAGAGCAGTTGGAACAGCAAATTGTAGAGCTGGGGGAGGTCGTCATTTTGGCCCTTTCTTCCCTCCCTAGCACGCACACACGTGTACACATGTGTGTGCCATTTGGATCTCCTTTGAATGGCCCTGTTGACAGTTCCTAGGCTATCAAGTACTAAGAACATAGGCAAACACCCTTAGAATTGATACAGGTGTCTGCAGCAAGGGACAGAGCACTCAAGATTCTGTGGGAGCCTACCTTTGGAGAACAGCCAAGTCTAACTGCACCGGCCTAAAAGCTTTACATACATCAGCTCAGCTAATCCCTTCAGCAACTCAAAGAGATGGAGGTCATTAAGCCCGCTTTACAGATGAAAAAACAGACAGTAACCGGTCAAGTTCACATAGCTAACTAAGCTGTGAGGGCCCCTCCACTGGACTCCCTGGCTGTACTATCTACAGCACCTCTTATCCTGAGCCCTGTCTCTCGGGGTGACCAGGAGAGTTCAGGCTGAATTGCTTGAGCAAGGCATGGGATAGAGAAATGACCTAAAAGAAGCAAGTTACCTGGGTTAACACAGTGCCTGGCATTCAATAGATATTTGTGAACTGGACTTTGGAAGGGAGTTTCAGACGCCAGTGGAGGTAGGTGGGAGTCTCCAGGGGGTGGGAAACCCCAGGGGCCTCCACCCACACTTGAATTTCCCCCATGGCAGGAAACCACGTAGACAGGTTCGTAGGTGTGAGCGGTGAATTCAGAGCTCCTTGTCCTACCCAGGAGTGGTCTGGGAGTGGCAGCCTTGCCATCCCTGGGGGGCTTGTCAGAAATACCAAAACTCAGCTCCACCCCAGAATAGCTGACTCAGAACCCAAATTTTAACTAGCCTCCCAGGTGACTCGGTCAAGAGGCCCCACCCAGCTCAGCAGCCCTCCAGCACGGAATGTGCCAGTCCTCATCCTCACCAGCCCAGGGAAAGAAATTCCTTCTTCCTGTTCTAGACTTAAGGGGATGAAAGTCAAACGCTGCCCTAACCTCCTTCCTCTTAAATGATCATCTGAATAAGAGTGGGAGGCAGTCTCTTGGTTGTCAGCATTTCCAGGAAGTTCCAACCCTTGTGTGCTCCCCATGTGACCTCTCTGTGTCAGGACTCATGAACTTGAAGGTGTTAGAAGAGCTCTTCCTCCCAGCGTGACCAGGCAGTGACAAACTCACCACATGGGAGGAAATTAGTGAATAATTCTTGATTTCTGAAGTGAGTCACACTGGCCTTTCTTGAAGACTGTATGTACTTCAGGTGATTAGACTTGTGGTTTGTTTCTTTTTTTTCTTCAGAGTTATTCTTTTTTTTTTTTTTAATTGAATTTATTGAGTTGACATTGGTTAATGTGGGTTTCAGGTGTACAATTCTATAATACATCACCTGTATGTTGTTTTGTGTGTTCACCACCCCAAGCTGGTGTCTGTTTCTTAATTCAGAGTATACTGTTAACAAACACCTAGAGAGTGCCCCCCAAAATGCAAGTTGCTGGGGCAGCAGATCAGATGGTCCCTAGCCTTGAGGCACTTTTACAGTATAGTATTATACTGTATATAATATGCTGTGTATACTATACTTTTACAGTATTATTTCTGTAATAATAGTAAGGTGCTTCTGTAAACATGGACTCTGATGACTTGTTAACTATTTCAGTCAGAAACTAATCACCAGTAGCCCCAGGGACCCTCCTTCCTGCATTCCCCCTCCCCCTCCCTCACTGTCCATCTCCCACGGATTCTGGGCTCTCAGCACAGAGTGTAGCCTACCGTGGCCAATGGTGACTGGCCCTGTCTCTTGCTAGAGCACCTATTATTGGCATGGTGTATGCTTTGCCTATTAATCCTCATGACAGTACCTTGAGGTATAATTTGCCCTACTTTATAGATGAGGAAACTGAGGCCCCATGAATTAAGTTCCCCACAGCCGCATGTCTAGAAAGTGCCAGAGGGCTGGAATACAGATCTGACAAGGCTGCGAAAGCCCAGGGCCTCTCCTTCTATACCCGCCTGCTTCAACTTCCCTTGCCTCCTTGTGGCATTTCAGGTGAGAAATATACTAAGCTGAGTGGGGAAGGAGATGGCAGGGTGCCTATAAATCCATACTGGTGGCTGTCTACTCCAGTTCCATGTCCATCTGGTGCCAGCTCCAAGATCCAGAGAAGCTCTGTGTGAATCCCCAAGGGATGAAAAGAAGTCCCCACAACCAACACTACAACACAGGGAGGATTATCTGGGCACATGAAGTTTGGGGGTTGGTGTAAACTCCTTCCTGTTAGCTTTCTACTGGCTCTGTTTGGAAACACAGATAAGGTAACTTGATGAAGTGCTTCTGCATTTGAAACTGAGACAAGTCCTGGCCATTTGCTCTTGGGACCCGCCAGGATGAGAGCCAGACAATGAAGGCATAGAACGATGGGCAGGAAAAGGAAAGCCAGTCAAAGGAAAGAGTGGCAGAGGAGCTGATCCAAATTTCAACCACCCCACCAGTTACAGATGAGACACTCCTCCGAGGAAAGAGGAGCCAAACCCAGACCCACAAATGATTCAACGCTTACTTGTTCCAGGACTCGCTATTCAGTCTTCCCCCGGGACACCAGAAGTTGAGTCGGCAACAATTCTTGCACAGTAGAGCTCTCCAGGGGAATCTTTGCTCACTATCTAAAATGGGAGGCCTCACCCCGGGCATGGTGGCTCAGTTGGTTGAGCGTTGTCCTGCAAAGCAAAAGGTCACCGGTTTGATTCCTCGACAGGGCACATGGCTGGGTTGAAAACCCAGTCCCTGATTAGGGCGTGTGCTAGAGGTAGCTGATCTATGTTTCTCTCACACATCAATGTTGCGCTCCCTCTCTTTCTTCCTCCTCTCCCCTCTCTCCATCTCCACAGCTCTCCTTGGCCCAAGTCTCTGCTCCCTCCTCAGGGTGTCTTCCTTCTCTAAAGCCCTCCTCTACCCTTGGAGGCTTGCCCCTTCATGAGAATCACCTGGTGAACTTGACCATGCAGATTCCCAGCCTCCTCTCCTATATGCCTGATTGCAAAGTTCCAGGTGGAGACCCTGAGACCCAGTGTTTCACAAGATCCACATGTTCTTTTTTTTTTTTTAATTTTATTGTTGTTGTATTACATCCATCCCCTTTTTGCTCCCCTCTGTCCCCCTCCCTCCCCCATTCCCCCCAAAGTCAATCCCACCTGTTGTCCATGTCCATGGTTCCTTTATACTAGGTTCTTGTAGATCCACATGTTCTTATGATCAGGCATGTTTAGAGAACTCTGGACTATACTCCTCTCCCAGCTGATGGTCCTAGTTCAACCTATTAAGCTGCTCACCCAAAACATATTAGATGACTTTATACTCTCCTTTACCATCTACCATTTGATTTTTTGTTCTATCCTTCTTTTTAAAATTTGTATAACTTAAAATGTTTATTTTGTATATTTTATTGATTATGCTATTACAGTTGTCCCAAATTCTTTTCCCTTTGCTCCTCTCCACCCAGTCCCCTCTGTTCCCTCCGTCGGTCTCTCCACCCTTAGTTCATGTCCATGGTTGTACATATAAGTTCTCTGATTCTACCCTTGCCTTTATTATTCTTTTTTTTTTTTTTAATTTACACAAGTTTTTTTTTTAAGATTTTATTTATTATTTTCAGAGAGAAGGGAAGGGAGAGAGGTGGAAAGGGAAAGAAATACCAATGTATGGTTGCCTTTCACCTGCCTCCAGCAATGGACCTGGCTGGAGACCTGGCCTGCAACCTGGTTATGTGCCTTGGCTGAGAATTGAACCAGCGACCTTTGAGTTTGAAGGCTGGTCCTCTTTACTCTTAACTTCCCCCTGTCTATTTTTCACCCTCCAACAATGTTTCCTAATCCTTGCACCATTTCCCTGTTTTGCCCCATTCCCCCTTCTAGCTGATAATCCTCCCAAAGATCCCATACCTATGTTTCTGGTCCTATTCTGGTTGTTTTGATTGGTTCATTTTTGTTTTCCTTCTTCTTTTCATTTTTCAGGTTTTGTTGTTGGTAGTTATTTGTTGTCATTTTAATGCTCATAGTTTTGATCTTTTTTAAAATAAGTCTCTTGAACATTTCATATAATAAGGGCTTGGTGATGCTGAACTCCTTTAGCTTTACCTTGTCTGGGAAGTACTTTATCTGCCCTTCCATTCTGAATGATAGTTTTGCTGGATCTTGGTTGAAGGTCCTTGCTCATTACTTTGAATACTTCTTGCCAGGCTCTTCTTGCCTGCAAAGTTTCTTTGGAGAGATCAGCTGATAGTCTTATTGGAACTCCTTTGTAGGTAATTCTTCTGTTCTTTTGCTGCTTTTAAGATTCTCTCTTTATCTTTAACCTTTGGCATTTTAATCATGATGTGCCTGGTGTGTTTGATCTAGATCTAGCTTGTCTGGGACTCTCTGTGCTTCCTGTACCTCTATGTCTATTTCCTTCACCAAATTTGGTTTGGAAAGTTTTTCTTTATTACTTTTTCACACAGGTTTTCAATTTCTTGTCCTTCGTCTTCTCCTTCTGGCAGTCCTGTGATTCGGATGTTGGCTCATTTAAAGTTGTCCTAGAGATTCCTAATCCTCTCCTTGTTTTTTTTAATTCTTGTTACCACTTTCTGTGCTGGTTGACTGTTTTTTTCCGTATGTCCCACATAGTTGATTTGAACTCCATTTTCCTTTCCTTCACCATTGGTTTGTGTGTATTTTCACTTGGCCTAGCCTTCACTTTTCCCCCTATATGTTTACCATACTCAAGCATATCTGTCAAGTCTTTGTGCATCTTTATTACCAAAGTTTTAAACTGTTCAGCTGTCAGGCTGGCTAATTCTCTGATGCTTAGTTCAGCCACTAGGACCTTGATCTGTGCCCTTTTCTGAGTCATACTTCACTGTCTCTTCAACTTGACAGGCTCCTGCGTTTGCCTCTGTATCTTAGGTAGAACTGTCGCATCTGTTAGTTGTAGGGGCAGAGCCTTAAGTACTTGTTAGTGCCGGGCCACCTGTTTTACCAGGTAGTGGCACTGTAAGTTGGGGAGGCATCTGAGAGGGAACCATGCTGCTTGCTCAGCACTTACCGCTTTTTAGGCACTTCTCCCACTTTCCACATGGGGCTAGCTCCTCTCTAGTCCAGTGGTTCCCAGAATAGGTGGTTCTGTGGCCAGTTCAGTACTGTGGGGGTCTCTAAACAAATGAACTCTTCCTGATAGTTTCTCTGCCCCAATCCCCACTGGTTTTCACAGTTAGAAAAAGCAACGTGGCTTTTTATTTTTCTTCCCCAATGCTGGAACGGTGAGTGTGAGCCGCACTCTGGTCTGGTGCCCAGAGTGCCTACTGTGATTTTTCTTATCGCTGGCAGACCCCTGCCGCTCTCCCACCTGTGCCACATACTTGTTTTGCTGCCCCACCCAGTGCCTGGCAATCTGCTCACTTAACCGCTTCCTCTGTGTCTGGGCTCTGCCCCTCCTACCTGTCTGCATGAGTCTTTCTTTCTTCTGTCTTTTGTTGGATTTCCACATAGTTCTATATTGAATTGAAAACTAGATGTCTCTAGTTTTGAGGTAGGTGTATTGATTTTGGTTGTGGGAGGAGACACAGAGTGACTATTTATGCCTCCATCTTGGATCTGTGTCTTTCTTTTTCTTTTTCCCTTTCCCTTTCTTCTTTCTTTCTTTCCTTCCTTCCTTCCTTCCTTCCTTCCTCCAGAGGCTCTGCAGTCCTCTGTGTTATTGACCTTTCGGCTACAGTTGACATTGCTGCACTTCCTCCTTAAGGAATCTTCCTACTCCCTTGACCTCTGAAACCCCATTTTCCCTGACTCTCCTATGTCAGAGAAACTGGAAACTCCTAGAAGTTTCCAGTCTATCTTCCCTATAGGTCCTCTTTCATCAACCATCTTTTATTTATTTTTTAATGTTTTCCTTATTTTTAAAAAAAGATTTATTATTTTTAGAGAGAGGGGAAGGGAAGGAGGCAGAGAAGGAGAGAAGCATCAATGTATGGTTGCCTTTCACCTGCCTCCAACTATGGACGTGACTGGAGACCTGGCTTGCAACCTGGTTATGTGCCCTGGCTGGAATTGAACCAGCGAACTTTGCATTCACAGGCCAGCACCTTATCCACTGTGCCACCAGCCAGGGCCTCATCAACCATCTTGAAAGTGGATGTATCCAGGTCCTGAACTGAGCCCATTCTCCCTAGCCATCACACACCCTTCCTCTATTTTATTTTATTTATATTGAACTTATTGGGCTGACACTGGTTAACAAAATTATACAGGTTTCAGGCACACAATTCTACTACACATCATCTGTACACTGTATTGCGTGTTCACCGAAGTCAAGTCTCCATCCATCACCATTTATCCCTACTATATCTCTTCCACCTCTCTCCACACACTTTCCCCCTGGCAATCACACACTGTCCATAATTTCAATACAACCTGCTTCTTGAACTTAAGTTTTTACATCTGAATGCTCTGTTCAATGTTCATTTTGGCACAGACAGTTCAAAATGATCACACCCCAAACCTATCTCACTCCAAAGCCAGCTCCTCTTTCTCTTGTATATCCTACATCAAATGGTACCTTCATCCAGCTAGTTGCCTGGGAATCATCCTGGGTCCTGGCCTCTCCATCATCACGCCCCATAATAGTCAGCTGTTCACCAAATCCTGGGGGCTCTATGTCTGAATATGTGCCCCCTTTTCCCCCCCACTACCTCTGTAGTAGAGGTCCTCACCCTCTCTCACCTGGACTCTCCCACAGCCTCCCAGCTGGCCTCCCTGCTGCCCACCCTGCTCTTCTCCAAGCAGTGTTCCACTCAGCCACCTGAGTGATCTTTCTAAAACACAAGCCTCATCCCAACTCCCCATCATTTAAAGCACTTTAAGAGCTTCTTGCCTTAAAGAGCTTCTTGCCTGCACAAGCTAATGTCCAAGCTCCCAAGGATGGCCACTAAACGCACTACATTATTTCATCCCTTCATGCCACTGCTTACAGGTTCTTCCCTCCCTTCTCTAAACAACTCCCACATCTCCCTCCTCCCTCAGCCCACCTGTCATGCTCCTACAACCTCTTTCCTGGTTCTACATGACTCAGTAGACTCTAGTGACCCCCAAAATGCTCCTGTAACACCCTTTCATTCGTGTATATGACACCTGTGACACCCTATAGATTACTGTGGCAAATGTAGCTTTTAACTGTGAAAGAGAGAAAGCTTGAGGGTTGTTTTACAGATTTACAGCCTCTTCCCACCCCTAGTTGTTACCACAGTGACCAACAGTTGGCTCTTCTTGTACCTATGACTGTGTCTGAAGCCAGTTTTCCTCTTCCTCTGCTTCTCAGGTGACGCAAGAGGACCACCCAGGGATCGGCCCACCTCTATCTCTGTTCTTCGAAGGGAGTGGCCTCTTCCTGACAATTGGCAAAGCTACCAGAAACTTGGCTTTCAACCATTCACATCTAACAGGTGGTCCAGGTATTCTGGCAGAGATGCAGAATCTCTGCATCTCTTAAAGGGGGAAAGATGCAATCATAAACTGCCATGGTGTCGGACTACACTGACCTCTAAGGGCCAGGTCTCTCACTGGTGAGGGAATATTGTACTTGCAGGGGTCCACATGGGGGAAGGATAAAAATCCACATTCCTGCTCCTCTCAGGAATCCTGAGATGGCGGAGCAGACCTTCAGAGGGGCTGTTCACATGCCCACCTGCCAGCCCTATGAAAGGAAAAGTGAATTGGCTGAAACCCATTTCAGGACCCCCAGAACTCCAGGGGGAACTCTCTTGACCGATGTAGATGGGAGCCCCGCCCTCAGCCTCAGCAGGAGTTCCTCGGATCAACATGGTACTGACTCTGTTAGAGGAGAGGGGGGTAACCTGGGCCTGGCGTGCTGGATAATGTCAGAGAACATATTGTTAAGTTGGACTCTGTGGAGCCCTTCAAATGTCCTCTGACCCAGCCAGCCCTGGTAGGCAACGGGTCCCAAGCTCCTTCAAAGGCAAGGCTAGAAAAACTGACAGTGCTCGGCTGTCTTTTGTAACCTATTGAGAGCTAGCCATGCTCTGGGAAGGACCACAGTGGAAGCAGGAGCAGTAAGTTCAACGGAGACAGCAGCAAAACTGCCTGGTCAACCCAGCCCGTGAAGGCAGGGGACTGCCACGCATAGTTGTCCACTGGAAAAGGTTGCTCAGCTGGAGGAGCAAACAGGGCTGAAATCCTGCTTACACACCCATTTGCTAAGCTGCATGTCCTGGTGCAGAACTGCATTTGTTGGGAGAAGGAGGTAACTGTAATTCACACAAAGGCCCTGTTTGGGATTGTCGTGACATTGATGGCAAAGACGTTGGCAACAGCAAAGAGAAACCTCGGAAGAATGCAAGAGAAACCCAGGACCTGGCAGAAGATGGAGAGGATTCGGGTAGCCCCAGCCCCCTTCCAGGTGGGGAATCAGAACTTCAGCTGATAGAGATGCTGCCCAGGACCATGATTGTATCCTACTCCTTCTTGCCTCCTGTTTGCTAACATCCCAGTCCCTTCTAGCTCACATCCAGCCATCCAAGGCCTCTATCGCCAGAGGACAGAAGGCTTGTACGTTCATCACTGTGGCCCCATCCACCTAATCCCTAATGACCCATCCCTGAATAGGGTGGAGGCCACCTGGTAAAGAGAGGTGGTCTCCCCAAGCCCACCCTGTGTCCACCACTGCGCTCAGCTGTTAGCCAGAGACTTCAGCTGCAAAGCTGGGCCACCAGTCTGTGGCGGAGTGCCAGGTGAGAAGGAGCTGTTGAGATTTCTCTCTTTACTCCTTTACTATTTATAGCTCCACTTTAACAGCATCCAGCCCTGGTGACAGCTCACAGGTTCTAATCTGCCAAAAGAACTTTTAGACAGATTATAGTCTTGTTCCGAAAGCTTAGGGCACACAACCTAAGGAAACCTGGGTATTGCCCCTGACCTTTTGGCTGGAGATAGAAGGGGGACAGGCAAGTGACAGATCCTCCAAGGCAGATATGGAGTGGAGGACAGGGTAGGGAAAACTAGCTTTTCTGAGTCCCTATTTTGTGCTATATGTACATAATCACATTTAATTCTCTAACAACCATTCTAACTTAATGATAAATATCATTATTTCCAATTTACAGATGAAGAAACTGAACCTCAGAGAAAAGAAATTATTCTGGCCAGCTAGTAAGCTATAGGGATCTAACTTGAATTCCCAGGTTCGTCTGGCTCTGACACATGGCATTTTTCACCTACTATGTGTCATCAGCAAAGCATCTCCCTTGGGAGAGAGAAATCAAAATAATGAAAAGGAACAGAAGCGCTTTGCTTTAGCAACTGAAGCCCATCTTCCTACGATGTTCTTCCTTCCTGTTCATACTGCCAGGACACCCTCAGGGGAATATTATGCTCTTTGCCTCTCCTAAAGATTTTTATACAGGTGAAATCATTGCATTAAAGCTACACCTTGTGAAGGGGAAGATGAGTGGGTAGATGAACTCATGACCTCATGAGCCAGCAAGGAACCTTCTTTCCCTTCAGCCAGCTTCTCAACCCACCGCTCAACCAAAGAATCATCATCCCTCAGGGAATATGTGCCAAGACCCACAGTTCAGCTAGTGAAATGTGAGAGCAGGAAGGGGCTATAACCCATGATAGCCGTGTTTACTGAGTGCTTGTTAGGTAATAGCCAAGCACTATTCCAGGAACATTAGGTTAATCTTCATACACATGCATACAAATACAAATGAGGAAACTGAGACCCAGGAAAGTAATTGAACTTGCCCAGTTTCTCAGCTCTGATGAAGGGGACTCGGAATCAAACTCACACAGCCTGGCTCCAAGATGCTGCCCTGTCTCTCTAAGATGGTCTCTCCTAGCTGCCCCCACCCCATTTTACAGGTGAGAAAACAAGCTCAGGCAGGCAGGGGAATTGCCCACCAGCCAAGGGCAGAGCCAGGCCCAATGTTGGGTTTTCTGGGGCTCGTGATCAGTGCACCCAAGACTCCAGGTGCTACTGGCACTTTACTTAGCTGAGATTTCAGATCTCAACGTTCTAAACTATCTGTCTGACCCTTTTCTGCACTTGAACACCCCTGATGGGCTCAGGAAAGGCTAAATATAGCTTCTGTTAAATTCTTTCTTTCTCCCGTCCTCAGCAGGCAGCTCCAAACAGAAGCTGAGAGGAACGTGGCACCTCTTACATCCAGCAGTGCTAAGACTGACTCTAAGCACTCCCTGCAAGGCCAGCAAATATTTGGATAATCTTTCCCCTACAGTAGTCTCCTGTGGAGAACAAATGGATAAAGGAGTGATCTTTCAGCGGATTCCACAGGAAGGAACATTACATCAGTGGAGGGGATTTTTGACTCTCAGATCTTTTAGGAAGGAAAGCAGATTTGGAGGCAGGGGCTGCCTACATGCCTGCTGTGCCCCTGGCCCCAGTGGGGCAGGGCTGTGGAAGTCCTGCAGCGAGAGGTAAAGAGGGGGGCAGGTGAAAGTGCAGCCTTCAGTCAGCCTAGCCTGCCTGGGCTTGAGGACTGGCTCTGCTGCTTAGGGCTGTGAGACCTAGGGCAAATTTCTTCACCTCTTTCTGGTCCTCAATTGCCCCACTGTAACACGGGGATAAAAAGAGGACTCACCTCTTGAATGGGCCCCTGAAACTTAGACCCAACAATGTCAAGGAAGCATGGAGCACAGGCCTGGCTATGCTAAAAAACCATAAACTCAATTACAACCATGAGATCCTTCACTTTCCTTGAAATGAGTTCATAGGGTATGTTCTCTGCTGTTACTTGTCCCTTTTATTGAGCTTCCCTTGGAGGACATGAGGCCTGTCATCTGACCCAAAATGTGACTTCTGGGGGAGGAAGAGCCATGAGGGATGGGATGTGCCGTGGCCACCAGCTCCCCCTCCTGGAATGGAAGTTGGTGGGCTAACCCTCAGACAGCCATTTCCCTACACCGGTCAGGCTGGCTGGGTGAGGACAAAAGCCCTGCAGACTCCTGGGATGGGACATTTCTTCACAAAGGCATGCTACTTTTAAAAGATAAATCCAAATAAATAAATATGTATGAAAAGTAAAACAGTATAAAGCCATTGGGACTAAAAAGGTGTGGTACAGACAGAGCATCGCAGAGTGGAGTGCCACTGGCGGGCCACAGGTGGCCTGTTTGACATGGTCGCCATCTGTGCCCCCATCGCAAGCCCTCTTTCTGCTCTCACCTCCAGGGCTTCTTTCAGAAGATGAATCTGCTTCTATTATTGGTGTCTATGGACTCCCGAGGACACGGGAGTCCCAACGTTCTCCTGGGTTGTTACCAGTTGGGCAATGGGTATCTGAGGCAGAAGAGCCACTTCCCGTGTCCCTGAGCCACCAGTCATCTAAGCCGACATCTGATATCTGTCCAACACTGAAAGCACTGGAGTCGCCTCAGGGGCCTGACCCAGAGAAGGGGCTTGCTGGATATTACGGAAGAGTCCATGCCTGAACCCAGGGTGCAGAGTGGGGTGAGGAGTAAACACACGTTTTACCCACAAAAGAAACCCAACCTTTCCTAAAGGTGTTCATCTATTCCACCTTCACTTTAGGAAAGAAATTCTTGTGATGGGAAGTCTTGGGGCCAAGACACCCTCTCCATGTGTATCCACACCTGCCACAGATCCCTTCCTGAAGTCACAGCTCCTGCTAATAATTCCTTTACACAGTCCAAGAGTCCTGTTTGAGGCTATGGGAAGAAAAAGTGTGTCTAGGGGTAGATGCATGGGGGCGGGGCTAGTATGCATGTAGGGAAGGAGAATATTGACAAGAAATCCAACCATGTGAACCAGAAAGTCTTAAAAACAACTGCAGACCACTTGTCTCCTCTCTGTGTCCCCAAATTATTAGCTCAGGCTTGGGGTCAGGTGAGTTCTATGACCAGCTTTGCACAGCAAGCTGACCTGGTTCCCGGACCCACACCTGGCATTGAGCAGCAGGAGAGGTTGTCATGGCCACCAGGCCCTAAAGTACGACTGTGTCTGGAGTCCCTGGGCTTAGACATGGTAAGGACAACAACATTGCCTGTCCCTGATTTGACTCTGCTGCTCCAGTCACAGAGCTCTCTCAGAATGAAGCCAAAACACTTCATTAAGCCTGGAGGTCAGATAACAGCCCAGCCCTCTTTGGAAACCACACAGGGGCTAGCAGCCCTAATTGATCAGGTCCCAGCCCTCCCAGAACCCCCAGGCATCATATTTCAACACACTCCTGCTCCAGCTACTCTCACAGGAAGGAGAGGGTTTGCTCCCACCTTGTTTTTAATTTCAAGAATACTGCAATTCCCTTAGGAATACTCATGTTTTTATTGCAGTCAGAGTGGCGGCTACCTACTCACTTCAGAGGCTTCAGACCCGACCCCGGTCAAGCACAGAGCTGTGGTCTCTGGAGCTCAGCAAAGGGATCTCACTTTCTGTGGTCCAGGGCTGGCCACAGCGCTCCCAGGTACACCCTGCTGTAGAGCAAAAATGGCCGTTCCGAAGTTCCAGAAAATGGAATTTGGGTCAGGTCAAACCCTCCTTTAGTTGCTAGAGGGGAAGTAGATTGTGTAAACAATCTGTGTAGTGAGGTATTTTATTTGGAGAAATGATCATGAAATAGAAAACTTTCTATTTCATTTTAAATTAAATTTTAAAAATTATTTGTTTTTAGGCCCTGGCTGGTGGCACAGTGAATAAGGTGCCAGCCTGTGAACCCAAATGACACTGGTTAGATTCCTACCCAGGGCAACATAACCAGGTTGCAAGCCAGGTCTCCAGCCAGGTCTGTGGCTGGAGGCAGGTGAAAGGCAGCCATACATTGATGTCTCTCTCCCTCTCTGCCTCTCTCTCTCTAAAAACAATAAATAAAATCTTTTTTAAAAATAAAATTAAAATTATTTGTTTTTAAAGATCAGCTTTGTGTATGTGTTAAGGGTTTAAAAAAAGTGAAACATCTAAGTAGGTTTTCCAATTATATATACACATAATGATATTACATTTATATAATGCATTATGCTTTACAAGTACTTTTGTATGCTAATTCATTAAACAAATCTTCATGAGACCTTACAAAGATCCAGACACATTCCTAGGTATGGTGGGACACAGTGTTGAACAAGATAATTAAGACCCCCCACAGCCCCTTCATTGAGCTCATGCTCTAGTTGGGGCGACAGACCATAAATAGCTGGTAATGAATCAACAACGTAAGGGAGAAAGAAGGACTTTGAAGATGAAAATGTCAGTTAAGAGGCTAAAGCCACACTGTTCAATGTGTTAGCCATTAGCCCCATTGGTGATTTAAATTAGTCTAAATGAATTTTAAAATTACATAAAATTAAACATTTAGTTCTATCTCAAGTGCTGAAGAGCAATATATGGCTAATATCTAATGGTACAAATAAACCTTTCAATGAGCTAGACAGTGACTTGGGACTGATTTAGACTGGCTGGTCAGAATGCCGTTCTGAGGAGATGCCTTGGGTTGAAACCCCAAAATAGGAAGAAACCGACACCTCACAGACATGGGTGGGATTGGGTGGAGGGGCAGAAAGTTCCAGGCACTGTAGGGCAAAGTCCAAATGTAGGTGTGAATGTGGCAAGTTTGGGGAACAGAAAAGAGGTTGGTGTGACTGGAGCACAATGAACTGGAGGGTGTGGGGAATGGAGAACCGAGATGTAGATGGAAGGTAGTAATAGAGCAGCTGGTAGCTGTTCAGGTTCACCATGTTTCAGGCATCTCTGAAGTGGGTACTCCTTTTACCCCTGAGAACACTGAGATACACAGGATTAGACACCCTTAGCCAAAGTCACACAGCTGCTAAAGGGACAGAGCTGGATTTCAACTGAGCGGTGTGGGCTTGGTGCACTTGGTCACTGTGCTGTGCTGCCTCTCCAAAGGGGCAGGACAGGGGCTGGAGCATACGCTATGAGGAGCTGGGACCCTATCTGGGTGTGACAGATAGTCATGGCAAATTTTCAGCCAGGAGGGTACCCCAATCTATTGCACTGTTGAGTGACTAACCTCATAGCAGGGAGAATAGATTATAGAGGAAGCTACCTCATTAATCTAGGCAGTAACTTTATTGTGGCTCCGTTGGACACAGCACTTTTATTTTTTCATGACTTATCTTCTTCAAGGACTTTGGCAGATAAATCAATGCACCCTTTAAAAACAAAACAAAATGAAACAAAAAACCCAGCCCTGGCTGGTGGCTCAGTGGATAGGCACCGGCCTACGAACCCAAAAGTCACTGGTACAATTCCCAGCCAGGGGGAATAACCAGGTTGCAAGCCAGGTCTCCAGCCAGGTCCATAGCTGGAGGAAGGTGAAAGGTAACCATACATTGATGTTTCTCTCCCTCTCTTCCTCCTCCCTGCTGTTCTCTCTAAAAAATAATGAAGTTTTAAAAATCTTAAAAGAAAAAAACAAAACAATACTAATTTACTGATAGAAAAATCCACTTTTTGCCAATCTTACCTAATTCCATTTAAGGCATCTTTTCTATATTCTTTAGACTGTTATCAAATTAAGCCAATGAGTTTCCTGAACTGGGAGGTTAACTGGGGCTCCAGCAGGGTTGTTTCCAGCTAGAAGGGGCAAAGTCTTGGGTGGGCAGCCAGGGTGTGGTGATTTTGCAGGGATGAGAACTCCATGGATGGTAGAGTATCCAAGCATCCTGATCGTGAGCACCCAGAGGGGCAGGCACCTCAGGGATAATCAAGGCTCCCCATGCCTGTTTATCCTGTGATGCTAATTGTGGCTGTGGTGTCTGTGTGTTCAGGGTTCTTTTGGAAAAGACAGAATAAAGGCAAACTGACAGACCTCCCAGGGAGGAATGCATGAATGTTATTTCATAGAAATCTTCGCTGGGCTCTTGCAAACAGTTGCCTAAGGTGCTTATGTAAATACAACCTGTAATTGCCTCCATCATCAAATTCTTTAACACTCTCCCTCATCAAATTTTTTTTTCTCCAGATCTTCTCTCCCCAGAAGCAATGGAATAAGGCGGGTAAGATAGCTCAACAAGTGTTCCCAGCCATGGCTACCTTGTGAGGCCCGGAGTGTGGTGGCTTGCTTTGAGGTACAGGTTCCAGTCAAGGGCCCTGCCCTGCAGTGTCGCCCTTTCCCCTATGTCAGGTTATCTAACCTCTCCTTGGTTCCCTTTCTTCATCACTAGAATGAAGATAATTATTGTTAACTATTGTCCTACCTCATTGTGGTGTTGTGAGAATTAAGTAAGTAAGACAGAACAATTACCATGGTTAGCTATGACCTCACATCACTGTTGCTGGGAGGGAGAGAATAGAAAACCCACTCTTAAGGCTACAATGAGTAAGGATCCAGAAATTACCCAGGAAGCAGTCACCCTAGAGCCTCTGCAGGTTAGTCAGGGGATTTTCCTAAGCTCCAGTGTCCCAAAATTCACCTCACAAGCGAGATCAATGCCACCCCACAGCCTGGTTGCAGTTTCCACCGGCTCAGCAGCGCCAAGCTCCAGGGCGCAGCAGCGGGTGCGCCAGACACTCCCACTTGGCCTGCTCCCTGTCCCCCGGGGCTCGGCTTGGGGTCAGATGCAGCAGCTCCTATAGAATGTGAAAGAAGGACCTTCTCAGTTTGGTGGGAGGAAGCTAAGCTAGCTCAGGCAAGGCTAGGGTTCTGCCATAGGGTGAGTAACCCCAGAGCTGATCGGACCCCGGTCTGTGGCCTCCTCTAGGATTGCCTTCTTGGGGCTGTGGAGCGAACACTGCCCATCCCACATACAAGCTTCTTCGCCAGCTGTCTCAACAGCTGATGAGTTAATTCCCAATAACACTGACTCACAGGGTAGCAGTTCCCTTTTCGGCCAGAACAGTCTTATATAGATTAAGTCTTTCTCTCAGGTAAGGGAAGGTCTTTACTTTTCAGTAGAGGTAGAGGAAAGCAAGCAAAGTGTTGTGATTAGGAGCACAGCCTTGGAGCCAAATTGTCTAAGTTTGAATCTGGCTCCACCACTTACAGAGTGGAGTGACCTTGAACAAGTTATTTAACCTCTCCTTGTCTCATCTGCAAAATGGGGATAATAACTACTTACTTCATAGGGTTGTCATGAAGGCTATAGAGTTAATATCTATATAGTGCTTAGATGTATGCCTGGCATATATTAAGTGCTTATATATAAGTGTTTAATAACTAAATGTTTAAGAATGGGGAATTAGTTATATAAAATCTGTGTAGTGGAATACTACATAGCTCTTAAAATCTTCATCACAGATCATGGAACTATATCCATGACCATTAATAGACACTAAAACAAACTACATTATAGCATTATTGTTGAAAGAAAGCAAATAAAGCTATATACTTTGAAAAGTGTGTATGCCAAAAGGGTTTTTCTGTCTTCCAAAATTTTTACTCTGTATTACTTAGTAAAAAAATTAGAAATTAGTCAATAATTTTATTGACTAATAAAAACAATAACAATTATTCAACTATAGTAGATGTGCATAGTCTAGATTAGATGATGATGATGATGGTTCTCTACAGTTCCCAAGCACATAGATCATTCAGAGTGAAGGCTGAGAGGTGACTTACCACCACATGCTTTAATAATTAGCCAAATGTTATAATCAAAAGTGAATATAGCTGGTAGCACAGTGAATAAGGCACCGGCCTGCGAACCCAAAGGTCACAGGTTTGATTCCCCAGCCAGGGCACATAATCAGGTTGCAAACCAGGTCTCCAGGCAGGTCTGTGGCTGGAGGCAGGTGGAAGGCAACCATACATTGATGTCTCTCTCCCTCTCTGCCTCTCTCCCTTCCCCTCTTTCTAAAAATAATGAAATAAAATCTTAAAAATTAAAAAAAAAAACAGTAAAAAATAATATCATGTTTATATGAATATGACACACTATTTTCCTTCTGGGAATAAGCAATAGCTAATCATGCCAACTCAGTCCAGATTTAAGTCTTACTTAAGCAACAGGTGACTCACAGATGCAAAATAAACAAAGGAGCAAATGGCAGTATGTGAAAGCCTCCAATTGAGCAGGTTTGTCAAGGAGGGGAGTGAAGGGGGAGTTGAGAAAATCATATTGCGTACATAGGATGGGGTGGGGTGAGGACGGCATTCTTCTAGCCACTGAATCAGAGGTTTCAAAAAGGAACTGGAACTTCAGGGGCTGCTAAAATAAAGGAAGGAGATAAGCATCATTTTTTACTGCTCGTTTGTGTAGAGTTTGCACGAAGAAAAGAGTAAGTCAAGAATTATTCCCTGAACCATGACCTTAGTAGCGGGGCAGACTTCTCAATACTGTCACCAAGCCACTTCTCACCCTGCTCCAGGGTCTTTTAAAACCCAAACACGGTATCTGGGCTCTGCTGGATGGGACCAATATTAAATTAAGCACCCTGTGTCAGCAGTGGTAGGATGAATCTAAAAACCACCTTGACTTCACTTCCAAGGTGCCCCGTCTGGCATTGCCTGGTTTTGCTGTTAACACTCATAGTTTCACGTACCCTTTCCGAAATGCGTCCTGTGTCAGTTGTCATGATCTTGTTCCTCTCCATATTTTTGGTTCACAAGGTTTCTTCTTAGTATCACATTATGCTCAGAAGATGTAAAGAGCTCTGAAAGAAAAACAAAATACTTGCTGCAATTCTGAAATGGTGTAGGCTGAATGAAACTTTAGACCGATAGAAACTGGTTTCAGTTCCCCCTACCATCTCTTGAAATGTCATCACCATAAAGCCTCTGATAGAATTTAATGTATTCACAAACCACTTTAATATTTACATGAAAACGATCATTGCAACTGTGCCCTAAACACCTTAGCTGACTAGAATGGCTTTTTTCTTTCCAAAGAACTATGGGGTCCCAGGGGCTGCCTCAGCACCTCCCAGGGCTGTGTCCAGTGCCCAGGCAGCAGGAGGCTGGCAGCCTGTGCTCCTTTTCAGCAAGAATGAGCAGTGATTAGAACACCCAAATGCTTTTTGTTGATGCTTGTTGGGGATCAGCTTCTAAGCTGCAGGCTTGTAATAACAGGGGTCACAAATTTATTACCAGGAGAACTGGTTGCACATTTGAAGGCAGTGAAAAGAATCACTAGAATAAGTGCCATAATCACTTGTAAAAAATGTTTATTGTGCTTAGACAAGGAAGGGCCAGCTGAAGTTAGAGCTTTTTTCCTCCCAAGAGCATCTGGTTCAAAGCCATGGAGGAGAAAAGAACAAGGATGTGTCCGCAGGCTTTGCGAGCGAAGTGCTCCTAACCCTTCAGACACGTGTGGTAACAGGCCTCCCTGAGGTGGGGACGGCTGCCTCCTTCTTTCAGCAGGCTTCTGACCCCAGGAGTTAAGAGAAGCTACACTGATTTACAGCTGCATTGCTTTTCCCTTCTTTCTGATCTCCCAGCCTGTGGTCTATTCAAAGCATACTCAAGGGAAAGAGACGCCAATGAATCTGCCTAACTGGGAAGTGGTTTTGAGCAAGCACCAACATTTGGACACACACTTTGTCTTAAAACGGGTCCCCTGCGCTTCAGTGGAGCAGGGCAGCAGTCTGCAGGTGTCTGCAGTGGCTCCCAGAATTCAGCGCAGGTGACCCTGTGTGGGGAGGTCTCCAGCTGCTGGTTAGATTAGGATCCACACTGGTGAGTGCTAGGCAGGCAGCCCTCCCTTCAGTTCTCCCCCAGAGAAGCAAAAAGGAGGGAGGGAAGTATCTTCTGGACCAGCGATACAAAGAGAAAAAAGAGGGCCATTTAGATGGAAAGCTGTTGTATTTTTTTTTTTTATTGTACTTATCGTTTATGAATTTTAGATTGGTGGAAAAATTTTCCCCCCGATCAACACAGCTTCTCTATAAGGACTGAAAATTTTCTCCTATAACATTATTTCAGTGGAATTGATTTCCTTGATGGAACAGCATGTAATTCTTTCACATCGCTGTCTCAAATACGTGTGGGTGTGTATTTTTTCATAAGAAAAAAAGCATTATCTTTCTATAATCAAGTCACAAAATGAATAGCTCTGTTCAACGCTGCATTTTCTTTACTTTCCCTCTGCAAAGCTGTTTGGGGGAACATGCATATCTTTGGACATCTTTCACTGGAGAAAAAAGGTTAGGCCAGCTTGACCAAATCCACAGAGGAACCAAATAAGACTTTAGGTACCCCAGTATCGTTGAAACAGTATAAATCCATTCCTGGCGGCACTGTAGGTAGAAGGGTGAAAGACTGAGAAGCAACAGAAGAAGCTGGCCAAGAGAGGGCCTCCTTCCCTGGCCCTGGGGCCCTTGTTCCTGCTTCTGCACCTGTTGGAGGGGCTCTAGAGGCTGGGCAAGCATAGTGCTGCTGTGCCTGGCATAGCGTGGCTAGAGTAGCCTCCCCCCCACCTCCCTCCCACCACTGGGCAGGTGTCTGCCACCTCTTCCTTTGTCCCTTAAAAGGCAATTTTGAGTAGAGAGAACTAAAACCTCAAAGCTACTAGTTTGGAGAAAACTTATTCTAGGAGGTTCATGCGAACTTGGTGGAAAGACTGAGTTGCCCACTGAGCTCTGCCCCCTACCCCACCCCACTCCCACATCTCCAGAATTCAAGCTGTGGGTCTCACACTCTTCCCTAAAGGACAGCTGTTACACTTGAGAAGAATCACCCAAAGCTAGCAGGTCTTTCACACGTCATAGGCAGCCCCCAGTGATGGTGTGCGGTTCACAGCCCAGCACGGGGCAGTCAGTCCGAACCCCTGAGCCATGACTGCTTTAAGGTTCTGCATTAGCTGCTCTCCTCACCCACTATCTCCTTCCACTCTCAACATGTTTATTTTCCATCAAGGTGATCATGCCATTTCTTTAATCCTTAACATATACTCTTCCATGGCTGTGTTGCTCAGGCTTTTCTGAACACCAGCGTTTCTAAAAGCTACCTATTCCCTCTAAATCTCCAACTTTTTGTTTTTAATATTCATGTATTCTTTTCTTTTTCTTTTTTACCTTTTTATAAATTGTTGTTCTTTTACGGTTGTCCCAATTTCCCCCTTGCTCCACCAGCCCCCACTCCCAGCATCATCCAACTCTTTAAAAAGATTTTATTGATTTTTTTCAGAGAGAAGGGCAGGGAGGAAAGAAAAAAGGGAAAGAAGCATCTTAAAAAGTTAAAAACAAACAAACAAACAAAAAACCCTGCCTGGTGGCACAGTGGATGGGGCACCAGACTGCGAACCCAAGGGTCACTGGTTCAATTCCCAGCCAGGGCACAAGGACGGGTTGCAAGCCAGGTCTCCAGCCAGGTCCTTGATGTCTCTCTCCCTCTCTCCCTTCTCTCCTTTCCATTCTCTCTAAAAATAATAAAATCGTTTTAAAAATTAAAAAAATAGAAAAAGAGGCATCAATATACAGTTCCTTTTCACCTGCCTCCAGCTACAAACCTGGCTGGAGACCTGGCTTGCAACCTGGTTATGTTGCCCTGGCTGGGGAATCGAACCAGTGAACTGGGTTCACAGGCCGGCACCAATACATGTTTTTAATATTTATGTATTCTCTTCTTTTTTTATCCTTTTTACCTTTTTAAAAACTGTTGTTCTTTTACAGGTGTCCCAATTTCCCACCTGCTCCACCAGCCCCCGCCCCCAGCATCATCCAACTCCTTTTAAGCGACAATTTGCAAACTCCCTGGGCTTCTCTGTGGCTCCCGCTCCCTTTTTTCCCTCCCTCCTTGCCTCTCTCTCCTCTCGCCTACACTGCACTTCTCTCTCTTCAGCCATCTCCCTTTTCCTCTGCTGTCTCCTCTGTGCTGTCACTTTTCTATTTTTTCCCACTCTTTCTTTACCCTCCCTCTCCTCTGCTGCCCACCCATCATCTCTACCACATCACTGACCCCAGGGAATATGGATGGTTGTTCCATGCAGATGAGAACAGCTAACTTGATTTCTAAAGGGTTTTTCCAACTCTAGTAGTTGCAATTCATGACTAAAGCCAAAGAAGGATGATATACTTTAGAAGTGTGCTGCTGTTCTCTCCTTACTAGTGTTAAGAACCTGGGCTTCCTTCAAGTTCCCAGTGTCCGGTCCTCCACTAATGTGGTTCTTGTTGTTTCTAAAGGCAAAGTTCTTAGTAAGACCTACAAGGCCACACATCCAATGGCTCTGGTCCCCACTGACCTTTCAGCCTCATATGGTGCCACACCTGTGCTCTGAACTTCTGCCACACTGCTCCTCCTCAGTTCCTCAAATGTGCTATATTCCCTACCCTTGGACTTTTGATCATGCTAGTCCCTCTCGTTGGAACACTCCGTCTCCTTGCCCTACTTTATCTGGTTAACTCCTTTTGCTCATTACCTATGGCTATGCAACAAGTTCCCCAAAGCAGCTAGCTTAAAACAACAAAAATGTATTATCTCACAGTTTCTTTGGACTAGGAATTTGGGAGCAACTTAGCCTAATGGTTCTGGATCAAGGCCTCTCAGGAGGTTACATTCAAGCTGTCAGCCAGGGCTTCAGTCATCTGGAGCCTGGGAATGTCTTTCCCAGCTCACCTACTGGTAGACCTTGCTGCCTCTTGGGCTGTTGGTAGAGACCTGAGTTTCTTGCCACATGGCCTCTCCATGGGTGACCTGAGTCCATAGGATATGGAAGCTAGTTTCTCCCAGATTGAAAGAGAGAGAAGCCCCAAATAGAGGTTGCAGTCTTTTGTAACTTAATCACACAGATGATATATCATACCTTCTGCCATCTGCTATTGGTCAAGAGACCAATCTGGTTCAGTGAGGGGAGAGACTACACATGGTGTGAATTCAGGAGGTGGTTTAGTTACCAGTTCCTTTCCCTTAACATACATTTGTAGGAGTGTGTGATTAAAGTTTGTCTCTACCATTGGGCTATAAGCTTCTTGAGAATAGGTATCTGTTTTGCTCATACGTCAATTAGCTTTTGCTGTGAAACAAACCAACTGAAAACTTAGTGGCTTAAAAAAGCATTCATTTATTTTTTCTCATGGGTCTGTGAGTCAGCTTGAATTCTGCTGATCTGGCTGGGCTTTCTCACGGGTCTGGCATCAGTTATTGGGTTAGCTGGGCTGATTGGCCTAAGATGGCCTCATGCATCTGTCTGACAAGTAGCTGGCCATTGGCTAGACAATGAAAGCAAATGGACCATGTATCTCTCATTACACATAATCAGCAGACCAGGCAGGGTGTGTTTGCCTGACAGCCCGAGGTGTTAAGAGTAAGATTGGAAAGGTACCTGGCTTCTTGGAAGAGTTGGAAAAGATACATCACTTCTATCAATTTCTATTTGCCTAGACACAACCTGCCAAGATTCAAAAGGTGGAGAAATAGATACAATCTCTTAATGGGAGAAAAGCTGCAAAGTCACACTGCAGAGATATGTGGATAATGGGAAGGGGGAAATGCAGTCATTTTTGTAAACAATTTACCACTGCACACCATACCCCCAGAGCCTAGCACAGTGCCTAACACATAGTAGGTGTTCAATAAAAACAGTATGTCTTGGATGGGGTTTGAACATTTTACCCTTTTGTTGTCCTTACTTTGCCCTTGGCTTGTCTCCCTCACTGCTATGCAAGCACTGTAAAGACGGGGAACCTGTCTTATTCATGTTTGTGTCCCCATCACAGTAACATGGCATTGGACTTCAGTGGTGGTAAATAAATGTCATGCTGACTTTTTTCACCCTCTTTGCAGATCTCTATTTTTTGCCTTCCTCAGAGTTTAAGGCTTCCACAGCATATTTGCATAGTCTTTGCAATCCAACAGATCAGGGCTGGCATCTTGAATCTGTCACTTACCAGCTGTGTGGCCCTGGGCAAGCTCCTTCACCCAGCTGAGCCCCAGTTTCTTGTTCCACAAAATGGGGGTGCCTGACTCAGAACTGTTCTGGGGTTTAAGTGCAGCGGTGCTGAGCACTATCCCCTTCCCTTTACCCTAATGTCAGACATCACCTTGACATCTGGCTCTCCTCCAGCCCCAGCCCTGGCTCACCTGCCTGTTCCAGGAAAGCCACACCTGCTCCATGCCTCTCTGGGTCTCCTGAACATGGTCATTGGCATCAATGTGAATACAGCTACAGCTCCAATTACCAGGAAGAGACTGGCCATCACAGATGACTGTTGCCACTGCCTGGCTGAGCGTCTCTAGTCCTGAGGCCAGAGGGTCTTCTTGTTCCCTTCAGTTTGCTGAAGGTCCAGCTGCCTTCTGCTGCCCTGTCCTACAGACTGTTTGCTCTCCAGCCACCAGAACACTCCCTGCTCAGGCCCATTTTTTAATCCTCTAGGCATTTCTTCTTCCCAGATCAGCTGCCTTATCTCTATGTTCTCCCCTTTACCTCTTTATAGCTCCTTCTCCTCTCCTTCCTCGCACACCCCAACCCATCTTACTATTGTTTCCCTTTTCCCAGATGCTAAGCACTTTATATTAATTATCTCATTAATTCCTACACCAGTGCTAATGGCATAAGAACTATTACTACCACCATTTCTGTGATGAAAAGATGGAGGCTCAGGAAGTTCAAGTAACTTGTTCACAGTTGTACACTTGGTGGACAGTAGAAACAGGATGAAACCCAGATTCTGGTCCCAAAGCTTAAACTCTCACCCCCTAATTTATATCCCCTTTCCTGGTTGGTTAGTTGTCCACCCAACTTCCTGCTAGAATGTTTCTTCTCTCTATATGGCTGGTCTTGATGTTATGGATGTTTTCTCAAAAATTACCACCATCTTCCTCAACTCTTCGCTTTTCCCTTTCACTTGGGGCAACACAGTTCAACAGAACTTTCTGGAATGATGGAAATGTTTCTGAGCTGTCCATTATAGTAGTTATAGACAACTGTGGCTTTTGAGCACTTTTGATATATGGTTAATATGACTGAGAAATTACAATTTCTCTAGTAATTGCCCTGAGGTAAAATTTTATCTTATTTTAATTCACTTCATTGTAAATACCCACATGACGATTACTTTAGGGCAATGAAATTCTAGGGTTTCATCTTCATACACCTATTACTGGAAGGAGGATGGAGAGTCAGGCTTGGGAAAGTGAGATGGAAAGAGGCAACTTGAAGAAGCTCCAGAACTGTATTCTCATGAATACTGACTTACAACAATTTCTCATAAGAAAAAATCATTTAATGATGCCCAGATTCCTGGTTCAAGAGTCTGAGCCTCTGCCTTCCAATCACCAACTTCCCGGTGAGGTCATCAAGAATGCCAGGCCCCAGATATTATGTTGAGGCTGTCTAGGTGGACAGCTCTTCTGAGCCACATGCAGGTTAAAATGTACCATTCCAGTATTGGGAGAGTGAGAAGTCACTGAAGTAAGGTTTCCTTTTCAGTGTATGCTGCAGATCAATATTTAGTCAATATGACCTTTGGCCAGCAGTTTGCAATTCTATAGCACTTCCCATCTCTAGAAATGCAGATTTAGCCCTGGCTGTTGTGGCTCGGTGGATTGAGCATCAGCCTAGGAACCAAAAGGTCCCAAGTTCAATTCCTAGTGAGCATACATGCCTGGGTTTGTGGCCAGGTGACCCAGCAGAGGCCACGCAACAATGTTTCTCTGCCTCTCTTTCTCACTCCCTCTGCTCTATCTAAAAATAAGTAAATAAAGTCTTAAAAAAAGAAAGAAAGAAATGCAGATTTAAAAGTTCCAAAACCTCATTACCTGCTTTTTTTTTTTTTTTTTTTTGGTATTAAATCAAGACAGCTCCCAGAAATTCCACACAAAGAGATCTCTAAGACAGTTACTTAATAAATTTGATCATTGTGATCCTTCAAAGATGAAGAAATTCCCATTGGAAAAGTCTGCCCACCACTGGAAGCAAAAAATTTATTCTTTTACTTTCATTTGTCCGGTTATCCATCCATCCACCTACAAACATTTTCTGAGTTCATAAAAAGTTCTATAATTCAGATGGGATGAGGGAGATTTAAAAAGAGAGAAAGACAAATAACTTTTATAGATTGAACTTCTTTTTAACTTAAAAAGTCAATAGGTAGTTTTCATGTTAGTAACCCAGAAGGACATACAGTACCAAGTCCCTGCTTTTAGATCCTTTACCAGGTATCTTTTATTCATTTATTTACTTTTTGATTTTTGTCACCTCCATTTAATGCACAGGCTGACCATTTAGTTATTGTCACAAGAATTTCAAGGTTATAAAGCACTTTAATCATATTTTCATTATGGAACTGACCTCAATAAACTGCAATTTATCTCATCACATATGTGCTTCTGTCTCTAGTAGGTGTCCCTGAGGACTAGGACAGCATACAGAGTGCATTATCCATGCTCGCTGGAACACCACCTGGCACGGAGTGGGTACTTACCTGAAGGAACATAAAATCACAGAAATGTGACACACGGTTAGATCCCTGATCCACTCAACCAGCAGTCAGTCTCCAACCTGGGAGTCAAAATCCCAAAGGAATCTGAGTCAACTTGTGCTGAGATCAGCCTCTCATGAATTCACTGGCTCCAGCCCTGCCTTAGTTATATTTTCTGCCTGTAGTGTCTCATGGAATAAAAAATTTCTGAGTGTATTGACCACAAATCTGACCTTGTTTTTTTTTCTTTCCTTCTTTTTGTGCATATGTCCTTAAACTTCATCAAGTTCAACCGCTGTCCTCTATCTACCTCTAACAACACAATATTTGGTAAAGATTCTCATAGTCTTTATCTATGACTTTTATAGTTTTATAAACTTTTGTCACATATATTTTGACATGTACCATTATAGGTTAGAATATGTTTTGGAAAAAAGCCTTTTTTGAATATGAAAACCACCCATTCTGCCTGTTTGTCATTTATATATGTACTTCTCTGAGTGCCTTTTATAGATCCAATGACAAAACCTGTATAATAATCATTTATTTGAACACTCATGCAACAAATATTTATTGCATGCCCACCGTATGCCAGGCACTGCAATTCTGTATTGGGTTAAGACTGAATATAATTGCAAACCAGAAATGTTTTCTTATTCTTCCCTCCCTAACTGCTAGTCTCCCCTGTTTAACCTCTAGAGCAAACATTATGTTTGGTGCTACGGGCTCAGTTGGGATCCCCCAAATTCATAAGTTGAGGGCCTAACCCCCAGTACCTCAAAATGTGGCTGTATTTGGAGACTAAGGTAAAATGAAATCATGTGGGTGGGTCCTAACCCAATATGACTAGTGTTGGCCTTACAAGAAGAGAGTAGAACAGGGACAGATAACAGTGGGAAGACCATGCGAAGGCACAGGAAGAAGACAGACATGTACAAACCAAGGAGAAAGACCTTGGAAGAAATCAACCTTCGGACACCTTGGTCTTGGACTTTCAGCCTCTAGAACTGGGAGGAAAATAAATCTGTTGTTTAAGCCATTCAATCTGAGGCACTTCGCGATGGCAACTCTAAGCGGGCTCTGGCAATTAATCACCTCTGTGTAGATGATGTCTTTTTCTTTTATCTTCCTTAAAAAAAAATCTTCCTTTTGTTTTGTTTTGAACTGTAGACAATCTTTCAGAGATGCTTTCTTTACTTTTTATAGGCATGTCTTTTGTCCTTGTTATAAAATTCCTTAGCCCCTGGCTGGTGGTACAGTGGATAAAGCGCTGGCCTGCAAACCCAAAGGCTGCTGGTTCAATTCTCAGCCTGGGCACATAACCAGGTTGCAAGCCAGGTCTCCAGCCATCTCCATAGCTGGAGGCAGGTGAAAGGCAACCATACGTTGATGTCTCTCACCCTTCCCCTCTTTAAAAATAATTAACACAATCTTTTAAAAAATTCCTCAAGGGAAAAACGAAGGAAACAAGCACTGTTTCAGGGATGGACGTTCACCTCCCCCTGGGCAATAGGCAGGGCCATTTTAAAGATAAAGCGACAGAGGCTCTGGGGAGATAACGAAGTTGCCCAAGATCTTGCAGTTGGCCAGTGAAGCTGGCAGGTTCTCAATAGATCTACTTGATCCCAAAGCCTCCAGACCTGTCACCGCACCAGTCTGCCCCTTGAGTGCCTACGCTGGTGGCTCACAATTACTTGAATACCCATCAAGCTGATAGTCAAAAACTGCTAATGGACTTGACTTCAATAAATGCAGATGGTTTGGCTGACCCAGGGCAATTAACCTGACAGCACTTTTTCTCTCACATTATCAACAGATGGCAGCTCTTGGGGAGAAACTTAAAGACCTCGGGTGTTATGAATCATTATCTTTTCCTCCTCCCAACTAACAGATAAAATCTGCGGGCTTGGCCTTGACTATGCACTTTCTGGATTTTTGTCAGAACAAGCCGCAAACCTTAATGCATTCGGGCAGTCCTCAGCCAACTTGCAATTATATGTGGTGACAGGGAGCATAGATGGCAACCGCCAGGGATGTTGACATCTGCCAATACTGCCAAGTTTCCTTTGGATCAAGAATATCAGCACCTTTCTCCAGAGGACAACTGTTTCACCTCCAACAGAGGCCTGGAGGCAGAGGGGGCTTAAGAGCCCCAGGACAAGTTGCAGGAATGGGAAGGGCAAGAAGCAGGCCAGGAGTGGCCTTAAGGGCTAATTCAACAGTCGTTTAAAACAATCTACAAACAATGGCTATTTAAGTGACCTATTAGTGGAGAAAATGGATATAAAAATAGATCTGACCTTTCGTGTTTTCCTAATTTTGCACCAATTGTATTTATTACCTATTGAAAAAATAAATGGCTTTAGAAAAAAAAAAAAAAAGATCTGTATATTCTGACTTTCAAAGCTTGAAAAAACTGTATAGTTGACTTAATAGCTTTGGCCTGGAAGTCAGTGGAATTGGATGTTAGTTCCTACACTGTCACTCATTTTGTTTATAAAATACAAATTTCTCCTACTTAAAACCCTCAGAAGCTCAATCATCCACAGAATAAATTCAAACTCATTAGCTTGGCCTGTGAGATCAGGGGCATCGAACTCCTTCCTGCCTACCTATCTTAGCATAGGCTGCCAGGAAGCAGAACCAATCCTTAGATAAGGGTTTGGGTTCAAGTAGTGAGCAATGGCTCAAGGGAGGTGGTTCCCAGAGAATGGCAGGGGTGGGGCACGAGAGACTGGGAAGGGAGGACTGCCAATAAAGGATGCATCAGGAGCTGGCGACTATTGTGGGAAACTGTGTTCAATCTCCCAGGGTCCTTCTGAGAGACTGTGTAGAGCACACCTGGGAATTATTGACAAAGGGCAAGGAAGCTGGGGGGCTTGTCCATCAGCTCCCTCCCTCACTGGTTGAGGGGTGACCGAAGGGCACTAACTCCTTCGCCCTTCTGGTCTGCTACATGCAAGGGTGGAACACATTCTCATGACCGAACATTGTACTCAGACAGGGGGCTGCAGGTGCTTGAGCTGGGACGCTGCAAGTGGGCTGGACAGATCACAAAATGGCCATAATACTGGGCTGCGTTTCCATTAAGAGGTGGAATATATTTCTCTACCCCTTGAACCTGGACTGGCGTTTTGGGGAATAGAATACAGGGTTGGCAAGGTTGTAGTAGGTCTTATCTAGGCCTCAAGAAACCTTCTAGCATCAGCTTTTATTTTCTTGGAACTGTGCTGCCATTGTGTGAATAAGGCCAGGCTAGGTTCCTAAAAGATGAGAGACCACATAGAGCAGAGAGGAGCTACCCAGCTGAGCACCCCCAGATCAACCAGCCCCCAGCCAACTTGCCAGCTGACCAAAGACACATGAATAAGCTCAGCCCAGCCCAGAACAACTTAGACAAGCCCAGCCTAGGTTGCTAAGCTCATAACATAAATTAAATAAATTGTTATTGCTTTAAATTACTAAATTTGGGGGTGGCTTATTATGCATCAAAAGATAATTGATATGATATTTAGCTCTAGAGTGGGCCAGGGGTACCAAGAGCATCTACCACACCACCTGTACTAGTAATGGATCGCTGTGTAGCGAATCACATAGCAGCTTAAAACAAGGAACGTTTATTGTTTCACATGGCTTCTCAAGGTCGGAATTTGGAGGGGCTTAGTGGGTGGTTCTGATTCAGGGTCTCTCACAAGGCTGCAGTCAAGATGCTGCCCAGGGCTGCAGTCATGTGAAATTTCGACTTTGGGCTAGGTGGGGAGGGGTGTCTGCTTCCAAGCTTACTCATGTGGCTGTTGGCAAGCGTCTTTAGTTCCTTCTGGCTGTTGGCTGGAGGCCTGAGTTCTTCACCATGTGAGCTTCTTCACAGGACTGTTCACAGTGTGGCTGAACTGTACTGGTCAACACAGACTAACGGTGGAACAATGTTGGGTGACAACACCAGGAGCTGGGCTATTGGGACGCTGTCTCCCACACTCCTTTTTCTCCCTCATCCACCAAAAAACACCCTCTGCCATACACCTCACCCTTCAAATGACTTATGCATTCTCTGATTACAGTATAATGATAACAGCTATTATTGTTTCTGCAACCTACTCAGTGCCAGGCACTGTGATAGTTTATGTATAAAAACCACATCCTTTCTTGATCTGTGAGCCATTGTCCTTCTGGGAAAGACCTCTCATAATATTGTGATATAACAAAAAAATACACATTTGGTCTTCATCACCAGTTCAAAGTCCTTAAAAACCCTCGAGCCCTGGCTGGTGTGGCTTAGTGGATTGAGCATTGGCCTTCGAACCAAAAGGTCTCCGGTTCAAATCCCGACCAGGCTACCTGCCTTGGTTTTTGGGGCCAGGTTCCCAGTTGGGGGTGTGCAAGAGGCAACCAATTAATGTTTCTCTCCCTCTCTGCTTCCCTCCCTCCCCCTCTCTCTAAAAGTAAATAAATAAAATCTTTAAAAAATTTTTTTGAAATTTCTGAGGAAAAGAAGTAAGGTGAGTGGTTTTTTTTGTTATTTGTAATGTGCCCCTTTCAACCATACCTGCTTTCACACAGCCCGTTCCTCCTCTAGGCCTGATGCAGAACCAACGTCAAGGCCAAAGCTGAGGGAGCTGCTCCTCACTCCCGCCACTACACAGGCAAAGAACACAAAACTCCTACCTGCCTTTGTGTTTTGATTTTTCCAATTAAAGGAACTCAGAGTCACTTTTGCTAAAACAGATGAACAACAGCAGAAGGAACACACCCCACCCAGTAAGAACCACACCCACCAGCTCTGGGACCCAACACTTGACCTTTCCTTGGATCATTTTCTCCCTTAGGAGGGAGGAAAAGAATGAAGCACAGCCAGAACTCCTGTGTTCTGTGCCCTTCCCCGGGCTCTGGAGGTGCCACCTGCCACACCGCTTGCCTGCTGGGGCAGCTGGAGGGGGCGTTGGGGAGGGAGTGAGCATCAGGAAGTTGGGCAGCTAAAATGAGCCTGAGCCAACTCCATGGGTGCTGCTGGCTGAGATGCCAACCCCTGGTATGGGCGCACAGATAGTGGCCGCTGGCGGGGGCTGGATGGGCAGCTCTGGATGTCTTGGAAGTTCAGGGATGCCTCAGGCTGGAAAATTTTTCATCTGCATTGAGGTGGGGCAGGAAGGAAGGGTTGGGAAGGCTCCTCTGAAGTCAGCACAGTGTGGGGGGGCGGGGGGAGCTCAGTAAAGAGGAGGGGGCCAGTTACTCAGTTCCTGCCATAGCCTGCAGACTGGAGCCTGGGACCAGCAGCACAGAACCCTCAGCAATACCTTGAGCCTGGTGGGAGTACAGCAGGGGTTTGCCCTGTTGTTCCCTCTGCCTAGAAAGTCCACCTCCACTTTGCCTACCCAGAAGAATCCTTTAAGATTTCATTGGAATGTCCCCTCCCCCAGGAAGCCCTCTTGACTGCGCACGGGATACATTCCTTCCTAACAGCAGACTTGACCTTGTATTGAGAGTCTCTTGTTGATGATATCAAACTTTTCACGGAGGTCCAGGCCCAGTGGCCCAGCAACCTCAGAAATGGAGAGGAACCCTCAGTGAAAATTTGTTGATCTGAATAAGTAAAGAATACCTAAGGTTTTCTACTTGCTCTCTAAGCAGGAAAACCACCACTTATCAGGCACCGTTTAACTCCACTTAGGCACTGGATGCCTCTGTCCCAGATTCCAATGGGCGCCGGTCCTTTCAGGCTCTAAGCACTGCTATCTCCGATCTCCCCGGGGGCTGCATGGTAAAGCAGGGAGGGTGCAACCCCTGCAGTTTGGATTCCTTGGGTTCAATTTTCTCCACCCCCTACTAGCTGTGTGGGCCTGGCAGGTCAGCAGACAGCAGAAGCACCTACCATGAGGACTGGTGATGAGGACTGTGAAGCCACTGCACGCATGAGCACTTAGGAACAGGGTTTGGCATGTAATAAGCATTCAGTAAAGTCAGTTATTATTATTATTATTATTATTATTATTATTCACTCTGTCTTCCCTGGGTCTCAGAAACAAACTCCAAACTATCTCAGGGACTATCCTGAATGTGCCCGGGGACAAAGGCTTGCTGGGAACTGGCCATTACTGTTGTTTCCACAGGCTCAGTCAGGGTCTAGGTGGGGAGGGGTAGCCCTAGGCCAGCGTTGAAGGAGGGAGGGCATGGAGGGGTGACCCCAGCTCCCAGTGACTGATTGCAGGTACTTGTGAGGCTCCCCAGAACTCTGCCCCCTGGTCCGGGGTTTCAGATGAGGGCCTGCTTACATCTGAGGCCTGCTTCTCTGTTTTTGGCCTCCTGGCCTTTACTGCTGTCCTTGGGGACAAGCTATTTTAGGTAGCAGTCAAAATAAAACTGAGATTAACCCAGAATTCTTGGCAGTCAAACAATACCATAATTATGTGCTTTTTAACTTCAGAAATCAGACAGCTGAAGCCGACCCGCCGGGGTCTGCAGGGTGCTTTGAGGATAATGAGGCTTCCATCCTGCGCTGTCACCTTGCACACCCTTGGCAGCTGGAGGCCACCAGGGAACCCTGAGGCTCTTAGGGACGCTATTCCTTCTCTGGGAAGGGGAGTCATATTGTTTGAACAACAATACTACTTGCTTTCACGCTAAATGCTGGCAGGTTGGAAGGGTGACATTACTTTGTACATCATAAATTCTTTTCGAAGGAGTCCTGGTCCCTGGGGCTGGTGGCCATGAGGGAACAGAGGAGGCTTGTGTTCCAGGGCTGGATTTTCAGGGCAGGAAATCACCCAGAGGAATGTGTTTGTGCTTTGATGGCCGACAGGGCGCAGACCCCTTGGTGGGGCAAACAGGCCCCTTCCTCACTGCTGGGAGCTAAGGGGGAGGGGAGGGAATTAGTCACACATAAGAGCAATCGGATTAGGTCCCTGAGAGTAAAACCCCACACTCGAGCCCAGAAAGGGGAAGAAGAATGGGGGATTCAAGGAGATGGGGGAGGGAGTGTCGAGATGGTGTCAGTAAAGGTCGAGGCCTGACGGACAAAGAGGCAGCCGGCACTGTGATTCCAGGCCTGAGCAGCTCCCCCTGCTCCCAGCGTCTGGGAGGGAGAAAGGAGCCCAAAGACCCCAGGGGCAGCCTCAAGGTGTGGCTGAAAACACATGCTTCCCCCAAGACACTGGCTTGACCCTGGGAACAAGAGGCTTCTGAAAATACGATCCCCCTAGGAAGGAAAGTTGGCCTTTTGGGGAGGTCAGAAAGAAATAGAAAAACACACCCCAGTGCCCTCTGTCCTAGCTGTCCTATCGACATGGAGGCAGACACCTTGGGCGGTGACAGGCCTTCTCCCTTCCTTCAGGGAAAGGCTGCCTTAGGGCATCCTGCACAGCCAGGGAGTAGCATGTGGGACCCGCTCTCTCCTGTCTCCCCCTTGAGAAATGCAAATGCTCCCACCCTGGGCTGTAGTTTTGTCCCTTTCATGCACCCAGGAGCCCTCCATTTACCCCTCCCCAGGGTCCTGAGACCAGCCTTCCTGGCAGCTCTCATGGGAGGTGCAGGGGGAAGTGGGGTACATATGTTCAAGGATAGATACCGACTTCCTGCTTGGTTTTAGTTTGTTTGATTTTTATTTTTGTCTCCCAAGCCTGAAATGTCTTCCTCTGCCACACCAACCACAAGAACAACAAGCCTTGGGAGGGTGGCCCTGGGGACTGGGCATGCCCAGAGAAAAGGATCTTTCTCAAGACAGGACCTTGAGTTTGGTCTAGCGGGCAGGCAAAGGAAGAAGAGGCGGGGTGATGAAGGCGGCTGGGAGTTTTAAACAGGTGAGCCTGGAATGCAGGCCCCTCCCCTCCAACCCCAGCTGCTCCTTCTGGTAGAGGCTGAGGGGTTTTCACACTGGAGAGGGTGCCCTGCTCACATTTTCCATCCTGTGTGGTCTCTAATAGGGAAGGGAAGTCGCATTCCAGTGTGAAAAAGAAGCCACTCAACCACCTCCCTCTGGGGACTTCATGACAGCGCCTTCGAACCTGCAGACCTGCAAGAAATGGACTGACCTCTGTGCAGGGCAGAGGGGGCTTTGAACTAACAGGTTCAGATGGCCAGAGAGTGATTAACAAGAGCTGGGACCTGATCCTGTGGAGCCCTGGCTGGTGCTGCTTGGGGACTCAGCCAGAGTGAAAACACGAGGCCTAGAGGGAAGCAGAGGCCTGAGTGACATGGGCGGCTGGTGGCTGGGGGTCTTCATAAAGAAAGGGCTGCTCTCCTGCTGGCCCCATTGTAAGTGGACTTCCTGAGGGCTGCTGGCATTACTGGCCAACTGTGCCTTTGCAGGCTGCTCCCCCTTGAGCGGCATTATCCTCTGACCAATTCGCACACAGGACCCCTGGTTTGTTGGGTTGTCTAAAAACTCCCAGGAGGCAGACCTATATCCGACTGGTACACACAGCAGAGCCTGCAGCGTTCAGAAAATGCTAGCTTCCTGCAGGCACAGCGAGGCTGCATCTACAGGGTGACTGGTGACCCAGTTTGAGTCCCTAGAGGTTCTGCCTGCCACACAGCCTAAATGTCAGAGGACTTTCTCCTCTGAAAGTCCTTTCCAGTGGGTCTTCCCAGACGTGGGCCTCTTTCCTGGGATGGGCCACAGGAGAGGATGGCAGGATGATGGCAATGTCCCCTCTGCCTCCTGCACCCACCGCAGAGCCTCTCCACCCCTGACCTGCCCCCTGTATCTGAACATGGGGCTGGGGAGGGGTCCTCAAAGGTTCCATCTGAAAATATCCCTGAGCGCAGCACACCCTCTAAGCTGTCGTTAGCTGATAACCCAGGCAGCAACCTACTGAAGGGCCGGAAGGAACCAATGACAGAGGGAAGCACGAGGAAGCCTACTTTGCTTTAATGCCATCCTTCAGAATGCCTCCTGTCCTGCAGCCCGCTTCATACCCTGTACTACTTCTCCTCTCTGTCCATGACCCTCACTGCCTTTCCTCACACAATTCCATAATTATCTCCTTATGCTGATTGCCTGTGTCCTTCCCAAAGGCAGAGGCTTGGTCTCTTTGGGTCATGACATTCTCTAAGCACATACAACAGTTCCTGGCACCTGGTAGGCACTAACAGATATGCATTGAATGAATGAGTTCCATATAGATATGGAGGCATTATGGTTTGTAAAGTAATATAAAATGAAGTCTCAAAAAAATAAGCATAGATAAGGCTGGCGATGGCCTTAAAAAGGCCCAGCCTTGCCCTGGGTGATGTGGCATGGCTCAGTGACTGAGCACTGGTCTGAGGACTAAAAGGTTGTTGCTGCAATTCAATTGCAGGCCAGGTCTCCAGTTCGGGGCATGAGAGGCAACTGGCTGCTATTTCTCTCACACATCATGCTTCCCTTTCTCTCTTTATCTCCCTTTCCCCTCTAAAAATAAATAAATAAAATCTTTAAAAAAAGAGAAAAGGCCCAGTCTTCCTTTGCTGATGAAGCTGAGACTCTTTCCATAGGCTTATTAAACATGTTTCTTTTCAGGGGTGTGTGAAATGCCTGTTTATATCTCTTCCACATTTTCCCTCGTGGATTATTTATCTTTTTATGATTTCTAGGAACCCTTTATATAGTCTGGAAACCTTTCCTATACTGATTAGATGTATAGCTCTCAGTTTGGGACTTCTATTTTTTCTTTACAGTGTATTAGTTAAAAAAAAATTTTTTTAATGTATTGATTTGAGAGGGGGGGGGAGAGAGAGAGAGAGAGAGAGAGAGAGATTGCTTCATTGCTCCACCCATTAATGCAGTCATTGGTTCATGTTTGTGTGTGCCCTAACCAGGACCAGAGCCTAAAACCTTGGCATATTGGACGACAGGCTAACAAACTGAGCTACTGGGCCTTAGTGTTGTATTAATTTTAGTACATTTTAATTTATTAATATTGCCTTTGAGGATTAGTGCTTCTGTATCTTATTTAAGGAATATTTTTCTACCCAGAGGCTTAAATATACCATCTAGTATATTTTCTAAAAGTTGTAAGATTTTGGCTTTCACATTTAATTCTTTAACCCTTTAGGAGTTGATTCTGAGGTATGAAGCAAGTAGGGATACTTTTTTTTTTTTAAGATTTTATTTATTATTTTTAGAGAGAGAGGAAGGGAGAGAGACATCAGTGTATGTATGGTTGCCTTTCACCTGCCTTCAGCCACGGAGCTGGCTGGGAACCTGGCTGGAGACCTGGCTTGCAACCTGATCATGTGCCCTGCCTGGGGAATCAAACCAGCAACTTTTGGGTTTGCAGGCGGGCACCTTATCCACTGTGCCACCAACCAGGGCTGTATCCTTTTTTTTTCCCCCTTACTAATCATTAAGTATCTCCTCATCACTTATTGACCAAGTCCCCCCTTTCTGTAATATCATCTTTCTCATTTCAAAGCTCTGTCAGTTAGCAGGTCTGTTTTCAGGTTCTATTTTCTCTTCCATTGGCCAATTTCTTCATCCTTGCATCAGTACATTTTCTTTTAATTATTATAGCTTTAACTAATAAATCTTCTTGATATTTGATAAGGCAATTCCCTCTTCCTTATTCTTCTCCTTCAGAGGTTTGGCTATTCTTAACACTATAGTTTATCTGAATTTTAGAACTATCTTATAAAGTACCTGCCAAAAATCTGTTGGAATGATGATAGAAATTGCATGACTCTGTCAATCAATTTAGGAAAAATTGGTATCTTTATGAGTATGATACGGAATTTTCCTGTCCTGGAACACACATGATTTCTCGCTTTGAAAAGATCTTCTTTAGTACCTTTTAATGAAGTTATCATTTTCTCCAAATAGTTCTTTCACTCTGGAACACTGACGGGGTGTGGCTCATGGTGGATGGCATCTTGCTATGATAACGGGCAGTGCCTGGTCACCTCCAGCATCTGGGGAAATGAGAGCTTCGGCCCTGCAACAGGGACCTGGGGCCATCTTGGGGCACGCTCACACGCCCTTCCAGTCATCGCTACACTCCTCTCTCAGACCCATTTAGGATTTAATTTCTGAAGCACTTGAACTATAGGTACATTTGTATGTAAATTTAGCAAGACTTTAAAGTATGAGTCCATTATCCAAACATCACTGAGTTTCACGTGTTTAAGTCCGTACAACAAGTTCATTTTAAGGAAGTAGAACTATTCCATCTGACTAACTTATCATGTGACTTTTCCAGGAAACAGAGTTTTCTTTCTATATATACCTCCCTCTGTTCCAGACACACTGGCCTTCTTTCGACTCTTCTAGATGTCTATCTTGACTCTAGTTTGTTTTTGATACATGCTGTTCTGTGTCTTTCCCCCTGGAGCCCCACCCGTGCTCTCCATGCGCTGGCGGCACTCCTGCTTATCCTTCAGTCTCAGCGGCAACCTCACCTTTACAGAGAGGCCTTCACTGACACCCCCTAAATTAACGCCTCCAACAGCACCTTAAACTTTCCTCTTCATTCCTATCTCCCTTGCATCAGCTCCTAGCCCTGGGCTGATGGTGATTTGCATGTAATCCCAGCCTGTGATGCCTGGGGTCTAGGCTGAGACTCACTTGCTGTGCAGCATCTTCCCGACCCAGCACAGTGTGGGCACTCATGAACACTTGCTGAATGCTTGTGAATGACTCATGGTTTAATGTGGTGGCTTTATACATATTTATGTGTGTATGTACACATATACATATACATATATACTCATACCTGTACTAGGTCTATCCCCAAAGTATTGAGCCAATGTCAATATAATTAAAAGTGTATGTGCTCGATTTGGCTTAATACTTTTGGGACAGAGCTGGTACATATCCCCTACACTCTATACATGTGCAAACTGCTCCTCTAATACCCAGGAACTGAAAACTCCCAGGGTATGCATGGTCCCATGAGATGCCTTCCTTGGGGTGTGTGTGGCACCAGTCCTGCAAAAGGTATCCATCTGGCACCACTGGCCTTCCAGGAAATGCTGGAGTGAATTTCTGGCTTGTTTTAAAAACACCTCTGAGTTCTTCCCTATATAAGAGTCCAAATAATATTATGTGACACTCCTTTCTCTGGGAGGGAATACTCCTTTCTCCACCTCCCCTGAATGTGGGCTTGCTTTCCAAGAATAAAGTGTGGAACAGGGAAGGCTGGGAGGTTACTTCATAGCAGAGAAATGCCATCAGTTGGTCAAGTGGTCCAGGTTAACATCAGTAATAAATGATGTTGATAACATGTACCCTTGATATACTGTGATGAGAAGGGTGCTTCACTTCTGTTGTCTTCCTCCCCAAAACTCACAACCTTAAGTCTATAAGACAAGCATCAGACAAATGCAAATCATGGGACATTCTACAAAATACCTAACTGGTACTCCTCAAAACTGCCAAGGTCACCCAAACAAGGAAAGTCGGAAACTGTCACAGGGCAAAGGAGACAAGGAAATGCAACATGCTACCCTGGATGGGATCCTGAATTGGAAAGGGACACTGGGAGAAAACTAGTGAAATCTGGATACAAGGTGGTGTTTATTTAACAATGAATGTACGAGTGTTGGCTTCTTAGCATGACAAATGATCCAAGGTGATTTAAGATGTTAACAACAGAGGAAGCCAGGTGAGGCATATTGGGGAATTCTGTGCTCTCTTTGCAACTTTTCCATAAACATAAATCTATTTTTTTAAAAAACCTGGGAGAACCATAAAACCAATTCCATGCCAGGGGAAAGCCACCGGGCCTACTCAGCACTCTGACCGGCCTATTTTATTGTGGAGATGGTGGATGGGGGGGTGGGGGGGGGTGGGCTGGAAAAGAAGGAAGTGCAAGGTCAGGGTCTCAGCTATGAAAACACGTCCTAAATGGGATGAAAACATCAGTGGGAAGCCTGTGTCTTATATAAATAAATAGTAAATATTAAAATAAAATATTTCAGGTGTCACCTGAATCCAAGTACTTTCTCTCCCTTTGACACAGTGTGTGGTTGAAAGATTCCAAAAGGAGGTTCAAAAGCCCACACTGTCCGCTCCTTCTCTAGCTCGGGTCAAGTGTGGGCAGCATCTTTTAACAAACAGTTCTATTCAGGAGCGAGCAATGCCCTGGGCCCCAGGGGAGTAGTGGGTGGAGGGACCTGGGGCTTTGAGAGTCCCTCTCCTCACCTGCCCCGGACGTATCTGGGCAGAGCCGGCTGCGAGGACTGACACCCGGGGCTCCCTGGCGCCAGGCTGAGAAGTGGGCCTGGCAGGCAAAACTGTGAAACCAGACTGAGAAGCAAGCCTCCCCAGCAGGTGGTAGCTGCCTAGTCTCAGCGGGTCCAGGAGAGCCTACTCTCCAGGGAAAGTGAGAAAGACAACTGATTAGCATATTTAGGGAAAAGAGAGAGGTTCACAGAACCAGCTTCACAGCATGGAGCCAAAATTAGCAGGTCTGGTGGCAAGGGGCAGGGCCCTGGGGGGTAAAACCTGTTCCTAGACAACCAGCTCAATGCCAGAGGACACTTTGTGAGGCCCACAAAGGCAGAGAGACAGAAAACACAGCACTAAGAGGTGGGGCTGGGCAGGGAATAAAAGAATGGAATAGGAAAATCTGATTGGAAATACCTAAGCTTTAAAAACGGACCTTGGCTACTGTCTGGGAGTTAGGGCAGCAGTTCCTAAGCAGGGCCCTCGAGATGAGTGGGCTGCTCCTGCGGCCCTCCACCCTCGGGAATTGTGACCAGGGGCTCCCCAGTGCCAAGGAAGGCCCCACTGGCTGGCCTTCAGCCACACCACCTGCTCCAAAACTCAATCCTAGAAAACGTCTTCGAGAACCTAAGAGGTCTCCTTTCCCCAACTGTCCGACTTCTCCCTGGGCAGAAAACCCAGAATCCCTTGTACTGACTGGGCCCTGCTGGCTGGGGCTTCTTCCCATTCTGACCTGCAGCAACAGTCATTTCTAGATAAATATCAGCTGCGCATAAAGAATAGCTCAAGAATCGGGGTTGATATCTGAGATCCCTGCAAAGCAGCGGCACGAAATACAAAACTGACATCAATGCAGCATTTCACCAGGTCTTTTATGGGAAAGGGATTTGGGGGTATGTTCTTGCTAGACCCCGGGTTCTAGGTTGCTTTTGAAAAGTCTCAGATAAGTAAACAGAGCACTGTGGATTTTTAAGGCAGTGAAAACCTACTCTACGATGTTATAATGGTGGCTACACGTCATTCATTACGCATTTGTCCAAGCCCGTAGATGATACAGCACCAAGAGTGAACCCTAAGGTAAACTATGGACTTTGGGTGTTTATGATGCATCCATGCAGGGTCGCCATGGTTAAAAAATGTACCATTCTAATGAGGGATGTTGATAATGGGGGAGGCAATGCACGTGTGGAAGAAGAGGGCCTGTGGAAAGTCTCTGTACCTTCCTCTCAAGTTTGCTGTGGAAAGAACAAGTCTCTAAGGAATAAGCACACTGAAAACTAAGTATTTCTTTTCTGACCCCTTCCCAACAGCATGGCCAGCCCCTCCCCTGGCTGTTACAGGTGTTACAACATACCCTGTTGGGACAGGAACCAGGAACAGGAGGAGGCTGTTGGCCTGGGGGTAAAGCAGAGCTAAGAAGGAGACGCTCCCCCAGAAGTGCATTGGGGCAGCAGCCTCGCGGTGGAGGGGTGGGGGAGCGGTTGGGTTGTGGGGGAAGGGGTGAGGATGAATAAATTTCGCCCGCCCCGCAAGGAGCTTTGGCCCCCTCAATGGAAGGCACAATGTAACCCAGGCCAGCACCTTTCTTCCACCCAGAGAACAGAGCACAGCAGCACGGCGTGTACGTGCACATGTGCATTTGCTCCTTTCCACATCCTCTTGTTTGCTCAGCGCCCTTGGCCCACTGGGACTAGTACAGTTTATTTCTCAAACAACTCTTTTCCTCTTAAGCATTAGGCCACATAGGCAGGAGGACACGAGTTGTTTGGGAAAGCAGAGCCTAAAACCCAGGCTCTCCTGAGGACGAGAAACCAGCGGCTTTTCTCTAGAAAATGAGACCTTATGTTATTTCTGCAGGGAGAAGTGGAATTAGCTGTTTATTGGAGGAGAAAGTTCAAGGCTACTGAGGGGAACAGCCTGCTTGTCTCTGTCATCTGGCAGACAGGATGAAGACAGATAACAACAGAGCACATTTGTAATTACTTGGCATCCTCAGGGGGACTTCAAAGTGTTTTACGGGCCTCACCTGTGTGTGGGAGGTATGTGGGCAATGCAAACCATTTCTGAGACAGGAAAGCTTGAGGCCCAGAAAGGTGAGGCGTTCTCTGTACTCCGAGCCTACCTGTTTCAAAGTGGGGTCTGCAAACCCCTCAGGGCTCCAAGAAACGAGTGTAGGGTTGACCATGAGCATGTGCTGTAAGAATTATTAATGTTTTATTCATTTTGACTCTAATCTAAAAAATACACATTTGTAACACGTGGTTGACCACCTGACAGCTGACTGCTGACATGGTTTCGAGGCACATGTTTGTCTTTGTATTTACTGTCATGGCATCTGGAAGTGCCTGCATTTATTTTTTTTAGTGTAGTGTTCCTCAAACTGAGGTGCATGGATATATTTTTAGGGTTCATTGGATGCCCTAGTTTGGGAAGCACTTCTCTAATGACACACGGCATTCCTGTAGCATCTGCCACATGGTGTGGCTGAACCTTGGGAATATGTCATAGGGAGCTGGTGGGACTGCAAAAGGGCAGCCACAGGGGCCAAAGGAGGTGGTGGTTGGCCTAGGCTGACTTCTGAGAGGTCAGATGGTGGGGTGGAGGTGGGTGTTCCCCAGCAGCAGCGATGCTTGTAAACAGATGGTGGATGCCTTACACCTTTCCATGGGCCACCCAGGGACCAGCCATCACCGGCAGTGGCTGGGAAGGACCCCAGCAAAATATTCAGAGCTAGCTGGAGCTCAGCAGAGCTCAGGGAAAAGAGCAGAAAACCAAGGCAGGGATTCAGAGTGCTACCAGGCCCATCTAGAGGGACTTCTGAATATAGACAGGAGACACCACCCTGTGTTTTAGCAAGCTCTAGATGGTTCTCATTGCAGATGATGGATCCCTAGACCCCACTCTGAGAAAGGTCTGTAGGGTAAAATCCAAAGTCCTAATCTGGCATTAAAGAGCCCCTCAACTTGCCCAGTCACTCCCTAGCATCCCAATACCAGGTTTAAGGGGTACAGGAGCTTTCTGGGTGAAACACTTTCCCCAGCTGACTCCTACTCACCCCACAGTTACATCAAATGCCAGTTCCTCTCTGACCTCCAGATTAGATGAACCTTTCCACCAAACACCCACAGAACCCTGTTCTTCTTGGGGGTCTTCTTCCCCTGGTGGCTAGCCAGCCACTCAAGATTTGTCTTTATCACCGGACTGTGAGCTCCCTGAGCTCAGGGGCTGTGCTGTCTCATTCACTGAGGTTTCCTCAGCACCAGCACAGTGGTAGGCACATAGCAGGGCTTGATAAATATTTGTTGATGGAATAAAATTTGCAAATTCCATGTCCTTGTGGTCTGAGCCTCTGATGCGTGCTCTGACTTGGTCAGAAGTGTCTGGACCTGGCCATGCTCAGCTGAGGCTGCAGTGCTGAAAGCTGAGAAGCAACCTTCTACAGAAACGTTCTTTCATGTGCTGAACTACATACCAGAAGCCTGAATCATAGGACAGTTTTGCAGTCATCCCACATGATTCTCCCCGATCCAGCTCTCCACATAGGCAGCCCCTACTGCCACTCAAGAGCATATCACTCAAAGCCATGGCTCTGTCATATAACATGGTGCCAATATGAGATTTTCTTGAGCATCAGCAGCCTTTGCTTTTGAAGACCACATTCCATATTAAAAATCACTAACATGTTCTCTCTCCCCAGTTTTCCCTTTCTTATTTTGAGAAGTTGATAGCGTTTCTCAAGTCTCAATTTTATTTTTATAGGCCCATGACAAGCTCATTTACCCATTTCTTGAAAAAAGTGGACCTGAGTCCAGGTAGCAACTTTCCAGTTTCTGAACCAACAACAAGTAAGTTTCTGACATCTGCTGGTAGGAGCCAGGCTTCTTTATGAGACTCAGACCCATCTATTTGAAGTATAGCATTTGGCAATCTTCCTGCAGATTCCGTAGGCAGAACAGAGGGAGAACATTCCTGCCACCAGAATGAAGCACCCGTGTCTATGAGTAGGTGGTGAGCATGAGTTTCTAAATGAGGCATTTGGAATGTAAAACAGTCCAAATAGGCCAATCATTGCACACTGACCACAGCAGGAAACTCAGAGAATCCGGGAGAGAGAAAACAGAAGGTGTGGTAGGGAGAGGTGGGAAGAAAAAAGAGCTAATTGAATGGTACAATTATTGAATTAAATGAAAAAAAAAAGCTCCCAAACTTTGATTTAAAATAGTAGATGGAACATCCAATTACATGGAATAAGGAGTGGCTATGAGGAGTTTAATTAGAAAGTATGCCAGGTATTATACTAAGTCCTACAGAAAGGTAGGCACCCTTGAGCAGTCTGTGTATGTAGACAGAATATATGTGAATACTTAGTATTGTACAACAGTGCAACTGAAGAATACAAAGCAATGATTATGGAGCAATAGATGAAGAGGCAGGAATTAATGGGACCTGGGGGAGCCCTGGAAGATCCCACAGAGTCTATGACACCTTAACTGGATCTTAAAGAATGAAAGGAATTTTTTCCAGGAATGAACATAATCCTAGAAAGAAGAGGCAAAATGAGCAAAGCTCTATAAATAAAAAATGATAATGGCAAATTTCACTGGGTGCTTTCTAAATGCTAGGTGCTGCTCCAAGCATTTCACGCTTAATAATTCTCCTCCTCACATGCTTATGGTAAGAAGGTTATCCATTTTATTTATGACTGAGAAACTTAAGGCAGTCGGGGTCCAGAGTCCCAAACCTCAACCTCTTCACCCATGACCCAGGCAGGTCCTGCCTGGGGTGAGGTGCGTGGAGAAGAAGTCTCCTTGCCTGGATACAAGCCTCCTAGCCAAGGCTGGAGAACACGGTGATGAGACTGGAAATAGAAATTGGACCAGAAATTGGAAGATTCTTAAGTGCCATATTAGGATGTTGAATCTTATCCTTAGACCTTTCTCAGAGTGGGGTCTATGGATCACCCGAATGGGAACCATCTTGAGTTGGTGAAAATACGGATTCCTGGCCCTGGGTCCCAGCCAACTGAAAGAGGGGCTCTGCTAATCTGAGTGTGAAAAGCTCTCCGGGTAGCTCTTCTTCATACTCAAGTTTGAGAACCACAGCTGTAGGTCATGTAGATACGTGGCCACTTTAAAGCTGGGGAGTAAGTGGTCAGACTTGCTTTCCAGAAAGCAAAGTTTTGCCCAATGCATGGGCTCGAGGGGCACTCCTTGAAGTAGGGGATCGACCCAGATCCTTCTGGCCTCTCCAACAATGATGAGAGCCTGCACTGGAGGAAGGACAATATTAGGAAGTGTTTCAGTGACAGAATGATAAAGACTTGGTTTGAGGATAAGACTGGAGAGAGCGAGGCATGAACAATTAACTAGTTCAAAAGTTTCTGCTTGGGTGGCCAATGATGAAGTTGGGCAGTAATAGAGCACAGGGTTGGGTTTAAAAGACTTGAGTTCAAATTCAGACTCTGGCACCTGTCAATATAGTAAGGTGGTGAGTGGCAGCTTAGTTTTTCCACCTGCAAAATTGGAATGATTTTACGCACCTTAGAGTATTGTTGTGAGGAGGAAATAACATGCTATGAAGAAATATGCACATTCTTGACACTTGGCCCTTTTCATATTCATCTCCAAAATGGAAAATTAAATGTGACATTAAATTGAGGGGAAGCACGTGTCTGACAAGCATCCCCAAGCCATAGTCATAGTAGGATCCCACCCCAAGCCCACCCTGCAAGGTGACAAGTTGTGCCTACCTCTTCCTAGCCCTTACTGCTAATCTCAGAGCCAAGGATGGGCTGAGCTGAGAAGAATGTGCTGACTGAGGTCGAGAAGAGCTGGCTGCAGGTCAGGGGTAAGCCTCTGCCTGGCACCAGCATTTTCCAAGATGGGTAACAGCTTCTCCCATAGCACATCTGCGAATTCTGATACCAGAGGTCTGGGCAGGCTGGGTGGGCCAGCAGCTAAGCCCAAGAAAGCCTGGTGGGAAAGCATCTGGCCTGGGAGTACTTACAGCTGTGGAAAAGGCATCCTGAGTCAGGCCCGGGGACCCAAGGTCAGGATGAGGGTTGCCAGACAGGATACCCACATTCTTAGCACATGGAAGAAGAAAAGAGCTTCTGAAACACTAGCCTTGAAAATTCTAAACTACTGACATGGTGGTACAAAATCATAAATAGAAAGGATTTTCATTGGGGGAGGATAAACAAGTGGAATCAGGCAGGTATCTTGTCATCCATAAGGCTGCTTATTGTGACACAAAATATTGACAGGTGTGGCATGTCAGGCCTAGGGGATTTAGCATGTCCACAAAGATGCTCTTTCCCACAGACACAGGCAAAAACAGAACAATCCCCAGGGGCTGGCTGTTGGGAGGGAGCTTCCCAGCCTCAGCCACAAGCTGGGCCATCATTTTCATCCCACAGAGCACAGCCTCTACATCCTTAGCCAGGATCTCCCTCGTCCTGTTCAGCCTGTCAGGGTTGGCGCTGGCCATCACCCAGTAGACTTGGCTAGCCTGCCCTGGGTGGGACTTCCAGTGAGGTCAGGGGGACTGCAGGCCGGAAGGGGTTGACCCCTCTGCTCACTTAGCTTTCTTTTCCTTTTGTCTTCCTGGTCAGTCCTCCCCCATCCCAACCCTGCCCCATGTCTTTTGCCAGCCCCCTCCAAACCCTGATGGCTCTGGATTCCCACAGGGTCCGTTGCTCCACAGAGCAGAGCAGAGGTCAGGGAGAGGCTGGCCTTTCCCATCCTTTTTGTTCCAGTTCAGTGGCCTGGCCTAATATCTCTGCTATCTTAGGTGATAGGCATAAGGGACTGGCGGCCATGCCAAGAAGCCAAGTGGGAAATTCAGTAGAGCGGACTTTTTGTTTATTTCTAATAGGAAGTTAGGAATTACCCAAGAGCACAGGCTGTGTTTTCAGCTGACAGCCTTGTGTTCAGCCTCTGATAAAAGCGCTCCTGCTGACTTCCACATCCTCTGCCATCGGCTTCATTGATAACAGCTGCAGATGACCCAGGCCAGAGCTTGGCTTCCTGCCAGCTTGTCACTGCTCTTGAGTCCTTGCTTGGCTGACATCAAGTGACCAGCACCCAAATCTGCCAGATGGCTTTAGAAAATATGTTCACCAGAGTCATAAGTAATTCTAGATGCTGGTATTGAAGGAAGTTCTGAGACCGTCTGCTAGTGATGAGGGCTGGGCCCCAACTCTCCCCATCATCCCAATGACAGCAATGGCATCAGGGCCAAGACTGCATTAGCAGTTTGCAACTTGGAAAGAACATACCAAATAATAATAGTTTATATTATTAAAGCCTGATACCTCTGTGGAGACATTATAGTGTGGTTTCAGAATCATCGGCTCAGGTTAGGCTGCCCAGGTTTGAAGCCTTAACTCTGACACTTGTTACCTCTGTGACTGCTGGGGAAGTCAATTAACCTCTCTGTGCCTCAGTTTCCTTATTTGTAAAATGGGGGTAATGAAGTGCCTACTTCATGAGGTTATTGTGAGGATTAAATGTGTTAATATAAAAAAAAAAAACAAAAACTTGCAACAATGCCTGGCACATAGTAAGTGCTCAGTAACTATCAACCATTATTTTATTTTTAATTCTCACAATGATACTTCAAGGAATGCATATCAACAAATTGAAAACTAGCTTCAAAGAGTTTAAGAAACTTGGCCAAGCAACTCAAGTGAGGTGCTGTGGACCCACCTCCACACCATGATGCCTCAATGCAGGGAGGAGAGCCAAGGGCCGCCTGGGTCTGGCATTCCTTACCCTGAAGACATCCTTTTGAGTTTACCTACCAAGGACACTGGAGAAAGGGAGGAGGGTGACAGAGTGAAGACATCTCTTTTGGAGAACAAATGGCCAACCAGAAAATTGCAGGATCAGCAGGCATTAAATAAGGAGGGGGCCATCAGACCTTCTCCACCCATACTTCTGCTATAATGTAATGAGCTCCTAGGAGTGAAGTTTAGCAGAGTTGCTCCATGTAACTATCAAATCCTGGTATTTCATGGTCTTAGAGAAAAGGTAGAATATTCTAGTCTAGGTTTAAAGTAAAAGGTACTCTTGATTGCTGTGGTGACAAGGTGCTAATAGTTGCTAATAATTCTCCCAAACCCCTGATCCAGGGAACCCTGGTATGTTTCTCTCCATCTGTCAGGTTCCATTTGCTCTAATTGGTTTGAGCGCCCAGGTCTGTTAAATGGCATTTACATCTGTTAGAAGCAGTTTTCCCTCTGCATAGACTCTATCCTTGTTATCTGCTTTTGGTGAAAGAAGTTCTTCCCCAAACTGAATTAGATAGAGAATTAAAATCCCTGGTACTAAAAATCTTTCATGTTTTAAAACACTGACAAAATCCCAGGTTTCTGCTGAAGTACATTATCCTACAAATTAAAACAGGGGGCTTTTCTTTTTCTTTTTTCTTTTCTTTTCTTTTTTTGTAAACCTACTATTTAGAAAACAAACAAACAGCAAAACCCATATCCAGCTATTTCAGAAATGCTACCACATACAAAAGAAATTCTCATGCCAAAATGCCACCATATAAAGAACACAATGAAAGAAAAGGGCACTTATTGAAATGCCACCAACATCATATTGAGCAGAATTGGAAAAAATAAATAAATAAACACTCTGCTTAACTCCACAAAGCTTTTTTCAAATCATTTCTTATTTTTAAAAAATGCAACATGTGACAACCATACATTGATGTTTCTCTCCCTCTCTGCTTCCCTCTCTCTAAAAATAATAAAATCTTATGAAAAATGCAATATATGATGTTGAATCATACATATTAAATAGAATATCAACTTCCTTTATATAAGGGTAATAAAACTTATTTGATAAGTTTTGGTATCAGAAAAAATTGGGGTGCTAACTTGAAAACAATCAAGAGATTACAGTGTTGGATAACAGAACTGTGTTCTTAACACAGGCACTTGTTTCATTATTAACAGGCACGAAATTAATCCAAAACATTGGCTTAAAACAACAGCAGTCACTGATTATCTCTCACAATTTCTGTGAGCTGGGAATTTGGTGCTGGTTTAGAGTTTCTCATGAGATTGTAGCTGATGGCCACTACAGCTGCTATATCCGAAGCCTTGACCGGGGCCTTGGGATCACTCACTTACTCAGCTGGCATGAGTTGGTGTTGGTGGTTGGCAAGAAGCCTCAGTTTTTCTCTTTAAGTGACTTGAGTGTCCTTAAGGCATGGGGGCTGCGTTCCCCCGGAATGATTCAAGATACCTCCACCATGCCTTACATGTGACTCTCTTGGTCACATGGGGTGGCCATGATTTGTGTGGGAGGAAACCACACAAGGGTGTGAATATCAGGAAGCAAGAACCACTGGGGCCACCTTGGAGATTGGCCCCCACAGGTGGCTCTAAGTCTAACCAGTTCCAAGAAGTCTTCTGTGATCTTCCAGCTAGTGCCAAGTACTCCTTTCTTATTTTCCCATAACATCTAACTCCTTTCATCACCCCACTAAAGGCTCCTGCTTTTGGTTATAGATACATAGAAATACAGAGCTGAACAGCTCTGTGCCAAACACCAATTTCAATTTCAAAGGCAATCATTTATTAAAATACATTTATGTATTCTTTGCCAGACTGTGAGCTCCTTAAGGACTGGGACCATGTCTTATTTTAATGTATTCCCAGTTCCCAGAATAAAACCTATAATGTACAGGTACCCCATGAATACTGATTGAAGTGTTTTATATACCTAGGTGAATCATTTTCATTCACTAGACCCCCGTTTTCTTGTTTGTATTAGACTGAATGATTATTAAGCCTCTTTCTACTTTATCATGTGCAGAGCTTTTTTCTTCCCAGTGGAATGTGGTCATGTGGCATGATAGCTCTTCACCACTTCCTGGAAGTAACTTCTTTTGATCTGGGGTAGTCCACTGGCTATTGTCCTGCAGAAGCAGACAGTGGTGAGCCCTGGGTGGTGGCACAGTGGATAAGGCACCGGTCTGCAAACCCGAAGGTCACTGGTTTGATTTCCAGCCAGGGCACATAACCAGGTTGCAAGCCAGGTCTCCAGCCAGGTCCGTGGCTGGAGGCAGGCGAAAGGCAACCATATTATTGATGTTTCTCCCCCTATCCCTCTCTCCCTTCCCTTCTCTTTAAAAATAATAAATAAAATCTAAAAAATAAAAATAAAAAATAAAAAAGACAGCAGTGAAATAGATTGTTATCCAAGGGTTCAGTTTTTAAGCCAAGACTACTAGTTCAAAAACATTTTCCAGCTGTATTGTTGGAAGGGGAAAGAGGGATACGAATTCCAAACAGAAAGATTCCCTTACTCTGTGAATTCATCTGATCTTTACTCCCCTGCTCAAGAACTCCTTTGGTTCCTTTCTGTCAACAAACCAAAACTCACATTCCTTAGTCTGCATCTGGGGCTACAGACCACCTTCCCTGTCATGGACTTGCTCCAGGCACACTCTGTGTTGGCTGTACCCTGTCCAGAGCTGCGTTTTCTTTATCCATGGTAATCCTTTACCCCAGTGAGGCTTCTGCCAAGCAAACTCTAGGCCAACACTCTCCAAAGATCCCTCAAGTTGGCTGTAAGTTGTTTTGGAAGTTGTATTTCTAAGACCCTTGAAATTAAAACTATACCAAAATGCATTAAAAAAAAAATTACACCATGTAATTTTTCTCAAAACATTTTATCTAATAGGGAATGGAAAACACACTATAAATTAATTGTGCCTTCTAAGGGTTTTAGTTAGTATACCAAATCATGCTAGAGAGAAAACAGCCCTGCAGAAAGATCTGGAGTTGGCCTTCAGTATGCGTGGGCAAGTAACCCACAAAGAGGTAGGATGTCCTGTAAATAGCCCACCTTACTTCATGAACTTCACATCAATTTCCACAGCTCTAGAGCATGCAGTCTCTGCATTGGGAGCTTCATGAGAATAAGTTCACTTGAACTTATCCATGAAGCTGTTTTAACTGTTAAAACACAGCCCATAGTGAGGAACAGCTTTTCCTCAATGCGCTTGTCTAAGGCAGGACCAAGCAGGTGGTATTTTCCTAGGTTCACCCTTGTTTGGAAAATGTTGAGGGCTTTGCTGAGCGCAGTCAATCACCCAGGATATACAGACAAGCCCATTCTTACTAAGTTACTCTTAAGTACACTGACCTCATTATTTGCCCATAAGATGTACAGCTGTTTATTTAATGTGCCTCTTTGTGTAGATTGTCAGTTGGTCGGAGTGCTTGTCATCTCTCTTTCTACATGATTGTTGTCTGTTTCTTTTATTTTTTAAAAGATTTTGTTATTTTTTAGAGAGAGGGGAAGGGAGAGAGGCAGAGAGGGAGACAGACTTCAATGTATGGTTGACTTTTACCTGCTTCCAGCTTCGGACCTGGCTGGAGACCTGGTTACGTGCCCATGTTGGGAATTGAACCAGCGACCTTTGGGTTTGCAGGCTGGTGCCTTATCCACTATGCTACCAGCCAGGGCCTTGTTGTCTGTTTATTAAAAAAGGGTTACAGCTTAATGATAGCAACAGTCCAGTATCACATAGAACAGTGCTGGAGAAGGGCCTGAGGATGCAGCGTGAAGATGACAGAAGGTGCAGGGGAAAATCTGGGAACCTTACCTCGCCAGGCCTGGTTACCCACATCCCGAGAGGCAGCAGGCTGGCACCTGCTACTCACTTTGTACATCACAGTTAGCAGGGCTTTCACTCTGTGATTACACTTCACCCTCGCAATGGCCCTGTTATGTAGACATTATTATCCCCACTTCACACAGCACAAGAGCGGGGACTTAGAGTGTGATGAGGGCCTTAGCGATGCTAGAAGTTAGCAGCAAAAATCACTCCAAATGGAGCTCAATGGCAGAGCCAGATCTAGATAAAGTATGAAATTGGCAAAGCTGCATAATTAGTCTCTGTCTTTACCCTTAGGATACATTCTAACAGGGCTGAACTTCCATAAAACTAGTCCACCTCAAGGCGAGGGGCACTGACAAGTCACAGTGCCCCCAACAGTGGCACTAGCCACCAGCCACAGGTGCGTACAGGAGAGAACGTGGGACCTGCTGCATCACAGCACACAGGCCCCAGTCCTGCAGGGTGCACTAGAGGGTTTGAAAAGAGGCCCTAAGCGAAATCAAGATGCCCACTGAGGTTTCCGTCCAGGTCCCCCCTCGGCACCTACCATGAAATCCCCATATGGCTGATCATAAAGGGGGCTGAGGTTGAAGCAACTACCTGCTCTCCTGCTCCTCCCATTGACACCCTGTCACACTGTCTCTGAATCTGCTGTCCCAGACCTCCCTACTGACATGATTTATTGCCCTCATTAAACAGGATGCTTAGCCAAATGCAAAGGATTTCATGTCCTCCACACAAGGAAATCCCCTTAGGAAGCTGACCTGGTGTCTGAAAGAGGAAACTGAAAGAAAGCGATTTCCCAAAATCATGCAGTTAGTTTCTCCTTCCCCTCCCAGGCCTTCTCTAACTTAACTTTGAGCTGGGCCAAGACCCAAATGCATTTCTTTTAACTTAATTACCTCCAAGGAACCATAGCTAGAAATCAGGCACACACATGTCTTCCTGACACGTCAAGCACACCCATGGTGGACAGCTGGGGCTCAGGGGTCAGAGGGCTTATGGGTGACAGCAACTCTCTTTCCCACAAACAAATGGATTCTTTCAGACGATGAAAGGTCTCCCAGGTGGAGCACACCTTGAGGGGCAGAAGCAGCCTCCCCATGTCCCCTGCTGGTTAGGTCAGGAGACAGTCCACGGAGGAAGAGGAGGGATGCTGATGGCTTGATGGTGCCCACGGGGGCACTTTGAAGACTTATTCACTGTGCAGTGAATAAGCAGAGCCTTTGTCAACAGCATTTGTGAGGGAGAAGGCCGGCCCACTGTTCAGTTGCTCCCAGAACTGCTTTGTCATAGGCTCTGTTGGTTATTCAGAAATTGCCAAACATTGGCTTCTTGGGCTAAAATGTTTCATGCCAATAAAAAGTGGTTGATAAAGATGCACATATTTCTCTCCCACCCACCCACCCTCTTTTTTTGCCCCTGAATCTAAACATTCCAGTCTCTTAGTTGATAGCCAGAAAAAAAAGAGTTCTGGATTCTCATGTTGTCTCTTCCAGATTTTCATAAATGTGTGTGTGTGTGTTAGGGGAAGGATGTTGTTGTCTTACTTGTTTCTCATTTGAAAAGGAAGACTATTCAGGCCTGGCTGGTAGCACAGTGGATAAGGTGCCGGCTTGCGAACCCAAAGGTCGCAGGTTCGATTCCCCAGCCAGGGCACATAACCAGGTTGCAAACCAACCAGGCCTCCAGTCAGGTCTGTGGCTGGAGGCAGGTGAAAAGCAACCATACATTGATGTCTCTCTCCCTCTCTGCCTCTCTCCCTTCCCCTCTTTCTAAAAAATAATGAAATAAAATGTTAAAAAAGAAAAGAAAAAGAAAAGTAAGACTATTCACAGATTTTACTCCTGGGCATATTTCTGAAGGTAGGCGATAATGTAAGTGAAAGTGCTTAGAACTCTTCAGGAGCTAGAAGCTTTTATTCATTTATATATACTATTTCCTGGGTCTAGAGCTTAGTTAGAGGCCTTGGAGTAATAGAAGGCTGCATTTTTATTATTTTTTAAAAAGATTTTATTTATTATTTTCAGAGAGAGGGGAAGAGAGAGAGGAAGAGAAGGAGAAAAACATGGATGTATGGTTGTCTTTTTCCCCTGCCTCTAGCTATGGACCCGGCTGGAGACCTGGCTTGCAACCTGGTTTGTAACCTGGTTATGTGCCCTGGCTGGGGATCGAACCAGCGACCTTTGGGTTCGCAGACTGAAGCTTTATCCACTGTGCCACCAGCCAGGGTGAAGGCTGCACTTTTAATTAGCAATTTAGCAGAGGTAGCTGCTGTGGATCAGCTCTTGGATTTGTAAGCATGTGAGGTAGAAGGATGTTGAAAGCATCCAAATTGCTAAGTCTCCCAGGACAGGCACAGAAGGAAGTGGTCGGAGCAGCCACCAGCCCATGAACCAGAGAACCCTGATCTGGGTACCATTGCTGTTTGGGAGCTGGAAAGGTCTACCACAGGCTGGGACGCTACAAGGTCATGCTTAATTCTAGTCTTCCCCCCCCCCCCCACTGTACCCCCTTTCAGATGCCTTTTGCAGTAAACATTTGCAAACACTAATGTAAAGTTGAAACTTTGTATGTTCTTAATCCTTAAGAAGGAGAGCTTCAGGGGTAGTTTAAACTCTTGAAAAGAACACTAATGCTTTTTGCTGAACAGAGCAATTTTCTCAGAGCAGCAGAAAGGGAGAGGCCTTTGCTAAATTGGTTCTCTCCACAGCCCATGGGCATCCTCAGGGAACACAGATTTGGCCCAGCATGTACACCTATAAACATACTCGAGGCGCTCCTGGCTCAAAAATCCACACATCCCTGCTCTGCACCACTCCTTAGTTTCGACTTTCTTTTTTTGTTCTTCCTTTCCCAGCCAAAATTCTTGAAAGAGTAGTCTACACTCTCTGTCTTCACTAGCACAACTCACACTCCTGAGCCCCTAACAATCCTGCTCTCACTCCAGCGTGCCCCTGGAGGTGCTCTCCCTTGGGCTATTGGCCACCTTTTAACTGTCTAATCCATCGGCTGTTCAGTGCTGCTCAAAGGCTCTCTCCCCCTGAAGCTTCTGCATCCTCTTATTCTTCTGAATCTTCTTTTAGCCTCTGGTTCTTCCTTCTTGGCTTCCTCTATCCCTTAAAGACTGACTTTCCCCATGGTCCTGGTCTTAGGTCTTCTTTGTTTTCTGCATTCTGTATATTTTTAGTGAACATTTGTCATTCTTCATATCTGATCAGTTCCTTTGAACTGCCTTATTCCAGCAGAGACTTCTCCATTTCAAGAGTTTAGGTGAGAACTAAAGACAGATTAGATACTCACTTTCCCAGCTTCTCTTGCAGCTAGGGTGCTGGCATGAGACCTGGGCTCTGCCATACAGATGCACCTGAAACTGACCTTTGAAACGAAAGCCAGACTCAAAGAGGCATGCACTGGAGGGGTCCATTCTGGCAAGAAGAGACGCTGCTATGTCTAGGTTGTAGAAGTAGTGTCCAGCGTCCAGCGGTACAAGCTGTAACGTCTGCACCTAGCATTGCTACGGTCCATGTGGGGGCCACCCTTTGCTTTCCACAAGATCCTTCTCTTCAGTTACAGCATCGCATCATCACATTTGCAAGCCTTGCGTTGGCTGAATCTCCTAAATCTCTCTCGATTTTGTCTCCCGCATGCCAGCACCACTACATTAGTTTAGGACCTTGTCAGGTTTCACCTGAACTATTGATACAGCCTCCTAATGAGTTCCCCTGCCTCTTGCTTCATCGCCTCATTCGCATGGCTGCCAGAGTTATTGTTCCCAAACGTAAATCTGACTTTGTTGTTCCAATACATAACATCTTCCAGTAGCTCCCCATTGCTTTCAGAATAAAATGTAAACCTTCTAACATGAAACTCAGGTTCTATCTCCCACTACTGCCCTGAATACACCATGTTCCAGCCATACCTGACTGCTGTTTCCTATGTACACACTGATTTACACATCTAAGCTTTTGCTTGCTATGATTTTGGAGATCTCTACCTGCTTCATTCCATTCACCCACCAGCAGTAATGACTTATCAAGTCCCTCTAGTGATGACTGAGAGCCAAGTCTGGTGTTCGCCACAGGGCCCTCACCTTTATTATTATTATTTTTTCCATCAAAGAATGGTTGCTTTTCACCTGCCTCCAGCCACAGGCCTGACTGGAGACCTGGTTTGCAACCTTGTTATGTGCCCTGGCTGGGGAATCGAACCTGCGACCTTTGGGTTCGCAGGCCGGTGCCTTATCCACTGTGCTACCAGCTAGGGACCCTCACCTTTAGAGAACAAAAAGGCCTGCTTCCCTGAGTCCTGTGTCCAGTGTCCCTGAAATAAACAGGACCTTACGTGCCTCCTTTCCTTCCACTCATCTATTCCTTCAGCACATAGTTATTGAATGCCTTCTCAATATCAGATACTGAGCTAGGTGTTGGGATTGAGCAGTGGACAGACAGTACCGCTCGTCTTTATGGACTGCAGAGCCAGCTGAACGCTCGCTGTTTGAGGCTCGCCTGCTTGCCTGGACTTCTGCGGTGTCTGCTCAGTTCCGCTCTACTTCTCAGTCCTCTTTTCTCCCATGGGCCAGCTCCCACCTCCTTCTTTCCTGTCCTCTTACAGAGGCCCGCATTCTAATTGCCATGTTCTTTCCTCCTTCTTGCTTGATATCCTTGATCTCTGTCATCCACCCATCCCCAAGAACAGTTTCATCCTAGAATCTTTTGGCACTGTGCCTGACTCCATCCCTGGGTCCGATGCCTTAATTACTAATGCCATTTACTAATCAAGTATGGCTGGACTTGAGCTGGCCACACTCACTGATCTTCTGACTCTAACTTCTAGCTCTTCTATAGAGAGAAGTAGTTCCTTTGATCATAATTTCTCTCAACCTTCCATCCATACACCACTGTTCACTTCCTCCTTTTCCCTCTGGGTCACTGCCAGTCCTGCTATTTATGATACTTCCCTCTTCCCCCATGATTTTCTATGTCTGACAAATGTTTATACTTCCTCAAAATTGGGCAAAGGCCATCTCATAGGAACAGTCTTCCCCGACTCTTACTTTCCTCATATGTTTTCTTTGAGATATGTTCATAGCTTTATCAGCATTTACCCAATTCTACTGTAATACTGTCTTTTCCACTTGATTGTAAACTCTACGAGGTTGAGTCTGTCTCTTAAATCATTATTGTATCCCTTGTGCCTGGCCCAGTAAGTATATGTATAGAATGAAATATAAATATAAATAGTACAATAAATACCAGGAGAAACTCCAAATCCCACAATCAATTCATATCCCTAAAATTAGATAGCCTTTCTAATGTTCTTGTTTCTAATAATGGCACAAAAGTATTTATGGAAGAAATTGGACAAACAATGGTTATTCATCTAGTCTTATATTTCAAACTTAACCATTTCTCATTCCTTTGTCCCTTTACTCAGTGACAAACGTTTAATGACTCTTTAGGAGAAAAGCCCTATTTTATAGATTTTTCCAATTTTCATGGTGTAAATACCCTCACTACAGCTGATTTGGAGTTACCAGCACGATGGTACTAAACGTAGAGTTTGGAAAACAAGTGCACAGTGACTCTTGGGAGCCACTGTCTACTTTTCATAGTAGATCAGTTCCAGGTCTAGCTGACCCCCTTCTAATTCTCAACACCCAATGATAAGTGGTCTTTATCACCTCACTCCTGACCACATCTAACCTTCCTTCCACATCACACCTTTTCTCTAGAGGAATCTTTCCAATGTGTTATAATTTTTCATTGTATTAGTTTCCTGTGGCTGCCATAACAAACTGCCAAACCCTTGGTGGCTTAACAAAACACAAATGTATTATTTTCTCACGTTCTGGAGGCCAGAAGTCTACAATCAGTTTCACTGGTCCAAAATCAAATGTTGGCAGGGCTGTGCTCCCTTTGGGTCTGTTCTTTGCCTTTTCCAGTTTCTGGTGACTGCTGGCATCCCTTAGCTTGTGGTTCTATCGCTTCAATTACTGTCTCTATGGTCACATGGCCTTCTCCTCTTGTCTGTGTCAAATCCCCTCCGTCCCTCATAAGGACACTTGTGGTTGCATTTAAGCGCCCCCCCCCCCCGGCAGAGATCTCAGCATAAGGTCCTCATCTCATTATCCTTAACTTAATCACATCTGCACAGACTCTTTTTCTTATAAGCGACATTGAGAGGTTCCAGACATTTGGGGGGTCATTATTCAGTGTATTGCATTCATTGATTATGTCTTCCTTCATCACAGATGAAGCCACCTGCCTGCCTCCTACATTCTCCTGTACTTCCTCTCTGCCTGCCTGGCCTCTTTCAGTCTGTTTGGTTTACCTCTGGTGATCACTTAGCCATTAACAACCCTAATTTCCTGGTGAGAATCTTTTAACTCATAGTAAATAGAAGGTTTGTTTTCCAAAGAAAAACAAACAGAGTTTTTTTCCATGATTATATAACCCATTAGATGTTAACTTGCGATAGTGCTGTGCTCTAAGCTGGTGTGCATTGGTGCGTGTGTGTGTGTGTGTGTGTGTGTGTGTATGCTCACTATGTTCTTTAGCAGAACAGTTCTATGGAATGTGGAGAAGATAAATCCACCCTAAGGGAATGAACATTGCTAATAAATTGTCAGGAACATATTTCCTTGGGGACTAGCTATAATGGTCCTAGAAGATGCTCATTTATAAATGTTCATGTATCTAGAAGCACATCCCTGCCCCTAAATGTAGAAAATTAGGTAAGCAGGGGAATAAAAAATTAAAATAATTTAATATAGCCTAACATAACTTAACATAATCCCTATTGGCATGTTGGTGCCAATAAAGCTTTGATGACCATCTTTGGGCAATTACTTTTTCTATATTTAAGGTTATTATTTTTATTTAAAAAAAAAAGATTGTATTTATTATTTTTAGAGAGAGGGAAGGAAGAGAAGCAGAGAGGGAGAGAGACATTAATGTATGGTTGCCTTTCACCTGCCTCCAGCTACAGACCTGGCTAGAGACCTGGCTTGCAACCTGGTTATGTGCCCTGGCTGGGAATTGAACCAGCGACCTTTGGGTTTGCAGGCTGGTGCCTTATCCACTATGCCACCAGCCAGGGAAGGTTATTCTTTATACCTATAAATTTCAAGAATGACTGAGGATTGTTAAAAATACTTCATATCACTTCTGCATTTCAATGATTTTGTACTATTCTCAGCTCAGAGATCGAGACCTCTTGAAATCAGCCCAGCTCTACCTATTCCACCTTCTTCTACACTATTCCCACACGATAAACATCCCTACAGCCCAGCTGGCCTCCCCCTGCCTCCTGCAAGCTAGGCGGTAGTCCTTTGGCTCTGGGCTAGCTTCTCAGGACCCTTGAATGCCCACTCTTGGCAGGCTGTCCATCCTTTGCCCTCCTTTGAAGACCCAGTTCAAACCCCCTGTAAAATAGTCCCTTTAAAAGGCTGTCCTTTTTGGGGTCAGTGTCATGCAGGGAAAAGAGTATCTGCAATGGAGTCAGAGTTTCTGGGTTTACATCCATCAGATAACTGAGATAAAAGGCATTCATCCTTCTTGGGTCTGTTTACACATTCGTAAAACAGAAGTTATAATCCTGGCTCAAGCTACCTCCAAGGTACTGTCAGGAAAAAGTAAAATAATGGCTGTGAAATGTTTGAAAAACTTAATAAATGCAGAATATGAATGCTATTTCTTCCTTCACCAGCTCTCCTTTTGTTTTTATTATCTGTGCTATGTAATTAATAGCCCTTGATATACTGACCTATTTATTTTCAATAGTGTCACAGGCCTGAAATATATTTTTATTTGATATAATGTTGTATAGGAAGCTGGCTTGTTCACTGTGGCCTGTGTCTCCACTGTCCAACTAGATTGGGATGTGCTGCATGTAGGAATGACGTCTTGTGCTACTTTTGTTCCCCATGACACTCAGAGCAATGCGGGACACAACAAAGGTTCTGAATAAACATTTGACTAGTGTTCATATAGCTATGCCACCATGCCATGCCGCTTAACTTCCTTCTTATAAGTTTAAATTTATCATTAAGTTTTGGACTGTGAGATGATCTACATTAGCTATAAGGCACTGTGTACATGTCAAAGTTATGTTACTCTGTCCTTCAACTAAAAATGGTGGGGATGATGGTGGTAACTTTGTACTAATCTCTTGGTAAGGCTTATAAAGCCATTGGAGGAGAACATGCTTAGATTTAAGTTTTGGTCAGTGTTTCTTCCTGATTCTCTCTCTCTCTCTCTCTCTCTCTCTAATCATCATTTCTCCAGTATTTTTTTTTAAATATAAATCATGAGTAAACTAAAAGGAAACAAACAAAAAGGGGTCTTCAAAGTAGACACTTCAACAGATAGAAGACCAAAGATTTCTGAAAAAGATTCTTTAACAGTGACTAGGAAACGATATAAGTTGGCCACACTTTAAGAAAATCCACTTTCTAAAAACCCAAATTTATCAAATTGAACTTAGGGAGTAAATTTTCACAGGAGTCTTTTATTAAGAAATTCTTTCTTCTTATATCACTCTGAAGTCAATTAAAGTAGATGTAATGTTAAAATCTTTAATTTTCACTCACCAAATCAGGATCTCAAGTATTGAGTCAAGTGAATTGCATCTGCACACATTTAGTAATTGTATATTCATGGAAAATCTTTCCTCTCGGTGTTTACTTGCTCTGAGTCACTTGCAACGGTAATCGTGATTTCTTGCTTTTCCTGCCTTAGTTGAAATGTTTCAGTGTAAAGATATGTGATAAATGAAGGTTTCCTTATCTTAAGATGAGGCACCAGAATTGGTCTCAATTGAAGGAATTTGTATTTTAATTAAGCTAAAATTATCCTTTCAACGCTCCTTTGATAATTGGCACTGAACCAAGGACTTTAAAATTAGCTGCCTTCAGAATCCAGGTGTAGGTAAGTGGAAGCAATTTAGTTTGCCGCAGAAAGTCACAGACATTGTTGAAATGGTAGAGGTCTGGTCAAACTACTCCCTCAATAGTCACCTTTTTAGAACAACCTCCTTCTGCAAGGAATAGAAAATCACCCTGTTTTGGAGCTGAAAGGACCAGAGAGGGCATCCTACATCTATTCTTTATGCTGCAGCTCAGGGGAATGAAGAAATTGGCCTTGCTAAGCCTGTTTCCACATTTGCAAAATGAGGTTGTATTGCTTGCCCCTACCTCTCAAAGTTATTTTTGAGAATTAAGTGAATGCACTTTTAGAATTGTAATTATAAGGCACGATTCTTTCCTACAGTCACTTTGGTTGTCTTAAATCAGATCTACGCATTAAAGAATGTGTCGTCTTTTCACCCAGAAATGTCTGCCTTTCAAATGTAGGCAGCCAACCTCAGAGTCTAGTTGATAACCAGCAGAACACAGCCAACTTCTAAGGCCACATCAGAAAAGGCAGTTCAGCTTCCTCCTGGTTCTCTTGGGACACTCACTCTGGAAGAAGCTGACCGCCAAGTTAGAAGTCCAACTACCCTGAGATTGCCGTGCTGTAGGGAAGCCATGGGCACAGCACATGTGCAGGCTCTCTGCTCAGCAGTCCTCCCAGGCCAGGCATCACACATGAGAGTGAACGAGCCTTCTGATGATTCTGGCCTCAATCCCACTGAGATACTCCAGATTATGAACCTTCCCTGGCAATGTCCAAGACATCATGGAACAGAAATGAGCCATTCCTACTGTGTCCTTTCTGAATTTCTGACCCACAGAAATTCATAATCAAATGGTTGGGGTTTTTGCAGCTGTATTTGTGCTGTTTGTTATGCAGCAACAGTAAAGGGAACAGCCACTCTGGGTAACAACGACCATAGCAACAGCAGGAACGACGCCAAGCTCTGTACTTGCACTGTGCCGGGTCCAATGGCAAACACTGCACATGCTTGCTTCACTTCATCCTGATGGGAACCCATTGAGGAAGTCACAGTTTTCCCTTTTCTCCCATCTCACAGCACGGAAACTGATGATCATTGAGTAGGGCTAATGATTCACTCAAGTTCCGCAGGGTCGAAATGACAGGACCAAGACTGATACCTGGGTCTGGCCTGACTACAAAGCCCACCCCTAAGCTGTAGCTGAGTCCTCCCATGTAGTGGGTGACAGCCCCAGTGTCAACACAGAACTGGACCAAGGGCCTTCTCCTCAGGCCCAGTCTGGTTCTTCTCTTTCCCTGTTTGCCTCTTCATTTTTCTGACCTGGCCAACTTTCGCTCGGGCCTGGTAAGGCCAAAGGGGGGTCCACACTGTGGGGGCCCCTTTGCTGACCCCTAAGCTAAAACGGCCTTGTAGCCTCAGCTCAGAGATCCTGTTCTGCCTCACAAGCCAGCCCTTCAGATCTGGATTCTTTTGAGCAGCAGGGAGTAAATAACAAGCACAACAAACAATTCACAGAGCAACTAATTCACATTCCTAATCTCAAAACCTTGCTGCGTAGCCCTGGCCTGTGTGGCTCAGTGGGTTGGGTGTTGTCCCTCAAAGCAAACAGACGACCACCAGTTGGATTCCTAGTCAGGGTTGCGGGTTTGGTCTCTGATCGATGTTTCTCTCCCACAGCAACGTTTCTCTCCTTCTCTTTCTCCCTCTCTTCCCCTCACTTTGAAATAAATAATCTTAAAAACAAATTTGGTCCATAGCCCATTTACTCTTGGCCACCAGCACCATTGGCACAGCTGTGACAAATTATCTAGAAGGTGCTCCGCAAAATGGTGCTCTCAGCCAGCCCTCAGGAGCTGCCAGCCGCCCGCTGCTCCCACGCGAGGCTGTGTGGCTCAGGCTGCTGCTCTGGCGAGGCCTTTCTTGCCTACAAGGGAAAGTCCATGCCAGTTATGACCCTGGAACCCACACATTTTTGGAATCTGCAGATCCAACCAAAACACCCAGATGAAAAAAATGTGTCTTTAAACATCTTTAGGAACAGCACTCAGAATGCACCCCTTTGCCAGGCCTTAAAGATCTGTTTTGGCTTTTCACTTGACTCTCTGAGCAGCACACCTGCACACTGCGTTCACCCAGCCCTCACCAAGCCCGGACCTCAGGCACCTCTTGCTGGCAAAAGGCCACCCTTGTCAAAGGCAGACATGGAAAAAGGCAGGCACTAACTCTTCCACTTAAAACTGTCACTATCACAGAGCGTGAAGGGAGCTGCCCTGTCTGTCTTAGCAGTGAAATCTCCTGTAGGGGCCATGGCTCATCCCCTGTCACGTGCCTATACTGCTCCTAAAAGGGCTGTGACTAAGTAGCTAGCACCCCTGGGCTTGGAATGGCCCCAGAGCTCATCTGTGGGAAGCTGGGAGGTTTCTCTTCCTCAGGCTACAGCCACCAACTCAAGTCAGTATTGATCTTCTATCCCATGCTGGGCACTGGAAATACTAACATGCTTAAGACAAATTCCTGCTCTCACTTGCTGAGGAAGACATTCATTCTCAATCTTGACCTTCAGGTGTTAATTGGTAGTAAGGTGTGTCACAAGTAATTTGTTGTCAATAATAGAAATTATCAAAGATTTGAATAAGAGCAGATTCATGGTCATATGTACAATACTGTTGTTCTCACATCTTTGAACACAGTAAAAAGGGTAGGGAAATGGGCAGTCTGAGCTCTGTGAATGGCACATGCTATATGTTACACCCCTTAGTGTCATCTGTCTTGTGTCAGAGGGGAAAGGCTGAGAACTGCATTGAGCCAAGTGAGGCCAGGAGGTGGGTGTACTTCACCTAGAACCACACACGTTCCACACAACTAAAAAAGAAGCCACCTCTCCCTTTCTCACGGAGGACAGACCAGCTGGCTTTGACTGCCTTTCAGGAAGTAGACTATTGTCTTTTGGCTCTGGCAAAGTTTTGCACATTTGTTGTTTGTTTGGGAAAAGAACAGGTCGCCAGGTGTAGCTGTGGCAATAATATTCATTATTGGGTTGGGCAAAAAGTTGGTTTGGTTTTTCCCATAAGTTGGTTCTAGTAGCGCTTAGTTGTCTTTAACTTCATTTGAAACAATTCTGTTAGGTTGTATTATGACAGCTGTCATATCAGCATGGATTAAAAAACTTATCAAAAGTGGTGAATTTTTGTGCAGTGATTTTAATATTGAAGATGGAAGAAAATACACATTTTCAGCATTTTATGCTTTATTATTTCAAGAACTGAAACACAAAAAATGATTTGTGCAGTGTATGGAGAAGATGCGGTGACTGACTGAATGTGGCAAAAGTGGTTCGCAAAGTTTCATGCTAGAGATTTCTTGCTGGATGAAGCTCCAGGGTTGGGTAGAGCAGTTGAAGTTGAGAGTCATCAAATTGAAACATTAATGGAGAACAATCAACATTGTACCATACAGGAGATGGCCAACATACTCAAAATATCCAAGTAAATAAAGTTGCTGGTGAAAATTAAAAATGTATCTTTTATTTTACAGAAAAAACTAAATGGGCATTCTGGCCAACCCAATACCATGAGCTTCACCTCTTGAGTTGATAGCTCACGGATGACTTTTGCCCTGGCTGGTGCAACTCAGTGAATGGAGTGTTAGCCTGCGAACCAACAGATCACTGGTTTGATTCCCATTCAATGGAACAGGCCTGGGTTGCAGGCCAGGTCCCCAGTTGAGGGCGTGTGAGAGGCAACCACACATTGGTGTTTCGCTCCCTCTCTTTCTCCCTCCTCTCTCTAAAAATAAATAAATAAATAATAAAATCTTTATTTAAAAAAGAAAAAAAGATATTCCACAAATGACCCATAATGAATCACATGGAATGCTATGCTAATTCTTCAAGAATAATGCTATTTATTTTTATAGTGCTTTAAACTTAACAGAACATTTTCACATTCATTGACCCCAGTAGGTTCAACTTTAAGACCCTTTGTCATAGGTCCCTTCCCCAGTTACAGGTGAAGAAATAATGTTAGAGAGGTCTTGATCCAAGTCTATAGCAGGTGAGCAACAGAGCTGGGATTCAAATCCACACCTTCAGTTTCCAAACTGTGTCCCTGCATCACCCTCAGATTGTGTTATACCCAACTTCGAGAGGGTAAGGAACAAAGATGCAGCTACATCCTAAATGGTGACATGTAAAGGAAATGGTGCTGGTTTTACAGTTTTGGATTTTGGATGGGATGTCTCACTGGCTCACAGAAGCCTGTTTCTTTTTTTTTTTTAAACTTTTTTTTTAAACAATTCTTTTTTTTTTTTTTTTTTAAGATTTTATTTAATTATTTTTAGAAAGAGGGGAAGAGAGAGAGGCAGAGAGACATCAATGTATGGTTGCTTTTCACCTGCCTCCAGCCATAGACCTGACTGGAGACCTGGTTTGCAACCTTGTTATGTGCCCTGGCTGGGGAATCGAACCTGCAACCTTTGGGTTCGCAGGCCGGCACCTTATCCACTGTGCTACCAGCCAGGGCAGAAGCCTGTTTCTTGATAGCCATACAGCAACCTCTCTCTCCTTGGTGTGTCTTCCAGAATCTGTCTTGTGAAGCAGCCCTCCTGCAGAATTTCCTCTGCTTTAGGCACACAGACACCTCCATGCCCCGCTCCCCTGGACTAGTCCAGAGTTGGCCATGGGAAATACTTCCATTTAGAGCTTTAATAAGCAGCTCAAGCCTGTGACTTCCCAAGAGCCCACAGGTCTTACTTCTTATTATTGTAAGACCAGAACACCCACCTGCTGCTGTGGGTGGCTACTGGGCTGGCATTTGGGCTCTTTTGCATGTAGACTTTACTGCAACTTAAATCACAGGAAATCTTCCAGAGAAGAAAGTAAAACACGCTTCTGCCCTGGCTAGTGCGACTCAGTGGATTGAGCAATGGCCTGTGAACTGAAAGTTGGGTTGGCGGTTCAATTCCCAGTCAGGGCACGTGTCTGGGTTGCAGGCCAGGTCTTCAGTTAGGGGCATGTGGAAGCCAACTGATCAATGTATCTCTCACACATTGATGTTTCTTTCCCTCTTTCTTCCTCCCTTTCCCTCTAAAAGTAAATAAAGAAAATCTTTTAAAAAGAAATGCTTCCATAACTTTGCCCCTTCCTCCCAACACACATGCACCCCTGCCCTCCACACCTAGATCAGACATTGGCTCTGGGACTGAGATGCTCCATCCAGGAGTCACCTTGGGCAGGGGAGAATGTGGTGTCCAAACTGTGACATGGACCTCTTGCTCATTCAGTGCCGTTTAAAGCCAAGAACTTTTCACCCTTCGGTAAAAGTGTTTCGCAATCAAAGTGCTTATTGAACTTCAAAATGAATGGCTATTTAAAGGCTGAATGTAACACTCCCACAGTCAAAGAAATGAAACTTTTGGCTTTGTTAATGCTGAGTCTTGGCTTAAGGGTTGAAGGCTCGATGGAATTCTGCCCTGGACTTGCAATCATCTGAGGAACTTTTCAGTCAGCCTTCCTGGAAAAACACGCCCGCCCGCATCTTACTGTATTCCTCCAGCCTTGCTCCTGTCAACAGAGCAATCATTGAGAGCCTAACTCCAAAGTTCAGCCCTCTTTTGTTCTCTGAACATGAAAGGCAAGATTCGAAGTAATCAGATAACAAACGATAAAATACCCTTATTGTAGGAATGCCTTCCATTTTTACAGCACTTCATCTTTCCAGAGAATAGCAAGGTATCATTTGACCTGAACAACACATCTCAGAGGTGACACTGGGCCAGACTCTTTACCACCAGTATGTGGATGACAATCAGAAATTTATAAATATATAAAGAGATTTGGGGTGAAAGAATGTGTGTGCGCGCGCGCGCACGCGTTTGCCAGGATACATGCACAAGCTCAAAAAGTAGGAAACATTTAATTATTTAAAATTATACAAGATGACATCTGATGATAGGGGCTTTTGTATTATTTTAATTTTTTACTTCATATTCTATATCAGGGTTATCTGTGGTCACGCTGACTCCAGGGCTCAGACCAAACAGAGTGGGACTACCCACAGCCAGGAGCTGTAACAGGGGGGACAGCGTGCCCCCTCAGGTGGGCTGCATGGCTCTAGGCTCTAACAATTTGAGCGGACTGTAGGGGAACTGCCAATAGCACAGACTAAATGTATGGAACTGATCACTAGAATTTTAGAACTATGTGCAACCTTAAAGAACCAAATTAACCTGCCTTTCAGTTGCATGTAGCATTGAAAATTGTCGTTTTTCCCTTTTGTGTGTTAGTACCCTTGCCAGCATGAGTTGTCCCTCTTACAGAAAATTGCTGGCCCACTGTCATCCAGGACGGTTCTTACTATGCTCACTCCTAACTGTGTCCTCCACTCTGTCTCTGCCAACACCAACCACTGGTCTAATAGCCAACCCTACTTCCTCCAACGTACAGAGCCCTCCTTCACTACGTGCTAGAAACCAGCCAGCCAGGTGGCCAACCTGGACAGCCCACCACCCACTCTACGCTGAACAAATCATTGTAAACTTCTCCTACTCCCTGGGAGCTCTTGGGCTAAGTAAAAAAGCTGGTGAAGCAAGTCAGTATCTTGCGCTTACTTTCTGACTGCAACTAAAATTATTATACACTTAAAAAATTATTTTCAAACAAAAACATTAACCTCAGTTAGGTCCTAAGTGGTAATAACAGCCTTTGGACAGAAGTGTGTCTGTGCCCATTGTCCCTCTGCCATACAGCGCCCCCTGGGGAATGCCCAGGTGCAGCTCTGGATGATTTTTGGCACCAACAGCACTCAGAGTCCCTCAGCTGTTACAACTGTCCCCTTGTGTTGCCGTGGCGGCAGCACCGGGAGCTATATACAAGTTAGCCTCCGAGACTGGGGGCCTGGCCTTACCAACTGTGCCCTGCGGTTCTAGAGCTGCCCGGGATGGGAAAGGGAACAAAGCTGAGCTATCCTGGGCTCTGGGGCGTGAGGCACCTCCTGAGACTGGCTGTGCTTCCAGCTCAGGCCCATGCGAGAAAGTCATCGTGGTTGGGTCTGTTCTGGATCTCATGGACAGGCAAGCGTTTCTGGCCACTGGATTCTAGGGAAAGAGTGCATTTGGGTTCCTTGTTGAGGAGCAAAAAGGAAAACCCTCCTTCCTGTTTCTTGTCATGTTCAGGGTGTTTGTGTTCAGACAGGACCTCTAGCGGTCTTCCAAAAGGAGCACACATCATGGGCCTGAGTATGAAGCCAGGCCAGAGGAGTGGGGCCAGTCCTCCCTTCCAGTCCCTGCTTCCCTCCCTCCAGTTTCTCTTTTCTCACATCCCTGCTTCACATTTGCATCTCACTCCAGTGAGAAAGCTAGTGGTAAGTTTAACTGCATAATTCCCCAGGCTGGAGTGGACAGAAGTCCGCCCAGGCAACATGAGATAGAATGTACTTTCTGCAATACATGTTTGGTCAACTGTCGGACAAATAGCTGAAACTTTCCAAAAAGCATCATGATTCCTTTGTACTTACTTCCCTTTCCTTGTCCTTCAAGATGGTGGTGACAGCCCCCACAGGCTGCAGAGGGCAAGCAGGTGCCCTTCAGCATTCATTCCTTTCCTACTGGGTCTTTCCTTCACCAGCCTCCCAATCTCCTGGGCCCAGGGTCGCTCCACATTGTTTCTCCCAGCAGCCAGCCTCCCTGCTGTGTGAAGTATAGGCTGCAGCCTGCCTGTGCCTGGACTTCAAGCTGATGACTCTCCTGCCTGCTATCTTTCATCGCTGTGGGTCAAGTTCTCTGAGGAACAGACTTTGAGATTGTGATATACATGCAGGCGGTTGACTGGGGAGTGCTCTTGGGAAAGGCATCCATAAGGGAGTGAGAGAAGGCGGCTCAGACACAAGGTTGAGCGGGGAACATTTCTACCAGAGGCCTCAGCGGGTCCCAAAGGGAGCTCTGAAGCTGAGCTGGCCCTTCCCTGAATGGAGGCAAAGGGACAAGAGCTTGGTACCTCTGCATCATCCAGTCATTGGATGCAGTTATCCCTTAGATGGGAGCATAGTCTTTGGCTGAGGGCAACTCCTAGGGAAGGATGCAGTTCCCCTAGGAGCTGGCAGCCAGGAGAGTCAGTATCTTGGTTCTAAAGGGAGATGTGGGCAGCACAGGCCTGTAGGGACCAGAGAAAGAGGAGGCTGAAGCTGTGGTCTCCACTTCCCACTGCTCCAGCTCAGGAGGCAGGGCCAGGGGAGGAGAGGACAGTTTCCAGGGGACCCTCCCAGCGACTGAAAAAGAATGAGCATGAGCTGGGAGCTGCTGGGCGGGCCTGGCCTGCAGGAAATGAACTGGTGGCTGTCTTGGGGATGGAGTCCAGGTGACCTGCTCTAAGTCTAACACAGCCAATAATTTGTCTCGGAGAAGCACCTAACTGGAAGCTAGTTTTAGGATGATGTAAACCTATGCCCAAAGGTTATTTACTGTAACCCTACTCTGCTCTGAGCTTTCTTGTGATATCATTTTTTTTTTTAGTCTGAACCTGAGGATATGTTTATTGATTTGAAAGAGAGAAGAAGGGAGAGAGAGAAAGAGGAAGGGAGGTAGGGAGGTAGGAAGGGAGGGATAGAAACCTCGATTGGTTGCCTCCTGTACGCATCCCAAGGAGGGATAGAACCCACAACCTAGGTACATGTCCTGATTAGGAATCAAACCTGCAACTTTTTGGTGTGCAGGACTACGCTTCAACCAACTGAGACACCCATTCGGGGTTATGTAGATGCCATTTTTAAAGCATGGCAGATTCATGGGGATCACAGGAGGAGAGTAGCTGAGAAATGGTCTGAGAAATACTGACTAAAGGTAGGAGCAATGCCTGCCTATCTTTTTAAATCTTATCCATGTTTATCTCCTCCCTCCAAACAACAAGGGTTCACCAAGTCACTTAACTGGGTTCTCTGCTGTCTGTTCACCACCTTGGCATCATTGCCACATCTTTATTTTTCCAACTCTCTTAAGAGGAAGGACAGCAGATGGTGGCTGAGGAGAGGCTGTGTGAGAATGAAATGGGAGAAAAGCCCTGCTCTCTGCTACTGACAGCCCTTCTCCAGATTAAGTGGGAGATTAGTTAGCTGGGGCAGGTGAACTATAGAAGGTTTGGGCCTCCATGCCCCCCAGCCAAGAACATTCATCAGTATAAATGCCACACCCCTCTTCCTTCTCCATCTCCCCTATACTACTCTGCAGAATTGGAACAAACACCAGCTTGTCATTATCCCCCAGACCAACATTATGGAGTATAGGCTGATGCAACCCACTGCCTGTGGCACAGTTAGCCATCAACAGCCCTGAAAGTTTGGCAAGGGTGAAATATTGCCCCACTGGTCTGAAATGGCCTTTGTCACAACAAAGGATCATTACAACAGGAAGGTGCATAATCCAGGCACAGTGCAGACAGGAAAGATCTCTGTTTCCCTCTCCATGACAGAGCCTTGACCCTTTCGGTGTTTGGTTAATTCTCTAAGCAACGGCTGGTGGGGCTGGGGGTGCACATTGCAGCTCTAACCCACCTGGGTACCCAGCAGGGCAAGAGCCCCTCTTGGCCAGAAGGCTGCCTGCTGGGATGGGGCCTGAGCATGTCACCATGTGGGGTCTGTAGTGCTAGAGGAGTGGCATGTGGAGCCTGTAGCCCTGTGGGCTAATTTATTTTTTTAAAGATTTTATTTTGTTATTTTTAGAAAGAGGGGAAGGGAGAGAGGCAGTGAGGGAGAGAGACATCAGTGTATGGTTGCGTTTCACCTGCCTCCAGCCACAGACCTGACTGGAGACCTGGTTTGCAACCTGATTGTGTGCCCTGGCTAGGGAATCGAATCTGCGACCTTTGGGTTCACAGGCCGGTGCCTTATCCACTGCGCTACCAGCCAGGGCTGCGGGCTAATTTTTGTTTGTTTAAGCATATTGCTTTTTATTCACTTTTCATTCACATTTAATTAATTAAATGACATGTTTACTGAAAACCCCAACACTCTCAAAAATCCACACTGCCTCCTTTACCCAGGTTTTTCTCCCTCTTCTCTGCAGCTATACCCCTTCAAGACCCAGCTCAAGGCCCATCTCTTCCTGGAAGCCCTTCCTGATCCCCTGCTGCCTGCAATTTTTCCTTCCTCTCTCCTTATCTCCTCTCCTTACTGCCTGCATTGCAACCCTAGTCCTCTTCATCCCAACTCAAGATCGCTCAGATCTATTCCCTTCTCTCTATCCCAATGCAAGAAGGCTTCCACTATTCACCTCATTACTGCTCCTTTCCTGCTCTCCCTGCCTTTCATGTTGCCCCGTTCAGTCTTTTCTTCATGCTGCAGTGTTCGTTCAGTTAACTGTCCAAATATTTTCACAAAGCTAATACTCATTGAAAGCTCACTACATGTCACACTCTATTCTAAGTGCTCTACATTTTTAAAAACAGATTTTATTTATTATTTTCAGAGAGAAGAGCAGGGAGGGAGGCAGAAAGGGAGAGAAACATCCATGTGTGGTTGCCTTTCACCTGCCTCCAGCTACAGATCTGGCTGGAGACCTGGGTTGCAACCTGGTTATGTGCCCTGGCTAGGAATCGAACCAGCAACCTTTGGGTTTGCAGGCTGGAGCCTATCCACTGAACCACACCAGCCAGGGCCTAATTGCTCTACATTCAAAATGCCTTTACATCTCATAATAACTCTATGAATCACAATTATGTATCTCTTTCATAGGTGAGAAAACCAAGGCTCAGAAGTTAAGTAGCCCGTCCAAGACCACCCAGATAGTAAGTGGGAGAGCCAGCACTGAACCAGGACAAACAGGCTTCAAGTACCCTCTCAAAAAAAATGCATTCTAGTCATACTGTTTCTCAATGACTCTTTACAGCTCTTAGGGTAAAGTCCAAACTTCTTAGTGCTTAAGGCCCCCTCATTTTAGATTCATCCCTTTTCACTTGTTGACATGCTCTGATTTCATTCTTTTTCTTTTTTCTTGCTGAGTAATATTCCATTGTGTATACATGTATACTTGTATGTCCCATTTTCCTTATCCATTCATCATCTATCAATGGGTGTGTAGGTTGCTACCATATTTTAGCTATTGTAAATAATGCTATAAATAAACATAAGGGTGCATATACCTTTCTTTTTGAGAGGGAAGGGAGAGAGAAAAAGAGGGAAGGAAACATTAATGTAACATCAATTGGTTGGCTTTTGTCTGTACCCCGATCGGGGACAAACCCAGGCATATGCCCTGATAAGGAATCGAACCAGTGACCTTTGGTTTTTCGGGATGACACCCAACCAACTGAGCCATACCAGTCAGGACTGGGGTGAATATATCTTCTTAAGATTGTGTTTCTGTTTTCAAGTACATACCCAGAAATAGAATTGCTGGATCATATGGCAGCTACATTTTTAATCTTTCTGAGGAATCTCTATAGTTCCTTTTTTTTTTTTTTTTTTAGATTTTATTTATTTATTTATTCATTTATTCATTTATTTTCGAGAGAGGAGAATGGAGGGAGAAAGAGAGACAGAGAAACATCTCTGCAAGAAAGAAACATCAATTGATTGCCTCTCAAACACACCTAATTGGGGACTGAGCCCTGCAACCCAGGCATATACCCTGACTAGGGATTAAACTGGCAATCTTTTGCTTTGGGGGATAGTGTCCAAACAACTGATCCACTCCATACTGTTTTTATAATCGCTGCATCAACAGTGTACAAGGGTTCTTTTTTCTCCACATCTTTGCCAGCACTTGCTATTTATTGCTTTTTAAAAAAAATTTTTTTTTTAAGATTTTTATTTCATCATTTCTAGAAAGAGGGGAAAGGAGAAAGGCAGAGAGGGAGAGAGACATCAATGTATGGTTGCTTTTCACCTGCCTCCAGCCACAGATCTGACTGGAGACCTGGTTTGCAACCATGTTATATGCTCTGGCTGGGGAATCGAACCTGAGACCTTTGGGTTCACAGGCCGGCGCCTTATTCACTGCACTACCAGCCAGGGCTATTTATTGACTTTTTGATGATGGCCATTTTGACAGATGTGAGGTGATATCATGATCATGGTTTTGATTTGCATTTCTCTAATCACTAGTGATGCTGAGCATCTTTTCATGTGTCTGTTGGCTTTCTTTTTTTTTTTTTAAAGATTTTATTTCATTATTTTTAGAAGGAGGGGAAGGGAGAGAGGCAGAGAGGGAGAGAGACATCAATGTATGGTTGCTTTTCACCTGCCTCCAGCCACAGACCTGACTGGAGACCTGGTTTGTAACCTTGTTATGTGCCCTGGCTGGGGAATCGAACCTGCGACCTTTGGGTTCGCAGGCCGGCACTTATCCACTGTGCTACCAGCCAGGGCTTGTTGGCTTTCTGTATGTCTTCTTTGGAAAAACATTTGTTTAGATCCTCTGCCCATTTTTAAAAGCATCTTTAAAAAGTATGTATGTATGTATGTATTTTTGGAAAGATAGGAAGTGATGGGTAAAAGAGAGGGAGTGAAATATCAACATGAGAGAGAAACATCGATTGGCTGACTCTCACACATGCCCCAATTGGGGATGGGTCCCACAACCCAGGCATGTGCCCTGACAAGAATCGAACTAGCGACCCTTCACTTTGCGGATGATACCCGACCAAACTGAGCCACACCAGTCAGGGCTGCCCATTTTTCAATTGGATTGTTTGCGAGGGTATTTGTTTTTAGTATTAAGTTGTATGAGTTTCTTATATATTTTGGACTTTAACCCCTTATTAGATGTGTCATTTGTAATATCTTCTATTTCAATAATTTGTCTTTTTGGTTATTGTTGATTTCCATCTCTGTGCAAAAATTTTTTGTTTGATGTAGTCTCATTTGTTTTTTTTGTTTTTTTTGAAAAATTTTATGGGTTTATTTAAACCAAATTGACAACACATGCCTGAAATAAGATCTCAAATGCTCCCTACTTGTTTTTATTTTTGTTGCCCTTGTTCAAGGACATATATCCAAAAAGATATTGCTAAAACCAATCAGTGAGCATCTTCAAATGATGTGCCAGTTCATGGACATATGTGGGCAGCCTGCCACAGGGAAACCTCTAGGGGAGGTTCTTTCTGTCTTTACAGCTGAGCCATCAGACAGCGCTGCTGACCCCTCCAGACCCATCCAGAACCATGTGAGTCAGGGAAGCAAAAACACTTCTGAGAAGTGAAGATTTGGGACAAATGTATTAGGTGTATGTTGTGTGTGTGTACAGTCGACTACACTGGGCAGTCTTGAAGATGGTGTAGATAATGACCAGGATGCCAGCTGCCTTTCCAGCCACACTGAGAAGCAAGAGAGCCCAGGAAGTGAGCAGCCAGACTCTAAACCTTCATCTGCTGGTCATCTGCTGATCACTAATGCTTTCTGGTCCATTGACCTTAGTCCAGAGAAGGTCCTGGATTCAGGGCACACCCAGCATGCACTGAGCACATCTGCCTGCCTGCATTTGACACCTGACTCCTTTCTGGAGCCTGTAAGATTTTTAGAAAACCACAGGGTCTCCTCCATTTATTAGCTGCAATCTTGTCCTGATAAACCAGTTGTACTGGATTTTTTTTAGCATATCTGTTGGAGGTTTCTAGAGAATTGTTCTAGAGCTTATGTGATTAACTGGGACCAAATTACTAAGCTCCCAAATCTTGGAATCTGCTCTAAGCTTCAAGACACTGAAACAAAGACACTTAGTCAAAGGTGGCTGAGATAAAATGTACACTACAACAAAGGCTATGGTGTAGACAGGAAAAGAAGGCAACCTGGGGACGGAATTTATATAGCCACAGGGTGGGGGAGCTGCAAGTACCTCAATCCTAGAAGGCAAAAAGGTGACAGAGTGAAAGAGACTTCCTTTCTATTTAACCAGCCAGCATATAGTCATTGTTCTTGAGCCAGCTGGCTGATTTTGAATCTGGTACAAGACTCTCAAGAGCCAACAAAAATGAAGACAGTCATAAGAAATTAGGTACAGTGCCTACTAAGGCAGAGTGGAAGGAAACTGTGCAAAAGTAGAACACAGTGGGGAGAATGAATTTTTGCTGCATAAGACTTGATGGTTTGAAGGGTTTGAACCATGTGAATGTATTATTCCTTTTAAAAAATTAAGTGAAAAACCTATGTAAAGTTTGATTTCCTATGCTATTTTGAAGAACAAATATAACATGTAATACAACATTTCTTTAAGGCAGATCTTCTGAAATTAGATAAAGGTTACAAAAGTATACAGCGCTAGGTGTGCGAAGTCCCCTGTCAAGGAGCTCAGAGTCCCTTCCTTTGTGCTCTGCCTTCATCTAGGCCTCAGAGGGACAGATGCCATGGGGCTGCTGCCCTTCAGGCTTGCTGAGGTGTCCTCAGTGAAACTCAACATAGCACATGGGAAAAGGTGGCAGGCAAGTGGCTACCTGTGAGGCTACAGTCAACAGCCAGGGAGACTCATGGCTCTATTTGCAAAAAGTAGCCCTCCTGGAGAAGCCAAGTGCCAAGGAGGGAGGCCAACTGAGGCCTCGCCCATAAGACCAAGTGAGACAGGAGGGTTGCAAATAGCTGCTGAAAAAGCAGGTGTGCACCTGTCAGAATGGCCATTAATAAAGCAACAAACAAGTGCTGGCAAGGATGTGGAGAAAAGGGAACCTTAGTGCACTGTTGGTGGGAATGCAGACTGGTGCAGCCACTGTGGAAAATAGTACAGAATTTCCTCAAAAAAAAAAAACAAAAAAAACCTAAAAATAAAACTGCCTTTTGACCCAGTGATTCCCCTGCTGAGATTATACCCTAAGAATCCCGAATCACCATTTCCAAGGAACTTATGCACTCCTATGTTCATAACAGTGCTATTTATAATAGCCAAGTGCTAGAAACAGCATAAGTGCCCATCAGTAAATGAGTGGACCAAAAAACTGTGGTACATTTACACAGTGGAATACTACACAGTAGAAAGAAAGGAGGAACTCCTACCTTTTGTGACAGCAAGATGGAAAACTGGAGAATATTGTTTGGTGAAATAAGCCAGGTAGTGAAAGACAAATATCATATGATCTCCCCTATAAGAGTAACCTAATGAACAAAAATAAACTAATGAGCAAAATAGAACCAGAGGCATGGAGACATGGAACAGATTGACAGTGGACAGAGGGCAGGCAGGAGGAAGATATTGATGGAAAGAAGGGGAAGGGACTAGTTAAAGACTCATGGACATGAACAATGGTGTGGGGATTGATAGTGGGAGCAGGGGTCAGGTGGGCGGAAGAGGGCAAAAAGGGAAAAATTGGGACACCTGTAATAGAATAACAAAAAATTTTTTAAAAAATATTTTATTATTCTTAGAGAGAAGGGCAGGGAGGGAAGAAGAAAGGGAGAGAAACATCAATGTATGGTTGCCTTTCACCTGCCTCCAGCTATGGACCTGGCTGGAGACCTGGCTTGCAACCTGATTAGGTGCCCTGGCTGGGAATCGAACCAGTGATCTTTGGGCTCGAGGCCCGAACCTATCCACTGGGCCACCAGCCAAGGCCTAAAAAGTTTTTAAAGTTAAAAATAGACTCGGCGGTGGTCACTGAGCAGATTGGACTCTTCTCATTCACATACCTCACTCCACTTCCTCCACAACCATGTCCGACAAACCCAATATGACCAAGATTGAGAAATTTGATAAGTCGAAATTGAAGAAGACAGAAACACAAGCAAAAAATCCACTGCCTTTCAAAGAAACCACTGAACAGGAAAAGCAAGCAGAAGAATTGTAATGAGGCCCACACCGCCAGTATGCACTGTACATTCCACAACCAGTGCCTTCTTATTTTACTTTTTTTAGCTGGTTAACTTTGTAAGATGCACAGAGGTTCAATTTAAATGGATCAATTTAAATGACTGCTGCCCTTTTCACATCAGAGACTACTGACAATGAAGGCCGCACCTGCCTCTCCCATCTGTCTGGCTGGCTGGCAGGGAAGGAAGAGAACTTGCATGTTGGTGAAAAGAAGAAGCCAGGTGGGTCAACAGTGAAATCTAGAGTAAAAACCAAGCTGGTCCAAGCTGTCCTACAAGCTGTAAAATGCAGTTTAATGGGTGCCATTTTTTTTGTTAAGTTTTAAAATCTGGGAAAGAAAATTTAAAATAAAATAAAACAAAATAAAAGCCCACCTAACCAAAAAAAAAAAAAAAAAAAAAAGAAAGAAAGAAAAGAAAAAAGGAAAGAAAAGAAAAAGTAGGTGTGCAGATAGAAGGAAACCAACAGTGGAATCCATGCCAAGGGATGAGATAAGAAAGAAAATTGCACCCTGAGGGGCTTTGGCTAAAAAGTATGGTGTAGAAAATTTGTGCCATGTGCACAAATTGGAGAGGCACTGGCCACTCAGAGTTGAGCTGGAAATTATTTGTGGGAGAACACCGGGAAAATACCATTACCCACCCAGCTAATGAGGGGGTGTGCTGAGCCTTGGCATGAGAGCTGAAAGTATGAGTCGGTTCCCAGCGGGAGAATCCATAACCAAAATAAGAGGGGACTTGTGTAGGGTAGAAAAGTTTAAATTAAAAAGTCAGCAGCCCTTGGCCATTGGCACAGTGGATAAGGTGCTGGCCTGAGAACCCAAAGGTTACTGGTTCGAGTCCCCAGCCAGGGCACATAACCAGGTTGCAAGCCAGGTCTCCAGCCAGGTCCGTAGCTGAAGGCAGATGAAAGGTAACCATACATTGATGTCTGTCTCCCTCCATCTCTCTCCCTTCCCCTCTCTCTAAAAATAATAAATAAAATCTGGCCCTGGCTGGTGGCACAGTGGGTAAGGCACCAGCCTGTGAACCCAAAGGTTGCTGGTTCAATTCCGAGCCAGGGCACATAGCCAGGTTGCAAGCCAGGTCTCCAGCCAGGTCTGTGGCTGGAGGCAGGTGAAGGGCAACCATACATTGATGTCTCTCTCCCTCTCTGCCTCTCCCTCTTCCCCTCTCTCAAAAAATAATAAGTAAAAACTTTTTAAAATAATAATAAATAAATAAAATCTTAAAAACAAAAAAAAAAAAAGAAAAGTCGGCAGTGATGAGAGACTTTATTTTAGCCATGCAACCATCCAGGGCCCCTGGGGAAAGTCGAGATAGGACAGCTTCGGAAGCAGGCCAGGAGGGCTCTTAGGGCCTCCCTTTTCATGGGGGTTAAAGCATCTAGCAATCTCCAGAATAGGGTCCTTCATGAGATGCAGGGTTCTCCACCTTTTCCCCAAGCCATAAAAACCCTTCCTCTGGTCCCCTGCAGGCATTGATTCTGCAGTCAGTTGCCCAAGGAGCTTGAATAGTCTTAGATGTAGGCAATCCCTTTTATCCCAAAGGCCAATCCCTTTCACCCTACTCAAGGATAGCAGGCTGGAAAGATCTGAGATCTAAATGTCACCACACTGGTCCCCAAGGGCCTTTGAGCTCTGACCCAGAAAGGCCCTGGACTGTCTGTTCCAGGCTCTGTGGGGTAAGGTCAGTGCACACACTTCCAAGACAAGCAAAGAGAGCCAGCTCTATAATTTCCTAACACCCAGGGAGGAGACAGAGCGAGCACAGACCGTATAACTTCCCGAAAAGCACAGCTGGCAAGCACACCCACACTGTGAGGTTGCAGCTCCCTGAACTAATTAAAAGGCAAAGCAATGAGAATGTCTGGATTGCTGCATAAGCCTCTCTTGGGGAATACGTGTTTATGGTGCTGTGTACCCAGGGCTCCCTCTTCACTTCTGAGAGCCAAGTCAAACGCAGGTGATTATGGTTTAGAGCTAAATATGTGTGTGGGGACATGTAAGTGTGTGTGCAATGGGGTAGATAAGAACTCAGGCAGGAAGAATTATACTGTGATCAGCCAGGCTGCGATCTTCCATCTCATTCACCTTAAGGACAGAACAATAGGTAAAGGGCTTCAACTGCAGTGTGAAGGAACTGGCGTGGCCATTTGGGAAAATAAAAACAACCTCCAACCTATAAGGGGGTGTTTTAAAATTTCAGTCTTGAGAGTTGTTGTTTTTCTTTTTCTTTCTATGTTTAAACAATTATTGTTTGAGTTTAACCCTACTTAAAGCCAGAATGAGCCAAGTCAACATTAAGAGGTTTTTTTTTTTCTGCTTAGTATATTTATGAAAAGGAAAATTCTAATTCCCTCCTTGTAATAACATATCAGGTTTGGAGAAATCCCTGGTGTAGAAAGCCTGAGTCGCTTTCATATCTGTGGATTGGGAGGGTCCCAGAGGGAGCCCAGTTGGCAGGGGCCCCCCAGGAGCTTTGCCCACTTTAGTGCCACTGGGAGAAGCATTTGAGGGGAGAGTTGAGAATGTAGCTGAGCTGCAATGTCAGCTAAAACTCTGACACAGAGAAAGGGGTAGAGGCAGCATGCCTCTCATGCCTTCCCTAGGGAGGACCCTGGTGGAGCCTGGACCTTATCCTGAGACAGTGATGGATGGCACTATCCAGTCTATAAAAAAGAAAGGAGAAAGGCTTTTGAGCAAGATCCTGGGGGTGTAGGGGCAGTGGGAGGGTATCTTCACTGTTTCTTGGCTCAGACCTCAGGCTCCACTGGGAATTGGTCCTAAGTCCTTGACAAAAATTCAAGTTGGAACAGCAACAGAACCCTTTGAAAGGCATCTAACAGAAAGAAGAGCTGTGACTTTGGTGGTGACCTTGGAAGGGGAGAGCTAGCCCTGCTCCAGGTGGGGACTAGTGCAGGGGTGTCATGCTCATTTTCACTGGGGGCCACATCAGCCTCGTGGTTGCCTTTAAAGGGTCAAATGTAATTTTAGGATTATATAAATGTAATTGCTACTTAACAGTTACGCAAGCCGGTAGAAACAAGGTGCCGGGCCGGATAAAACAAAGTGGAGGGCCAGATTCCACCCACAGACTAGTGGAAAGGAGGTGCAGCACTGGTAATAGCAGATGCAGCGATGGCTGACATAGGCCACCTGGAGGTAGAGTAGAGCGTGGCTGTGATCCAGCCTTAGGAAAACATGAATAATTGCTAAAAACTGTGGGAAGCCCTGGGCTACTGTCAGGCAGAAGCTGGGCTATGTCTGACATGAACTGGGAGTTCCAGTGATTCCACAAAGAGGGAACTTAGAGCCCAAGATAAGTTTGTTGCCACTGTTGCCCTTTCTGACTGTGTCCCTCAGGCAGGCATCTGGGGCAGAGGAGTTAGGTATGTAGGATGACATATAACCAGGCAACATTCCTGTGAACACATCAGATGATGGAAATTGCCTGTCTTCAGAGAAACAGAAACTACTGATCCAAAAGGTTATCAACAATTTATCCAAATTCTATTTGGTGGAAAGGCTATCCATAAGCAGGGAATTATGAGGAGGACATCATGGGACTATGAGTGCAATCCCACCACCTTCAATTTCCTAGGGAACTGTTTCAGGACCATAGACAGCAGCACATGAGCCCCATATGGAGGCACCCCACCCCCATTTTGTTCTTCTTTGCCAATGATTGTCTCTTGCGGCCATTACACCCAGCTACGGTTCTCTGAGGAACTTCAGAGGCTGTGCAGAGAGCAGCTGAAGATCACCGCACTATACATACATTGGCATGAGAAATCAATTATCTTTATTCTCAAGTGCTCTCCTCATCCAAAACAGTGCCAATAATACTAAGTAATATAAAGTACTTGTTATATCCATGTGTTGTGTTTCTGTTTATCTTTATTCTCAAGTGCTCTCCTCATCCAAAACAGTGCCAATAATACTAAGTAATATAAAGTACTTGTTATATCCATGTGTTGTGTTTCCATTTTATCCTTATGACCCTAGAAGGTTAATTCTATTATTATATTCATGTTACAGACAAGGCAATTGAGTTAGTCACAATAAGATTAAGTGACTTTCTGAGGTCACACAGTCAATCTAGTTCCAGAGCCCAGCTCTATTGGCACCCTGCCACGACTATGTTCTTTTTCCTTTCTTTTTAATCCTCACCCAAGAAGATATTTATTGATTCTAGAGAGAGAGAGGAAGGGGTGGAAAGAGACAGACAGACAGAAATATTGACTGGCTACTTGCCGTATACACCTTCACCAGGGATCAAACCTGTAAACCTAGGTATGTGCTCTGACTGGGAATTGAACCTGTGATCTTTTGGTGTAAAGGGATGATGCAGATCCAACCAACTGAGCCATGATGGCCAGGACCGTAGTTGTGTTCTTGAACTTTAGATGTGGAATGAAGGTGAAATGGTAAGAAACATGACACTTCATAGGACAGCTTGTTTTACAACATTGCCCGAGACTGGAAAATTCATCTGATTTACTACCTTGGACTTGAGAGTTCTGTTCCCCATTAAGATTCTGCCTCTTATTATGACCTGCAAATGCTGGGAATGTTATCTAACTTCTCCATGTCCCTATTTCCTTTCCCAATGGAACGATTAAGTGGACCAGGCATCATGAGTGGATAGAAGAGGCAAAAGCTCTTCTATCCTTCCAAAAAAAAGCTTCCAAAGATGCCAAAGAAGAGATGTCAGAAATGAGAGTGTCTACTCAGTTTTCCAAATTGTGTGGCATTATGGCCTACATGAGAGAATCACCGACTTTTAGAGCTGTTAGGGACCTGCAGATCTCAGCATCCATGTTCTGCAAGACTGTCAACATTATGGGGTGAATGCTCCACCCAGCATACTCCTGAGATGGTGTTGGTGGCCCTTTAGGTCCCCAGGAAGCCATTTCTTCTCTGCAAGGTAATCTTCCTCCACCAAATGTTCCCAGACAGCATGTGAGAGCATTCTCCAAGGCTGCTTCTGGGGTTGCACATGTACATCTTCCTCCTACCAGAAAGTATAATTCTGCCCTCTGAAGAGGTTGGAGTAAATCTTATCCCACCTTCCTGAGGCAGCCCTTGATATAAAGTAAGTTATTATTACCATGCCTCTCCCGATGCTCTTTTCCCAGTTGAACCATTTAGGCTCCCTCAGTTATTTATTAGTCAGCCTTATTTCCACAGCCTTTGACATCCTTTTCACTCTTCTCTGAATTCACTTGGGGTTGTTGTTTGTTCCCCTAGCCTTCCACTGATCCCACAGATATTTACTCAGTGCCTGTTAGGAAGATGCACACAGACACACACACAGAGGCACATGCCTCTCTGTCTTGAGGGGCTCACTGGCGTGGGATGGGAGTGGGGAGTACTCTCAAGCAACCGCAATGGGGCCTGGGAAGTGCACTGGCCAGGGCATGCCAAGGGGGCTCTATAGGCCAGACGGGAAAACTGGCAGTGAAGGGGATCACACAGCCCACACAAGTGCGAGGCAGAAACTGCATTCTAGAAGGGAGAGAGAAGGCCCAGCTCTCGGAACTGGCTGTGGTTTGGACCTACTCAAGTCAGGATTGTCAGTCAGCAAAGGACAAAGGATAGGCTGGCAGGGTCAACAGAAGCAAGATCGTGAAAGGCCTTGTACAAGACTATTCTGAGAGCAGTAGGGAGCTGTAAGTAGGAGAATGACACAATCAACTTTGATTTTGAGAACCACCACTGATTGCAAGTCGGAGAAAGGTTTGGAAGTGGATGTGAGACTGAAGGCAGGAGGCGCCTTTGCCAGGTGAGTGCATGGCAAAGCAGGATGGGTAACTTTCCGATTTGGGAAGCTGGGCTTTATCCATACTGCCTGCAATTGCGAGCTTCACTGGAGGCCACAGGTCCACCTGGAGTCACATTTAGGGGCATGTGAACCTTTGCTATAGGAATAGCCATGTTAGTTCTCTCTCCCAGTTTTAAATGTAATTAATTTAATTTCCATCTTGCTTTAAATGTAATCTTGTCAGTCTCAGCCCCTCCTTTCATGCTATTGAAATCTTTGTGCATTTTGATTCAACCCCTTTATTTTTATTGAAGGGGAAATACTGTAGGAAAGGAAGCCACACTGAACCAGGTCTTCTGACTCCTAAACCAGGTACTCTGTTATTCTGCCTCTTCTTTTTTTTCCTTGTTTACTTTTATTTTTATTTTTTAAAATTTTATTGTTGTTGTTTTACATCCATCCTATTCTGCCTCTTTAGACAATTGATCTGTTTAGAAAAACTAAAATCAAGGTCGAAGAGACGCAGCTTAGTCTAAGAGCAGGTCTTAGCTTACAGGCCCCAAAGTTGGGGAGGGAGGACCCTATACTCCTTTTTAGTATTTCCTCCTATTGATGGAAAAGAGCCCTGAGTTTGAATCTACAATCAACAAGGATGGTGTTACATGGCTTCAGGCAACTGAAGGTTACGGTTGTTCAATCCCAATCACTGAGGCACTTAATGTCGAAGGCTTGAGAAAAGTTCTTAAGGTGAAAAAAGTTAACAGGCCAATGGATGCTCAACAAAAGCTTCTCTATGAAACTGAACTAGTTCAGAACATAAAAGCTACTCAGGAGACTGGACAGGTGATGAGAAATGGGACACCCCTGGCAGAAGGGCAAGAGAGAGGAAGGGGAGGAGCCAAGAACAGAAAGCTTCCCTGGATGGATGCCTAGATAAGCAGGATCCTTCTCCATTGGGACCTAAGGCACTTGGTCTCTGGACAGGATTCTCTTCCACAGCCCCATGATACCTGGCGACTGGGTTCCCTGGAAACCTTCCTGCTTAGGAAGGTCTCTGACCCTTATTCCTGGCAATCAGCAGTAAACTGAATCTAGAGACCCTGGCCCAGGTTGGCCTGTGTTTCCTAGGTTAGTCCATTCACTTACTCCAACACAACACTTTGTTACCCCTTTTCCTCATTTTTCCTTGTTTTTTTTTTTTTTTTTAAACAGAACAGCCTTCTACTTCTAACCAACACATCCTGCATCTTCCGTGGTGAACTCAGAGGACCTCCACCATTTCCCAAGATTCAACCCTTTCCCACACCACCCCTACTCCTTCATTCCTCGGATCCCCACCTCAAGTCCCACTAGTGCAATGCTTTCTTATTACCCTCTCTGTCCTTAAGCCAAATGCCATAAGGAAACATCATACTTGTCAGATGAACAAGAACTGAACTGATTCCTTCAAAATATGTATATGCTTGCCTTCTAATAACTATCAATTGGCCAAACTTTACACAGGCAGTTAAGAGCAATAAGGACCCACTCCAAAATACACCCTTCAGGGAAAGACTATGTAAATAAACCTCTTTCTACTTTCCAAATCACAGACACCCTAAGCATTTTACTGTTCATGAGAAGAAACAAATCATCAATTTGTGTGCCTTTTGCTCTGAGCCCTCACACTCATTGTCCAAGCGGGAAAGGAAGCCTGAGACTCCGACCATGTCCACAATCTTTTTTCCCTTGGGTCTAACAAAACTCTTCTATCTCAAGCCATCACCTGAACTTACTCAGTTCAGGTGATCTGGTGGCAAAAGCTGCACTAAAGCCATCCACTGGAGAGTGCTTTTTCAAAGAGCATTTTCTATAACTTTCTATCTGGTTTCTCACCCATCTTCAGTGACACCTGAAAAGCTTTGTTGGAGTGAAATGTATTTGTCTGCGTAGGGGTTACTCAAATTGCCTCTCTTCCTTGCCAGGAAATTCCCGTTTCTGGCACAAGATGCCCACATGAAGTCCCACAGCTTGGCAAAGAAAAGCCTTGTTGACACAGGGCTTCCAGAGGATTAAAGACAAACCACCTTTTAAAAAAGGAATAAACTAAAATAAAAGGTTACTGTGCCAATCTACTCAGTGTGCAGCCTTTCAGAGAGAATGCGAGGAACCGCTGGTAGCCAGGAGAGACTTCAGCCACATTACCATTTTAGTGTCTTAAGTTTAAATTAAACCTACCATCAACTAGACAATTGCTGCACCCAGATGAACAGAATTGAGTTTAGCACCCCTCAGCCCTAGACTCCCTCAAAGCCAGCAGACTTACCTAATGACTTGGTGCCAGGTGTTTTCCCTCTCCCCAGCTGCGGTGTCTTACGCAGGGGACTCCAGAGCACATCTGCCACTTTTCTCTGGGCAGCTGTCCATTTGATCCACAGTACAGATGGAGCCAGGTACACGCCTAGCTGCCCAGCCTCAGTGCCAGGTCCAGGAGAGGTGCGGTGCGGTTGCTTCACATCCCAGGTCTTCCTGTCCTGGGAGGTAGAAGAATGAAGGAGATACAGTTTCCTTACCAGGTACAATTTTCAACATAATTCCTTTTCTATGTGTGTACTGGTGTGTTGCAATGTTATCTGAGAGATGAAATAACTGGAAATACTTGGCAGTTGGGGGCTGAAATAAATCATGGTATTTTCATATAGTGAAATAAAAAGGATGATTGTATTCATTGCTATGAAAAGGTAAGATATATTGCTGGGTGAAAAAAAAGCAAGTTGCAGAGAAGATCTAAATTGTATTTGCTTTTGTATATGTCTAGAAAAAATAAGAGTGATTTACAAGTAAACTAGACTCTGGGGAGGAGAACTGGGGTGGGAGGAGTAACATTATGTTTTGGCACTTTGTAGATTTCTTTTTACCCTGTGTAGTTTATATACATAATACTTTTATACTAAAAGTAGTGTTTTTTTTTTAAATTCCTTTGAAATTCCTTAAAATTGCCTGACGAAAACTATTTTCATCAGCTAGGCAGGAGCTCCCAACCAACAAAATTTCTCCATCAGCAATCAAGCTAATTCAGATACTTCTGAAAAGAGAAAACTCAATATCCTTCCAACAGATTTCAACATATTTCATATTTCAGATTTTAACAGATTTCAGTATATCCAACAGATTTCAGTGAGACTAGGGAGGGAAATGTATTCCAAAGACAGAGTCTAATGTAGCCCCCTCAAGTTGAGGAAGCACTAAATTAATATACTGTACTGTGTGATTTTTATAATTTTATATGCTGGAAAGGTTCAGCATATAGATAAAATGGTATAATGAACCCCCATGTAGCCAACATCATGTTTCATTAATTAATATAGCTAATTCTGTTTCATATCTAACCCATCCCCCCTCACATTCAAACATCTTCAGGTGACTTCATTTCATCTGAGGGTATGTATTCCTATAATAAGTTAAGAACGCTCTCTTTTTTAAACACTACTACCATGCCAAGATATGTTTTTAAAAAATTATCAATAGTTTATTTATATCATCAAATATCTAGTAAGTATTTAAATTTCCAAGTAAGATCTGTAAGTTGGATTTGGTTGCTAGGTCTAGTCATTCATTATAGTTTATAGCAAGGGCCCCCAACCTCTGGTCTGCAGACTGGTACCGGACCTGTCAGGAATCAGGCCCCACGGTAGGAGGTGAGTTTCAATGTAATGCGCTATAATCATCCCCAACACCGCCCCCCTCCGATTTTCCCCACCCTGCCCCCAATTCATGAAAAAATTATCTTTCACAAAACAGGTCCCTGGTGCCAGAAAGGTTGGGAGCTGCTGATTTATAGGTTTCTCTCCCTCTGTTTTTTCCTTGCAAGTTATTTGTTGAAGAAACCAAAGCATTTGTTCTGCAGAGTATCCAATGTTCTGAATTTTACCAAATTATATGTCTGTGTTATTTTTAGCATGCTCTTCTCTCCCTTCTGTTTCCTGTAAATTGGTAGTTAGATCTAGGCTTGGTCTGATTTGGTTCTAATTCTTTGGCAATAATATATAATGTCTTATGTCTTTCTTTCATTTTTAAAGATTTTATTATTTTTTAGAAAGGGGGTAAGGAGAGAGGCAGAGAGGGAGAGAAACATCAGTGTATGGTTGCTTTTCACCTGCCTCTAACTACGGATCTGGTTTGCAACCTGGTTATGTGTGCTGGCTGGGAATTGAACCAGCAACCTTTGGGTTCATAGGCTGGCGCCTTATCCTCTGTGCCATTAGCCAGGGGCTTTGTCTGTCTGTGATACTAGTTGCCCTTAATGATTATTATTGGTTGAATTGTGTCTCTCCCACAAAAAGGAGGGGGTTGAAGTCCTAATCTCCATGCCCATGGAAGTAATCGGGTTATCTCCCTGAGTTAGGGAGGGTTAACACGAGGCCCACCCTAACTCAGCCTTATAAAAGGAGGCACATTTGAGCACAGACAGACTCGGGGAGAAAATGGCTACGTGACTACAGAGGCTGGAGAGTTGCATTGACAAGTCAAGTGCATAACTATTGAGCCCCATCTTTGCCAGCACTTGGTATTCTATTTGGTCTTTTTAATATTAGCCATCCTGGTGGGTTTGTAGTATTATTTTATTGTAATTATAATTTGCATATTCTTTTTTAAAAATAATTTTTAAAAGATTTTATTTATTTAGAAGGCAAGGGAGGGAGATAGACAACAATGTGTCAGAAATAGATAAATCAGTTGCCCCTTGAATACCGCCAACTGGGGACCTCAGTTATGTGCAACTCAGGTATGTGCCCTGATTGGGAATGGAACCGGTGCACAGGCTGGTGCTCCATCCGCTGAGCCACACCAGCCAGGGCATAATTTGCATTTCTTAATGACCACTGGTGTTCAGTACCTTTTCATAGGCTTATTGGTCTTTTGATGTTTTGGTATTTACTTTTCTCATTATTTAAAAAAAAAAAAAAGCAATGAATATATTTTATTAGATAAATTGTATATGCTTTAATTCAACTTACTTTTTCCCCCTTAACAGCATATATTCTTAAAATTTTTTATGTATTGATTTGAGAGAGAGAGAAGGGAGGGAGAGAAAAAATATATTGGTTTGTTGTTCCACTTATTTATGCATTCACCAGTTGATTCTTGTGTGTGTTCTGACTGGGAACTGAACCTACAATCTCGATATATTGAGATGATACTATAACCAACTTAGCTACTGGGCCAGGGCCTAGGCACTCTAAATGTTAGGATATAGATAGAAGGTTGACTTGTACAAAATTAATTTACTGTTTTGAAAAAGTGTCACAACACCCTGAAGAATATATATGTTATATGGAGATGAGTGAATAAAATTGCAGAAATTTATTTCTTGGGCCTTCTATTTACTAACTGGCTGGTTCTCTTCAGGTATAGTATTGTGGACAGCTAGGCAAGACCTAGTTATAGGAATTACTGATCCCATTGCTCTGTTTGGGGGTCAGAAATATGCATGCAGCCCTGGCTGGTAGCACAGTGGTTAAGGCGCCGGCCTGCGAACCCAAAGGTCGCAGGTTCGATTCCCCAGCCAGGGCACATAACCAGGTTGCAAACCAGGTCTCCAGTCAGGTCTGTGGCTGGAGGCAGGTGAGATGCAACCATACATTGATGTCTCTTTCCCTCTCTGCCTCTCTCCCTTCCCCTTTCTAAAAATAATGAAATAAAATCTTAAAAAAAAAAATGCATGCACATAAGAAAGTGCTTCTTTCTCAATAGTCATATTATTTATCTACATCCCCAGACTCTCCTTGGCAATCCATCCATGTATTCAGTTCCATTTTATTGTTTCAGTATTCATAGTTCAAGAATATTCATCGTCCAACTCTTAAAGCAATATAGTAGTCCCCCTTATTTGTACTTTGTTTTCTGCAGCTTCAGTTTACCTGAGGTTAACTGAAGTCCAAAAATATTAAATGAAAAATTTCTGAAGTAAACAATTCCTAAGTTTTAAGTTGCATGCCATTCTGAGTAGCGTGATGAAATCTTGCGCCATCCTGCTCTGTCCCACCCAGGACATGAATCATCCCTTTGTCAAGAGTATCCACAATGTGTACGCTACCTACCCATTAGTCATTTAGCAGTCTTCTTCATTATCAGATCAACTGATGTGGTATCACAGAGCCGATGACGTCTAGTCAAAAACAATCTGAACTTTCAGTTCTACTGCTTCTTGAAGGACTTCTGCCTCTCTCCTAAAGCAGCAAGTCAGATTGCCTATAGTGGGAAAAAGTTCCTGTGGGTCGATCTGCATGGTACCAAACAGACAGACTCTCTGCTTTGGGACCCAGGAAGGACTTGAGCCTCCAGTAAAGGAAGTGGGTTTCTTGGTGGTAAAAAGTTGGGTGGCTGGGGAGAGAACTGCTACCTTTAGGAGCCTAAAGTACGTTCCCATTTCTGTTGAGCACCCAGCAGGTGCTAGGCGCTATGCATAACTTGCTGGTACAAGAGTACAGCATACAGTATTTACTGGGTGGCAGGCACTTTGCTAAGCATTTTACCTACATTGCCTCCTAAGGCTACCCTGGGTACAACTATTCTCTTTCACAATAAGGAACTAATCCTCAAATGGGCTAGTTAACTTGCCTCTGGTCACACAGCTAAATAGTGTTGCACCCGGAATCCCATTCTGTTTGTATCTAGCTTTACTCACTATTCCCATCCCTGCTTGGTTTCCTGCACTTTAGTTTCTTCCCTGGCCTTGGCCTCAGGGAATTTCTCTAATACAAACTTTTACCCAACCCTTCTTTGCTTAGCTAAATCCTGCCCATCCTTTCCAGCCTTTAGCTTAATATTCACATATCAACCCAAGGAAAGCCATCAAAAAAAAAAGAAAAAAGAAAAAAAAAGTTTTATTTTTTAATTTTTATTTTTTTAAATAGAGAGGGAAAGGGAAGGAGAAAGGGAGAGACACGGATCATTTGCCTTTTGTAAGCATGTGCCCTGACTAAGAATCAAACCAGCAGCTTTTAAGTTTGTGGGATGGCATTCAACCAGTCAGAGCCTCAAAGGAAGCCTTTCTGAAGGTAGCTCCTTACCTGCTGTTGTCCTTATCATACTACCATATAATCATGTTTAATTATCAATCTTCTCGAGGTGTCTGGGCTCTTGGAGAAAGAAGAATGTCTTACTGTCCTAGTTATTAAAAACCTCAAGTCTTGGTACAGGGTCATGGGATGGTCCCAGTTTTCTGACTCTAATCCCAGGTTCTGATGTTTTGGTCAACAGCAGAAAAAGCAGGAGGAAGGGCAAGGTGCAGGGAGGGAGTGGTGGAAGCAAGAAGCTGAGTTTCTAGCAATCGGATTAAATTGTATGAAACTTTGAGACAGTGTGGGCATTGAATTTTAGGCAATTCACTTTTGCTGCAGGAGGCATGAAGAAGAAAGACTGCCCAAGGGTTAACAGGGTTGTTAAGGGACCAGCAGCTTCTAGTGAGAGCTGATAGCCCTGAGGGCCATGTGAATGGCCAGAAGCCAAGTCTGCCTGTGCTCACCATCCCCATCCATCAATTTGTTCAGATCATTTGTGTGTTCAAATATTTACTGAGCTCTGTCTGCTCTATGTCAGGCACTGCTCTAGGCTTTGGGGAATAGGGTAGAGAATCCAAGGAAGCCCCTGACCTCAAAGGACTTAGTCAGGTGAACATGAATTGAATGAAGGAAAATAAAGCAGGGTGAGATGAGAGCCAGTAATGAGAAGGGTTGTTTTGGGTACAGCGGTGAGAGAAGGCCCATCTTTGAGAAAAACATGGGTGAAGAAAGAAGTGAGCCCCACAGACACCTGGGGAAGGGCACCCCAGGGTAGTATTAGTCATGTTGGCAGAATGTTATTAGAAACCTGAGCCTCTTCTTCCCTTTTTAAGTAACTGCATAGTATTTCAATTGTCCAGGAAATGAATACAAAATCACCAGTGCACACACTCCTGGGTGTAGGCACTTTACCATTTTTTTTTTAATATAAGGGAATGGCTTGAGGCAGCAGCAACACCCACCCCCCACCCTCACAGGGAACATCAGGCCTCACATATACCCTTTCCTTCCCTGGCCCCTGGATAGGAACAGCCTCACCCCTGTGCTTCATTTAGAATTTGGGGCCAGCTAACCCTAGAGTGACTCAGGTGCCTGTTACCCTTGGTCTCCACCTAAAATGCAAACCCCTCATAAGTCTTCTTACCCTCAGCCTTGGATTGTTCACACTGCCCTCTCCCTGACCCCACCCCACCCCCCTGCTCCTGGAACTTCCACCCTTCCCCAGTACGCCCTCTGGGGCCCCACATTAGGTAAACAGCCACCTAAACCTCAGCCTTTCTCTCCAGTGCTTCTCTCTCTTCCCTTCCTTTACCACCTTCTATAGGGTACACTGCTCATCCTCCCAGTCCTGCTGGGACCCAGAGGGGACCAGCATTGTCCTGCTTCCCCTGGTGCTTGCTTGTCTTCTGCTTTAGAAAATCATCCTGTGATGCTCATGCTGTCCACCTCTTTTCCCCTCTGCTTTTTTTTTTTAAGGGATGTTATTTATTTATTTATTTATATAATGATTTTATTTATTATTTTTCAGAGAGAGGGGAAGTGAGAGAGGCAGAGAGGGAGAGAGACATCAATGTATGGGTTGCCTTTCACCTGCCCCCAGCCACAGACCTGGCTTGCAACCTGGTTATGTGCCCTGGCTGGGGATGGAACCAGCAACCCTTGGGTTCGCAGGGCGGCGTCTATCCACTGAGCTACCAGCCAGGATCAAATAAATGCAGTGACTTTTATGTGCTCTCTACTCAGCCACCTACAGTAATCAAATCGTCTAAGCACAGAGGCCATCAAGGGAAAGGGAGATAGATGAACAAGAAGTAAAAGGGAAGCATAAAAAAAATGGCAGGAGCCAGGCCTTGCCCTAGAAACAGAGCTGAGAGCTCAAAACTGTATTTTGAGGGTGGGTTTGACATACTTTATGAATAATTTCACTTGGTTATAAACTTACTTGGTCTGGTCAGAAATGTGAGCATTTTGGTTAGTAAGACATGTTGGTTTAAAGGAAGTGACCATATACATTATTAAACAGAAAGAATAAAAAACTTGGGAACTTGACTATCACTTAACCATTATTTGCTGAATGATAGTATCCATTGTATTTATAGAGCATGTCTGTACGTTTTATTTGATTTTAATCTCAAAACAGTCCTGTCCTGACTCCTCTGGCTGATCTTGCGATGACTCGGCCTTACTGTTTAGAAATACACAGGGAGCCCACGATAAATTGGCAACAACGCTGCGTCTCCTTATTTCATGTACTTATTAATTTTGAAAAACTATGTTTCTAAGGTTATGATTTAACATCATTGTTTCAGATATAAGGCATTAAGTTCTGAGAGCAACCGTCATGTCAAAGAAATACAATGTTAGAGCAACCATCATTTCTGGACTGCGTGCAGGGCAAACTGCTAAGAAAATTGAGGACTTCAATAACATCACTTTATGTACAGTTTACAATGTGAAGGTGTATGATGCTGATTCTGATGTTGCCACACCAACAAGCAAAATGAATAAGGTACACAAGGATTGCACACACCCAGATATTGTACACGGAATCCAGGAGATCATCCATGAAGATCCAGGAAAGTCAATGTGCTCCATAGCAAGAGAACTGCAGATGCTGGATGCAACTGTTTGCAAGATTATTGCTGAAGTTATCAGATACAGATCATATGTTCTTAGAAGAGGCCAGTTTAGAACACAGCAGACAAAGGAAAGGTGCTTTGAAAAAGCAAGGGAACTGCTTATAAAATTGAAAAATCCCAAAGAAAAAACCCTCTGATTTTCTTCTCTGATGAAAAGAATTCCCAGCAGGACCAAACAGTCCACAGAAGAAACCACAGGTGGCTCTGTGAGAATCTTAATAAAGTCCAATTGCCATGAAAAGGAAATTTCCTGCTACAGTGATGGTTTAGGTGTTGTCAGCAATGAAGGAGATATCATGACCCAGAATTTGTTTCCACAAGGCTTGAAAGTGACTGCTGATGTTTACCTTGTAAAGATGTTTTGAGAGAAGTAGTTGTACCATGGATGAAGCAAGTTGCAAGTGGACATCATTTTATCTTCCAATAAGATGGTGCAACAGCACTTAATGACAAAAAGGTGTAAGAATTTCTCAGGGTTAATATTCCTGAATTCTGGTCAAAGGAAATCTGAACACCTAGCTCACCAGATGCAAATCCTTTAGACTATTATGTATGGAGCATTTGTGAGAGAGAAGTTAATAAACAACCTCATTCCAATAAAGAGGCTGTTAAAGCTAAGATTGAAAACATTATGATGTCCATGGATAAAGAAAAGTTAACTAAAGCATGCTCAAGATTCCAAAGTCAAGTTTAGTCTATTATTGCAGCAAATGGGAGCTTTTTTTTTTTTAAATTTTATTGTTGTATTACATCCATCCCCTTTTTGCTCCTCTCTGTCCCCCTCCCCACCCACCCATTCCCCCCAAAGTCAATCCCACCTGTTGTCCATGTCCATGGTTCCTTTATACTAGGTTCTTGTCTAAGCTGGGGAGCTTTTTTTTTAACAATTAAAAAAATAATGACTATCTTTATGTACTTATATATAAGAATAAATTCACTTCAAAATATAACACTTTTGTAGTATGTTACTTTACTAAAATTTTGCCACTTTATTACGTGCACCCTGTAGATGTGAATGCATTGAGTCAGATGAGGCTGGCTTGACCAAAAGGTACTCTGGGCCACCAGGGGAGGACTGGTTGGCAGAGAAAGGTAACCAGCATGCACAGAGCTGTGGGTGGAGAAGACAGCCTGCTTCTGCAAGGTTCTGCTGACTGAAGCCCCTGGTCTGCTGGGTCTAGGCCAGGGGTCAGCAAACTCTCTGTAAAGGAGGAGTGAGACAGTACAAAACAAATAGCATGGCTAAGTTTCAGTAAAACTTTATTTGTGGCCACTGAAATTAGAATTTCATTTTCACACATTAGAAAATATTATTTTTTACTTTTGGTCAACCATTTACAAGTGTAAAAACCATTCTTTTTTCATGGGTCATACAGAAACAGTCAGTAAGCTGTATTGCCTTATAGACCACAGTTTACTGACCCCTGGTCTGTGCCAGTACAGCCATAAAATAAATCTGGCAGCTGGCATTCTGTTCATGGACGAATGGTGAAAACAGCTGTCACTTTGAACGTTTACTCTGTGCCAAATACTATGAAAATATATTACATGTTTATTATCATTTACTTTTCAGACAATTATGCAATTTATTATGCCATCCCCACCTGACAGAGGATGAAAGCAGGGCTCTGGGAGGATAACCTGCCTGAGATCACACAATCAGTCAGGTTAGGAGAGTCCTCACCAGTGACTGTGCTCTTAACTCATGTGCTAGAATGCCCCATGCTAGCTCCCCATCATGTGTGCTTCTGGGTCTCAAGTTGCCTCACTCTACCTATCCATTCTCCTCTATCTTCCTATTACTTGGCTGCTTTGACTCTTGTTTTTACTTTCTCTTCATTCTGCACATTAAGATTTATATTCTCCTTGGCTTGGCTATTGTTCATCCTGCATACCTGGAAACTTCTGTCTTCAACTTTACCTAAATCCATGGGTCTGAGCCATGGGAGCTTGAGCCAAGATAATGTGTCTTTCCTGGGGCAGACAGGAACTGCTGGAGTTAAAAGGTGAATTCCACCCAAACCCCTTACAAGGTGCCAAGTGTCAAAGCCAGAAAAACCTGGACCAACGTGAAGTTTAAGGAATGACAGGGCCCAGGAAGAAGAGGTACCAAAGACTGGGACATGGGCAGGGGTAAAGGAAAGAGAAGGGAAACAAAGTTAAGTCTGGGTTGGCTGCCCTGGATGGAGCAGAGCGCTCCAAGGTTGTCCTTCAACCATGGTCATCTTTGAAGGTCACTGGGCAGGCTTGAAAGTCATGGTCAGAGCAAATAGGCTCATCTTGGGGCTCCCCTCTTGTAAGCAGCAATGTCCTGGGCACCCACTTGGCATTTTCAGTTCTACCCCATTGCTGATCCAGGCCCCAAGGTAAAATGTCTCAGGTGAGTCCAGATGAAACTGTACTATAGGAAACTGGGACTCTGTCCGGGCAAAGATCTTATCTAAGGGGCATTATCGGCAGTGCTGACTAATGCTGCCGGGCACACCTGCTCCAAGAGAAGTCAGTTTATTTTTTAAAAACCCTCATATGAGGTTATATTTATTGACTTTAGAGTGAGAGGGAGAAAGAGAGAGAAATATCAATCAGTTGCCTCTTGTACCTTGACTGGGGACTGAACCTGCAACCTAGGTATGTGCCCTGACCGAGAAATCAAACTGGCAGCACTTTGGTGCATGAGATGACACTTAAGTCAACTGATCCACCAGGTCAGGGCAAGAAGTCAGTTCATTTTCAGGCCAGGCCCAGACAGCAGAGTCAGGTCCTGAGCAGAGAAGTCATGGAAAGAGTCCAGTCTTAGCAGAAAAAGTGCAGCCCATCAGGAATTCAGGGCTGCAGTCCAGGACCCACAGGGACCAAACAATCATGGTAGAAGGTGAGGAAGGACAGCTACCTCTGGGGTGAGCAAGAACACACCAGGTCTCACCACCTGGAAGGGATGAGAGTCCAATAGTCTGCCAGGTTTGGGAGGCAGTGAGAACCTCAGGGCTAGACAAGTTTTCTTAAATAATAACCATAAATTACAAACTATAAATTAAGCTAGTATAAAGTTAAGAAAATTACTACATAAAATTTTAAGAATTTTTGTTGACTGAAAGAACCATGAAGAAATGAGAAGACAAGCCACCAACTGGGGAGAGATATTTGCAATATACACAACCGATAAAAGATTAACATCCTGAATACGTAAAGAACTCCTACAAATCAATTCTATTTAAAAGAAGCAAAACACATAAACATGTATTTCAGAGAGATGAAACCATAAGTTAATAAAAAATTAAAAAGGCTGACTATCGAAGGATGTGGAGCATCCTACTCTGGGAGTATGGCTGGTTCAATACTATTGAAACTATTTAGTATCCTGAAGTAAACTTGAAAGCATAAATACCCTATTACGCAGGAACTCCACTCCTACATGTATGCCCTAAACTCAGTTTCTCAATCTCAGCATGACTGACAGCTTGGACTAGATAATTCTTTGTCATCATGGCCTGTCTTGTCCTTTGCAGGTTTATTGCATCCCTGGCCTCCACCCCAAGATGTTAGCAGCAATAGTCCCTATCCCAGTCATAAAAACCAAAAATGTCTGGGAAATTTGTTGAATCAGCGGGGCTTTCCTTTGGTGTAAAATGCTTTAGCAAAATGCCTGTACCAGGAGTACATGCATTGGTGACTTTATCTTCATTGCTCAACCCCTGGTTGAGAACCATTGTTCTAGGTTCATATGCACTAACCAAATTTTCCAAGAATGGTTAGAGCAGCACTGTAAAAATGGCTACAAGCATAAATACAATTCCCCCCAAAAGAGGGGCTGGAAACAACATAACTTTCCAACAGAAGAGTGGACAGCCAAGACAGAATCCTACCCAAACTGCAGATTTGTGTGTGTGCGTGTGTGCGTGAGAGAGAGAGAGAGGGAGAGAGAAAGAGAGAGAGAGAGAGAGATAGCTATTGTTTTACACCACAAAGTTTTGAGATATTCATTAAGCATCTACAGATACTTGAAATAGATGGTAAACAAACTAAGAAACAGCAAGGGAATGATAACATAGAATTTAGGACTGTGATTACTGATTCAAAGACTACTGGTGGAGAATGGGCTTGATTAGGGGCAGCTGGTAGCATTCTAGCCTGATGGCTGAATGTGCGCCAACAGATAAGTGAAACCATAGACCTTTCCTACTCTGAGCACCTGCTCTGCTGAGGTTGGGCAGTTCTTCCCAGTGTTAGAAAACTGAAGAAAAACTCAAGCCCCAGAGGGGAAGAAAGTGTCCCAATTACAGAGTGGGCATAGGCAGGCACTGCCCCCTGCCCTTGCAGCGTGGGCCAGGCTTTTCTGAAGGGCTAGGTCACCATTGTGCTGTGAGTTCTCTTCTCAGGCAGTGCCTGTTTAAGCAACACTTACAGTTATCTATTGACATTTTGGAAACAAAAGCAGAACCCTTGAAAGAACAAAGTGAGCATTGTGCGTCTGAGCCATTAGGAATATTCAGAGCTGGTCCTGAGCATTGCCGTGAACACTGGACTCTTATCTTCCAGAGAGGAGGTGCCTGCGGCTGCCTTGGCTCTCAGGGAGATTGCGATGCTGGAAAACACTGCATGGCGCTCCCTGAATGAGCTTCCCTGACTCCTGCAGAGAATTCCATGTTATATGGATCCAGCATTGATCAGGCAGTGACAATGGGCAAACATTGGGCCTCAAGAAGAATTCTGCTCGGTGGTGGGGTTCCCAGAAGAGCCAGGCTGGGAGGGGTCAGGCTGGAACTGAGCAGCAGCACCATTTTCAGAGCTCACTTCTGATCTTCAAATGAGCAGAACACTGAAGATGCCCTTCAAACAAGAAACAACAACCTAATAGTCTCCACCAGAGAAGGAGCAGATTTTAGAAAAAGAAACCCTGAAAGGTAGATTTCTATAGAAAATGCTTTGAAAACTAAAAGATATTGCTGTTATTTTTCTATGATAGAATCTGGGTCTATTTTTACTAAAGCAGAAAGCCTCAAAGCCAAGTCTTGTGAGACATGACATGTAACGGGTGACTGGAGATAGGGAGGTTAGGGACTGTGGCAAATGGACTCAGGACAGGGCTTTATCAGGAGGCCACCACTACTCAGCTCCAGCCCACTGCAGAGATAAGGAAACCCGGGCCTAAAGGGATTCAGTCTTCTGATTGTGAAGCCAGAAATTCAGAAACTTGTATAAAATTTCAAATTTTCAAGATAATATGCCAGCTAAACCAAACATGTATATGAGTAGCATTTGAGGTGTAAGAGGGATATAACTGCCTCACAGGGTTGTGAAGAGGATGAAATGAGATAGAACAAAACCAACAATAATTAGTGGATATGCATCAGAAAAATCTATAAATGTAATATAAAATAGGTCAGAGTCTATTACTGATTATATTTTTCAAAGATGGCTACAATAATATCTCCCATCCCACATGGTATTTTAATTATGTAACCTTGACATTTGTTCGTTCAAGTGGTAGAGCTACTTTTCCTCTCCTTGAACCTGAGAAGGACTTTACAACTTCCTAAAGCAAAAGTATGGTGGATAGAGCTAGATCATAAAAATGTCATGCATTCCTGCCTTCCTCTCTGGTGAGGCTCCCTCCTGTATCCTGTAAGGAAGCCAAGAGCCTGTGCAGAGGCCCATGTTGAGAAGAACCAAAGCACCCAGCCCACATACCCAGCTGGGCTCCCAGCCAGCAACCGGGAGCTCCAACTTGCCAGCCGTGTGAATGAGCCATCTAGGAACTGGGTCCTCCAGCCCGCATGTTAGTAGCCTCAGCTAAGACCACGCAGAGCAGAGGCAAACCATTCCTGCTCAGGCCTGCCCAGCCTGCAGATCCATAAGCAAAACAGGTTAGTATCGTTTTAAGTCACTAAGCTTTGGATGGCTTTTTACACAGCAACGGATAAGTAACAGCATAAAAATCACACTTTCAGCCAGAGATACTCTTTGAAGGGTAAAGAAAAAGAACCAAGGTCAGTTAAGAACCTCCTACAACACAGAAGCAAACTTTTTTTTGGTTAAAAGGAAAGGTATTTTTCTTCCAGGTCTCCAAGGCTAAGACAGAACATACTGAGACAAGTATTGGAAGGGAATCGATAATCAGAGCCCTAATTCAATCCCAGAATCCGGCTGAGCAAGGTCTTGTAATACTTCCATACTGAGTGTGGTATCAGCCCAAATCCTGTTCAGGCTTGAAGATGGAGCATTTTTAGTTATCATCAATGTTTCTCAAAGTGGGATTGTCATACTGCCTCCTGCATTCAACTGTCTTAGTATGGGGCCGGGGAAGCTGCATTCCAACCACTTCCCAGGTGATTCTTTTGTACCAGTTTAGAAACCTGTACCCCACCCATCTCCTATGCAACCCTTTCAGACATTCTCTTGGGGTTTATTTCTTAGAAAAATGCTCATGGTTTACCATATGAGCATCCCATGGCTGTGTTGGAAGAAGACCGAGGGTTTTATTCCTTAACCAGCAGAAGCCCTGAATCTTCAGCAACTGGATGTGCCGGGCTTGGTGATTAGCTTGAACAGGTGGAGAGAAGAAAACATCCAAGACCAATGATGGGTGACAACTTAAAAAGTGAAATAAAGTCTGAGATGGTTGTGCCAATCAGAGTCTCTTCCAACTGGCAGAGACTTCCCATTCCCCATGCAAGCCCTCTTAGAACTTCACTCTCTGGGCATCCACCATCCTTAACTGACCCCAAGTCACCTGCTCAGTGCCAACCACCACCTGGGACCCCACCAAGACCTGCCCTCTCTTTAGTAACAGAACAAATTTAGGTTATGAGAACTTAAGCTAAAAATTTATAGAATGTGTGATTTTAATAAAAATGATAACAAAACTTTGGCTGGTGTGGCTCAGTGGATTGAATGCCAGCCTGTGAATCAAAAGGTCACCAGCATGATTCCCAGGCAGGGCACATGCCTGGGTCACAGGCCAGGTACCCACTTGGGGGCATGCAAGAGGCAACCCCCAATCTCTTTCTTTCACATCTATGTTTCTCTCTTTTTTTCCTTCCTTCCCTCTCTCTAAAAATAAGTCTTTTTTAAAATAACTGAAAATGTTAAAATATTTACTCTTGAAGCAAGAGGCAATGCAATATTTGCCAGTAAGTGAAAACAGTGACTCTAACATGTAAAAACCTGTTACGTTCAGAACACTTTGATGGGCACTCACTATAGGAAAAGGTAATTGGGCTCTTTGAATCAGGCAACAGCAATAAAATGTTACATGCAAGACACAAGAATGTGTATGTAGTATTATTTCATTTCTACAAAAACTGTACATGTTGTTATGCATTGGTATACTTATTAGATGATTTGAAAGAATAATTACCAAAGCGATTGTTGTAACTTGGGGTCAGGTAGGAGGAGTAGGAGGCAGTGTGAAATTATGATTAAATTTCACTTTCTAAAATAAATTTTTCTGAAAACTTTCCTTTTCATGTTGATGGCAACAACGTGTTAAAAAATGTAGTAAGAAATGTAATAAGCTTATTTTAAATTACATACTATTTTTACTTTAAAAACTCTCTATGGGGGAAGATTTGCATACAAAATACTATCTTAAGCATATACTTTGGGGAGTTTTGATAAAAAATATATATCCTTACCATTATCACTTTAATCAGGATATAGAACATTTACATCACCCCCAAAATATTTCTTGTTTTCTCACCCTTGCCCCAGTCTACCATTAATCTACTTTCACTATAGACATTTTGTCTATTCTAGATTTCATGCAAATTAGAATAATACATTATGTTCTCTTTTGTGTCTAGCTTCTTTCACTCAACATGTTTCTGTGATTCATTCATGTTGTTATGGTACCAGTAGTTTGTTCTCCCTCTTATTTATGAATAGTATGCTGTTGTATAAATATATAACAATTTGTTTATCCATTCATCACTTGATGGACATTTGGATTGTTTCCAGTTTGAAACCCTTGTGCATAGAATAAAGTTGTTGTGAACATCTGTGTACAAATGTTTGCATGGGAATATGCTTTCACTTCTCTTTGGTAAATGCTTAGAAGTGGAGTTGCTAGACTCTAAGATTTAATTTAATTTACTATTATTATTTTTAATGCTAATGATTGCTTTATTTTTAATTATATTTTATTGATCCTGCTATTACAGCTGTCCTGATGTTTCCCCCTTTGCTCCACTCCACCCAGCACCCCCACTCCCTCAGGCAATCCCCATACCATTATTCATGTCCATGGGTCATGCCTATAATTTCTTTGGCTACTCCATTCCTATACTTTACTTTATATCCCCATGAATATTCTGTAACTACCTATTTATACTTCTTAATCCCCTCACTTCTTTACCCATTCCCCTACAACCCCCTCCCATCTGGCAACCATTCAAATGCTCTCTGTATCCATGATTTTGTCTCTGTTTTCCTTATTTGCTTAGTTGGTTTTTTTTAAATCAATTGTTGATAGATATGTATTGTTGACATTTTATTGTTCATAATATTGATCTTCTTTTTCTTAAATAAGTCCCTTTAACATTTCATATAATAATGGTTTGGTGATGATGAACTCTCCATTAGTTTTTTCTTGTCTGGGAAGCTCTTTATCTGCCCTTCCATTCTAACTGATAGCTTTGCTAGTTAGAGCAATTTTGGCTGTAGGTCCCTGCTTTTCATGACTTTGAATATTTCTTGCCAATCCCTTCTAGCCTGCAAAGTTTCTTTTGAGAAATCAGCATACAGTTTTATGGGAACTCCTCTGTAGGTAACTAACTTCTTTTTCTTGCTGCTTTTAAGATTCTCTCTTTAACCTTTGTCATTTTAATATGATGTGTCTTGGAGTGGGCCTCTTTGCATCCATCTTGTTTGGGACTCTCTGTGCTTCCTGGACTTATCTATTTCCTTCACCAAATTAGGAAAGTTTCCTTTCACTACTTTTTCAAATAGATTTCCAATTTCTTACTCTTTCTCTTCTCTTTTTGGCACCCCGATGATGCAGATGTTGGACCTCTTGAAGTTATCCCAGACGCTGCTTACACTATCCTCATTTTTATGGACACTTTTTGTTTTTCTTGTTGTTCTGATTGGCTGTTCTTTTGCTTTCTTATGTTCCAAATCATTGAATTGATTCTTGGTGTCATCCACTCTACTGTTACATCACTCTAAATAGTTCTTTATTTCAACTAGTGTATCCTTTGTGTCTGACTGGATGTTTTTTATGCTTTTAAGATCCTCACTAAGTTCCTTGAGCATCCTTATAACCAGTGTTTTGAACTCTGCATCTGATAGATTGCTTATCTCCATTTTGTTTATCTCTTTTTTTCTGGAATTTTTATCTATTTATTTCATTTGGGCCATGTTTCTTTGTCTCCTCATTTTGGCAGCCTATGTTTATTTCTATATATCAGGTAGAGCTGCTTTGATGGCATGTCTTGGTAGTATAGCCTAATGTAGTAGGTGTCCTTAGGGTCCAGTGGCACAGCCTGAGAGCTGATTATACCAACTTCTTGTAGTTAAGCCTTGGTTGCTTTTGGCAGATATTCTATGGGAGGGATTTACTCAGGACAATCAGCTACAAGGATTGGCTATGATCACTGACCACCAACCTCCATCCTCCATGGAGGATCATCTGTGCAAGGTCAGGGTGGTAATGCTCCAACATGGTCTATAGCTGTCCACTTGGTTTGCTGGCCCTGGGTTTTCCCAGGTGGTGCAGGCCAAGGTCAGCCCCAACTGTGTTTTGCCCTGGGCCACCCTGCCTGAGCTATAAAGCAATCTGAGATGTCTACTACTTGTACTGGGTGAAGCCAAGTTGTGAATCTAGCCTGGCAGCTGCTAGTACCTGGTCTGGGCACTGAGGTCAGCTTCCTTATTTGAGAAGATTTAAGAAGTTGTAAGTCATGAACCAAGAACAGCCATTCTTATGGAAAGCCAGTTTGGGTGGGCCTGTAAGTTGTGTGGAGCAGACTCTCTAGGGATCTCCAAAGCAGGTCAAATAGTGTTAGCCAGGTTGATGGAATCTCAGATGTGGCACCAGATTGATGGCTCTGTGGCTCTGTGGGGGAAGGATTTAGAAAAGAGACAATGGCCTCTGTTGGCCTTGATGTCAGACACTTCAGTTTCTCCCCGTATGCCACTGGTACCTTTCAATCTGCTACCCCAGTGCTGGAGCTCAAAGGGAGTGAGTCTGAGTAGGTAAGTCTGTGTTTTCTTTAAGATGAACCACTTGGGGATCCAGTAGTTTCTTTCACCAACTCAATCCCTGCTGGTTTTTGCAGCCAGAAGTTGTAGGGACTTATCTTCTTGGCAGTTAAACCCTGGGTTGAGGGATCTGGTGTAGGGCTGGGATTTTTTTGGTCCCAAGATATCCCTCCCAAATTTTTATCCATCACATGTGGGTAAGGGACCAACCCATTTTGCATCTGTGTCCCTCCTACCAGTCTCGATAGATGTGGTTTAATTCCATAGTTGTCAAACTTCCATTCAACTCTATTTCTGACAGTTCTGAGTGATGGTTCTACAGTTTAGTTGTAATTTTGATGTGGTTGAACAAAGAGGTGAGCCATGTCTGCCTACACTGCCATCTTCACTGGAAGTCTTAAGTTTATTTTATTTTTAAAGTGCTTCCATTTTGATGCAGCAATTCTTCTCACAATTTACATAATAAAAAATCATAAATAATATGTAAAGACTTAGTTCCCTGGATCATCATCACAACATTGTGTATACATTTGCTAAAATTTAATGTACAGCAATGTTATTTAGTACCATATAGCAATTTAAATGGTTATTTCAAACTTCCAGTTCAGGTTAAGGATTTAGCATAAATATCTTCTGAGAGCCCTCCATTAAAATAACAATAAAATGATTAAAATGACACAAACCCACAATAAAAAAGGAAACAGGAAAAGGGCCTTTAGCAGGCAGAGATTTCAACAAATTTCTTGGACATGGAAAGGGTTGGGTGAATACTGACAAATACAGCAGGTAACATGGCTATAGCCAGTGAGGGCCCAAGTCTGTCAAATAGACAGATTGAAGACGCCTCTATCTGGACATGAACGGGATCCCAGACAGTAGGCAGGCAAACTGAGCTGAAAATCACTGAAGTCCTCTATGTGCCACAGCTGACACTTCTGCCCACATGAGGTGGGTGCGAATTGCTTTCTCTAGGTCAAACACTGGAGGTCTCATTTCTGAAGAAATTGTACAGACCACCTGGGAAGAATTAGGTCAGCCAATACCAAGTCTGGAAGTTCAGTGTGGAGCCTTTTGCATTCCTACCTTTAGGGACCCTTAATAACAACACACTGGCTTCCTGCCAACCTTCTCTAGCTAGAAGCCTGGGAGTGGACAAGTTCTGCCTATGCTCTTCAAACTTCCTGTCAACCTCCTTACTGCCTTAATCTTACAAAAAAATGAAAAACCACAATAAACAGATATGGGAGGAAAGTCACCAATAGGAAAAAGTAAGAAAAAATAAACCAATTCGCAAATGTTATTCTACAAGAAATAAAATAATTCATAGAACAGAAAAGGGTTATGAAAATAAACAGCCCTGACTGGTGTGGCTCAGTTTATGGGTGTCATTCCATAAATGAAAGGTCACTGATTCAATCCTGGTCATCGCACATGCCTGGGCTGTGGTCAGGTTCCTGGTCAGGGCATGTACAAGAGACAACCCATATGATGTTTCTCCGTCGCATCGATGCTCCTCTCCCTCTTTCCCTCCCTTCCCCTCTCTCTAAAAATAAATAAATATTTTTTTAATTAAGGAAAGAAAAGAAATAAAAACTTCTAAAACCTCAGAGACAACTGTGAATATATATCATAGTGGTGAAACAAGAACAGGGTTCTATGAAAGAGAAACAATCAGAGAACAAAAAAATTAGCTCTTTAAAAATTAATTTTTTTGTCAAAATAATAATAGGGTTAAATGATAACTTCAGAAATCTCCCAAGTACAAATTTTAAGATTTAAAAATAAACACAAAATATGATGAAAAAGGCAAAAGATATAAAGGGGGTAATCTAACGATTTGAGCTCTAAATAACAGGAATTCAAAAAAAAAAAAAAAAGAAAGAAAGAAAGAAAGAAAAAGTTAAAACAATAGGAAGCTACGAAAGAAAAATAGTAATTTTTAAGGTAAAGAAGGGTATGTGCCTTTGCCTGCTAGGGCCCAAAAAATGAATATCCAGGTTAATGAACTTTTAAAAATCCACATGTAGATATAATCACTGAAAACTTTAAAAACACCAACAACAAAGAGTGGATGCTAAAATATTACAGAGGAAAAGAAAAAGGCTCTTCTTTAAGGAATCTGATGTTTGACCTAGAATTTTATACACAGCCAATGTTAATCAAATGAAAACAGAATTAAGGCATTTGCAATCTGACAGTACTCTAAATTTTACCTCCCATATATTTATCCTAGGCAATTATCAAAAGTAGACTCCAGCAAAATGAGAGTGTGAACTAAGAAAGAGGAAGCTATCAGGGTCTTAAATCACTAAAAGCAGTGAAGGGAAATGCAATATAACAGCCATTTTGCAGGCCCAGAGAAAACAAGGGCAGAAAGGTAACTACAGAGAGCTGCAGGGAGAGCAAGTTCTTGGGGGATGTTTGCTTTTGTAAAGGTGAAAGGAATCAGTAGAAAAGTAGCTTGAAAAATAGGGTGAAAGCTTGGAAAACATGATATGAGGGTAAAATTAAGGAAACTGGTGGAATGTAAAAAATATAAAATAACTTGCACTGGGTGGTAGCGCAGTGGATAAGGCGCCGGCCTGCGAACCCAAAGGTCGCAGGTTCGATTCCCCAGCCAGGGCACATAACACGGTTGTAAACCAGGTCTCCAGTCAGATCTGTGGCTGGAGGCAGGTAAAAAGCAGCCATACATTGATGTCTCTCTCCCTCTCTGCCTCTCTCCCTTCCCCTCTTTCTAGAAATGATGAATGTGTCTCAGAAACATCCTCTATTGAGCAGGGACATTGGTAGCATAAAGAAATAAAGGTAATCCTAGTCACGACTTTGATCTGCTGTGACCTATATTTACATAGCCAAAACAAAATAAACATTAATTTCTGGTCTTTCATTCTTACAATAAACCTTAGACAAACCTAAACAACAGTAACATGGTTTTCAGAACAAAATGTAAAATATAGGTCAGGCTGACAAAGGTTGGGAGGTGGAAGGAGAAAGAGGTGAAGGGAAAGACAGGAGTGCCTTGTTCTCACCTTACAGAGTGAGGGGTAAAAAGATAAGTTCTATAGGTGGTGGTGGGGGAAATGGGGGTTTAATTACATTCTTTGAGACTGAAGAAGAGACCAGAGAAAGCTCTGAGAATAGTGATTTAGGAAAGGTGGGGGAGGAAGTGGGAATGGGATAGAAATGAGCCAACTCCACTCATCACAGCCAATAGAAAGCCTAAAGTTGCTAAAATAGTAAATAGCATCTTACTTAGAAGTATGGAGGCAACCATCAAATGAAGTTTAACAGAAATGCTGAAAATTTGTCTCAGGGGAGCAGAACTATGGGTGAACAAGGGTGGGGCAGATGACTTGTTTTTCATTTATAAGATGTTTGGTATGATTTGATCTTAAACCATTTGCACACATTACTAATTAAAATCTTTAACAAGGAATTTCTTATATAAGGCTGTGTGGAACATATGGTATGCAAAAAGTTAGAGAGCTATAGATCAAATTGGTGTTAGAAGTCATCTCTGGGTCTTTGGACAAGAGTGTTTCATTTTTCATAATTTATATATTTTTCATAGCAATTCATTTTTTACTCTTACAATTAAAAAAAAGTAACTTTAAAAAAATTTTTTTCATTTAATCATTTTTAGAAAGAGGGGAAGAGAGAGAGGCAGAGAGGGAGAGAAACATCAATATATGGTTGCTTTTCACCTGTCTCCAGCTACAGACCTGACTGGAGACCTGTTTTGCAGCCTTGTTATGTGCCCTGACTGGGGATCGAACCTGCGACCTTTGGGTTTGCAGGCCAGCACCTTATCCACTGTGCTACCAGCCAGGGCCAAAAAGTAACTTTTAAAGAATAACCACTAAGCTTTCCCCAGGGCACAAACTGTCTGCCAGATGAAATATTTGAGATGGTCGTACCTGATTTACGTGTTGTGTGTCATACCCCACCTCTTCCCCTCCGCCCACGCACGCACACACACACACACACTCACACATCTACAAAGACCCAGGCAACTGGGCAAATGACCCAGGACAGCTCCATCAGTTGCCAGGATCAGGAGCCCTAGGATTTCTACACAGTTTCAATGATACTTATGAAAATATTGTCTGCCTACAGAATCAGCTTTCTCCATGCCAGTGCCAATAGTCAAGTCAGTAGCCCTCCACAATCCTCCACAAGTTCCAGGACCCCCCACAAGCCATCTGATCTGAGCCAGCTGAACGCACACCCATCTAATGGGCCACGTAGGGTCAGCTAGGGAAATACTCGCTCTAGTACAAAGGTCTTTGGTCTTCAAAACATACTCATTTGTGACTAATGAAAAGAGTGGGCCCTGGCTGGTAGCACAGTGGATAAGGTGCCAGCCTGCAATGCCAACGGTTCGATTCCCAGCCAGGGCACATAACGAAGTTCCAAGCCAGGTCTCCAGCCAGATCTATAGCTGGAGGCAGGTGAAAGGCAACCACACATTGATGTCTCTCTCCCTCTCTGCCTCTCTCCCTTCTCCTTTCTCTGAGGATAATGAATGGGATCTTTAAAGAAAAGAAAAAAAAGAAAAGAGTGGGCATGTCACTACAACACACTGCATATTAACTCTTAATACTTCAGGGCTATATAAGTCCCAAAAGATATTTGAAAAATACTGCATAAAATCACACTGCTTTATAATACACTGGGATGGCATTTGTTGGGATAAGTTAGTAGCTGTGGACATTTTAAAATTAATTTTACATAATTATATCGATTAGCCAAAACTCATATTGAAAGGGTTAAGGTAAAAACACAAAGAGGAGAGCTGTACATTAGAGTTGGAATTCACTTACATTAATTTTGTTTGTCTGTTCATTTTATGGATGAGAAACCAAGACCCAGAGAGGCCAAGTCACTTGCCCAAGCCTTTGTCTATACCAGAATTTTAAAAGGAAGAGAACTAGGATGTCTCAGGTTTAGGGAAGAGGTAACAGCCTCAACTTGAAGTGAAAGGAAACACTATCAGAAAGTTAGTGGAGTCCAAGGGCGGGAAGTGCAGCTCATGTGGGACCAACGCAGGTGAAGCTTCTCTCCCTCTGTGGCTGACTGGCAGGGGGAGCTCCCAGGGTCCACTCCGCAGTGCATGGGGCAGTCCTCAGAGATGAGGTTGGTTCAGCAGGGCAGACACAAGGGACTAAGCCAGAGTAAACCCACGGGAGGGGTGTTACCTGGGAAACTTTAGTAGAGGAGGGGTGAAAGGATGGATGAAGTTCTGACAAGTGTTGAATGTGGGCTATGCCTCCCGCTGGCGACATGATTAACAGTGCCCTCATTTAAAGGCCAGGGCTGAGGCTCAGGGCAGTTAAGCACCTGTGTGCTAAGTAGCAGAGGCTCATAACTGGGTCTCCTTCCTTCCTCTTAGCTTAAGACTCTTTCCTTTAGGCTTCCCTTGTATTATGTGAAATCATTGTCTGGGCATTGGGGCCATGGAACAAACCTCACATCTTCCACTTGTCCTTTTTGGGGAAGAGCCGAAGTTATGTAACACTTAAATGCTTGCTGCTCAAAGCCACAGACCCATGGGCTTTTGAGTCCTTAGACTAGTGCGTGGAAGCCACTTCCTGCCTAAGAGGCTCCAACCGCCTCCTTGGCATTCGACCTCCATTCAGGAGTGAGTAGAGCCACTCACGCTGCCTCCCGGAGCCAGTAGTATGCTTTATGAGTTGTTCGAGCGGGTTGAAATCATGTTGGTAGCTTGAAATCAGCCTTGTGGGAGGATTTTAAAGCATTAAAATTGACAAATGCTAACAATCAGGGCTCTCCTCTACTACCCAGCCTGCTGTTAAATACTGGGTTGGCTAAAAAGTCTGTTACATTTTTCTCCTATAAAATAAAACACATTTTTCATTTTCACCAATAATTTCACTGATTTGGATGTTTTGAGTACATCAGCTATCTCTCGATATTGGCTTCTAGTGGGCAGAGGCCAGGGTTTCTGCCAACCATCTTCCAATGCATAAGACAGCTCCACAGCAAAGAAGTATTTGGCCAAAATGTCAACAGTACCAAGAAACTTCGCAAACCACTTTTGACACATTCAATCAGTCACAGAACATTCTCCATACACTGCACAGATCTTTTTTTGCATTTCAGTTGTGTTTTTACCTTTCTTGAATAAAATATAATATGCTGAAAATGTGGTGTATCTTCTTCCATTTTCAATATTAAAATGGCTGCACATTAAGTCATCAATGTTGACGTGTTTTTTTTTAATGCACCCTGATATGACAACTGTCACAATACAACTAACAAAATTGGTTCAAATGAAGTTAAAGGCAACTAAGCACTACTAGAACCATCGTCTGGGAAAAACTAAATGAACTATTTGTCAGCACATCACTATTTCTATTTACCCACTTCTTGCCTGGAAGATGATTGAAGGTGTTCATATAAAAGCTCACACTTAATTCTTAATTCTACACATCCTTTAAATATACTTAGTGGATTGGTTATTTTAAAAATATCTTTGCAAACTTGAATGCTTCGTATCAATTTCAATGGTAACTCGAGGCCAAAAGCCTAAGAGAACAAGTGGATTCTTTGTGTAACTCAACCTTCCTCTTAACTACAATGCTTAACTCCCCATTTTCCACACTCACTGCTATGCCCCTAGCTCCATCTTCCTTGGAGCTTATAGGATGGGCCACCTATCTTGTTTACCTGACTCTAATCTTCCTGAAGTCCACTCTCCATCATATCTCTGTCTGGTCAATCTTTTGAAAACCCTTTTTCTGGTTATATTCCCCCATCAGAGTCTCCACACTGTCTCCTAACACAGTTCAAATCCCTTACCTGACTCTCAGTCTCCCCCTGCCCAACCAGTTGTTGAGCCCACTAACGAATCCCTCAGAGAATTTGAATGAAGAACTTGTATTGAACTGGTCTTTGCTTGTGTGAAGTTCCTTCTCCCTAGAAAGCCCTCTTCCACTCTGTCTCTTCTGAAACTCAGTTACCCCAGTCACTCTTGGACCTCTAAGAATACTTTGGTTGAGGCTCTTTTGTGTCCCTTACACCTGTGAGGGTAGGCTGGACACCATCATCTAGTATATCAAAGCAACTTGAAGTGTGATCCAGATCGCAACACTGGCGGTCTTTTAGAAATGTAAGTTCTCAGTCCCCATTCCAGGCCTCAGTGAATGAGATTCTGGGATGAGTGGGAGAGGGAACCCTCCAGGAGATTCTAAGGCAGCTGGTCTACTCTCCACCATTCACATGGGCTTTTTCTACTTTGTGTCCTTTTTCTTTTTTTAAATATAGTGATTGTTTTAAAAATTGACTTTAGTGAGAGGGAGGGGTAGAAGAGAAAGAGAAACATCCAATTGCTTTTCCACTTATTTATGCATTCATTGGTTGATTTTTTGAATGTGCCCTGACCAGGAATCGAACCCACAATCTTGGCATATAAGGACAATGCTCTAACCAACTGAGCTACCTGGCCAGGACCCTGTTTCATGTCCTTTTTTTAATGGTTGCTGCTCATATTTTTTTACTGCTACTATTTTCCCTTGCTTATTCAGGTTCTGGCAATTTTAACCTTCTGGAAGGATTACCTCAGCAAGGCTGTAGGTGGTGGTTCCATCCACCCCAAATTACATTCCTTTTTTGTATTTCACAAGTCCCAGAATGCTCCTGGTGTCCCCAGCTCCTAGAGATGTAGAATGTGTTGCTAGCTCCGTTCTTCATTTAGCTAAATCCACTGCTCCTTTTCCCTGTATGGGTGTGAATTATTCTCTTCTCCAAACATTTGCACCAAAGGCCATCTTCTAGAGCCGGCAGATTTGCTATGAGGGAAGCTTTTTGTGCACCTGTTCTGGCCAGCCCAGGGCTAAGGTCAGAGCTCTACGTAGTTGAAGCCACTTTCACTGACAAAAGGCCTCTCTATGCCTGTTACCCCCAAGAGGGACCTCTGTCTACCTAGAATCAGGTGTGACTACAAGGTCCAATCCCTGGAGAACCAGAACAGCCTCTTTTTAATTTTGGGAGGTACCTTTTTATTTGGATATAACTCCAAAGTTACAGAAAAACTGCAATATTGTATAAAGAAATGTCATTATACCTTTTACCTTGATTCACCCACCACTTACATTTTGCTCCATTTCTCTTATTACATTTTCATTCTCTTTCTGTATTTTTTACTAATCACTTAAAAGCAAATTAGAGACATGTCCCTTTACTCCTCAGTATCTCTAAGAACAAGGACATTCTCTTGTATAGACACAATTATCAACTTCAGTACAAACTTAACATTGATAGAATATTAACTAAACTACAGTCCAAATTCAATTTCATCAATTGTCCCAGTAAAGTCCTTTACATATATATTTTCCCCAGCTAAGAATCCAGTCAACGAGCAATCATATATTGCATTTGGTTGTCATGTTTCTTTAGCCTCCTTTACTTTGGAACATTTCCTCAGCTTTTCTGACTATTTTGACCTTGACATTTTTGAAGGGCACTAGCCAGTTATTTGTTCAAGTATCCCTGAATTTAAGTTTAGCTGGTGTTGCAGGACTAGATTTAGGTAAGCATTTTGGGCAAGAAGATCACAGGAGATAATCTTATATTCCCTCAGTTTATTTTACCAAGAGGTCTATGCCGTTTTATGTTTCAATAACAGTAATCTGAGCTCTGATTTCTGTAAAGCCTCTTTGTGAAGACTGCCCTCTACTGGCTACTTACAACATTGCCACCACTGACTTGGACTCTATATTGGTTGTGAAACCTCAGGAAAGTCATTCAGCCTTATTGAAACTCCGTTTCCTCATCTGTAAAATGAGCGTGGTAGTCCCTGCCGTGTTTCCCTCAAAGGGGTGGTTGGGTGTTAGAGCATCCTACAGAGGCGGTCATGGGCTGCTGTTTTAAACTGCTGTCTGCCCTGGCTGCTCTGATGCCTCTTGGACGTCCCTGAGTGCCAAAGCTGCCCTTCAGAACTCATGTCCACTACCTGCCAAGCCTCCAATGGGTCTGGTCTGTGGCCCCGGGGCAGAACAACAGATTCCCTTGAGTTGCAATGTGAAGGAGCTCCAAAGGGTCCCTCTGTGAGTCACCGCTGGTCTGGGCACCAGCCCTCACAGCTGCACCCCCTGGGGTTGCTGCCACGCTGCTCCTCCCAGCCTGGGGGCCCTGAGACCGCACCCCTTTTCCTGGAGCATGCACTCTCACCCTCCGTTCCCCACCAAACTCAGCAAACCTGTGTTACCAGCACATTTAGGTGCCGGGCTTTCACCTGCGTTAACCTGAGGCTTCATGCAAACTGTTCTCACCTGACCTAGTCTCTCACCCCCATATTCTTTGCATCCTTGTCGGACAGTCTTCCTGCCTTCTTTCCAACTTTCAATAAATATTTGTTGTGTACCAACAAAACGGCAGGCTCTACACTGGGAGAGCAGGATGCACACTTGCCCCATGGAGCTTATATAGTGCTTTGGGGAAAGGGAACAGGCAGGGCAGCCACTCCGTAACTGATAAAATTGCTCTGGCTTCTGAGGCAGGCTCTTCACGTCCCACATGACTCAGCCACACTCAGTACCTCCAGTCTGGCCCGGAGCCTCGTCATGATGGCTTTATATTCGTTAAGTGCTCTCCCAGGATGCCACAACAATAGATTTTTGTAAGACCCAAGAGAAGCCTAGATAAGGAGAATAATAAAAAATAAATAGGTCAAGAAAGAGAGAGGAAAGAAACATTTTTCCCCATGAAATTACTTAGTTGTTTCTTTTCTTACTCAGGTTTACTCCTCAGAGCAGAAGTATCCAGAGTAGTGAATGTCTGCCATTCTCTGAAGCATCCGGGAGGTCTTCGTGTTTGGGGGCTCTGGAGTCTCAAGAACCAGTGACTCAGTGAAGGGAGTTCTGAGCCTGCGCAGGAAGGAGCATCGCACGGACAGGTGCTCAGTACCTGTTGCTAAAGCCAGTACCCAGAAGGCCCTGCAGGGTGGGGGAGAAACCCCGCCCGTAGTGAAAGGCCAGCCAGCCTGCCCAGCTCCTCATCATCTAGGTAACTAAAGGGAAGTGGCTTCTCACCCATGTGCAAGATACCATTGCCTGATTCACCTGCCTCACAGGCTGCTTCTGAGTGAAAAGCGAAATACAACATGGAAAGGGCCATGCACTGTTTGTGTAGAGATGACCTATATATCAACAAATGTACAGGAAACATGTGTGGGCCAGAAATATGAATAAGGAGTCATTTTATAACATAATTTTACAGTAGTTTGTTAGGGAGCAACTATGCTTGTCTCCAACTGGTTAGGAGCAGGGGAGACCAGACCAGAGTGCAGATTAAGCAGCTGTAGTCAAGTCTGTGTGTCAGCGTCTGCGTGAGGTTTCATTGGTTCAATCCACCCCTGCCCTGCTCCCTCACTAATGTGTACAGTCCATGCACACACACACAGAATGCCAGGGAAGAATGTTAATGTCATATTCACAAATTCATCATTACTTCTCAAAGAACAGGTAGATGAATAATTGGGTCTTCCTGCTATGCAAAGGGCTGAATGCTAGCTGGGAAAGTAAAACAGAGAATTCCATGAGGGCAAGGACTATGCCATCTTCTTCAGAACTTCATGCCCAGAGCCTAGGGCCACACCTGGCACATAGTGAGCACATAAAAAATTAGCTGCAGTGGAAGCCCAGCATGACCTTATTTTATTATTGTAGCATAACTTCTGCTTGGGCATTGGTAGGATAATAGTTTATGTTTTTTTGTGACCATATCCCCCAAGCAAATACTTTGAAATTATGTTGCAATTTCTAGCTTTGCTTTAATTGGAAATTAATACAATCCTTTAAAAATGAAAACTCTGTTGAAACAAGCAATTGATGGTAATATTGAAGGCATTTAAGCTGTTGCCCATTGAATCCTTGATTGACAATGTCCAAAAAACATCATAGCTAAGGACAAAATATTCAGAAATGCAAAAATGAAAACAGAACAAAACAAAATCCCCTAAACTATCAACTATAATGATAAAAACAGGCGCTAACTAGTATTTTGCTGAAGTCCTGAAACTGCCTTCAGGGGCAAAAGGGAAAATGATACATTAAGAAACAGAAACAAACAAACAAACAAAAAAAACCCAGCTATAATAATAGAACTGCTTTGTCTTGAGTCTAGGAGGGCAACACCTTCCTGGATTGTTCCACAACATTTACTCTTCAGCCATCTGTTTCCCGAGTCCCTCTACATCCTGTTAAACACTGTTCTGATAACAGGAATCCCTGCTGAGACTTTACAGTATTGCTTCAGCTTCCTGTCCTGTTTCTGCAGTTTTACTTACCCTAATATGTGAGTGCGCACTTGCATATATGAGGAAAGGGCATCAAAACAGGGATTGAAAAAGGTCACCCCTAGCACAGACCAGCATGGTCTAGACTCGCTTTCTGTTTTGGGGGGCCAAGAACCAAGCATTCCATGGAATAGAATGACTATTCCATGTTTGTTTGGTCTTCTTTTTTAAAAAAAATTACAATTGACATACAATATTAAATTAGTTTCAAGTGCACAACATAGGGATTGGGCATTTACATAACTTATGAAATGACCACTCCAATAAGGGGTTAATATCCAAAATATATAATGAACTCATACAACTTAACACCAAAACAAACAAACAAACAAATAATTTGATTAAAAAATGAGCAGAGGACCTGAATAGACATTTCTCCAAAGAGGACATATAGATGGCCAATAGACATATGAAAAGATGCTCAATATCACTAATCATCAGGGCAATGCAAATGAAAACCACAATGAGATATTCCCTCACATCTTTCAACATGGCCATGATCAAAAAAAACTAACAAACAACAAGTGTTGGTGAGAATTTGGAAAAAAAAAGAGCACCCTCCTGCACTGTTGGTGGGACTGTAAATTGGTGCAGCCATTGTGTAAAACAGTATGAAGATTCCTCAAAAAATTAAAAGTAGAACTACCACATGACCCAGCAATTCCACTTCTGGGTACATAGCTGAAGAAAACAGAAACGCTGTCTTGAACAGATGTACACACCCCTCTGTTCATTGTAGCATTATTTATAACAGCTAAGATATAGAAACAACTAAGTGTCATCAATAGATGAGTGGATAAAAACGTGGTGCTACATATACAACAGAATATTCCTCAACCATGAAAAGAATAAAATCTTGCCATTTGCAATAACATGGATGAACCTAGAGGGTATTATGATACTAAGTGAAATAAGTCAGACAGAGAAGGACAAATACCATATGATTTCACTTCTCTGTGGAACCTAAAAAACAAAGTAAACAACAAACAAAACAGAAATAAACTCAGATATAGAGAACAAACTGATAGTTGCCAGATGTGAGAGGAGTTGGAAGGATGGGCAAAAAGGATAAAGGGATTAGGAAAAACAAATTGCCAGTTATAAAAACAGTCACATGACAGTACACCATAGGGAATATAATTTTTAAAAAGTACATGGATTTTCAAAAATCCTCACCTAAGGGCATGCTCATGGATTTTAGAGAGAAGGGAAGGGAGGGAGAGAGATAGAAAAACATCAGTTTGTACCAAACCTGCAACCTAGGCATGAGCCCTGACTGGGAATCAAACCCATGACCCTCTGCTTTACAGGAAGATGCTCCACCCATCTGAGCCACACCAGCTAGGGTTCCATGGACTTTTTTTATTTTTTAAGCTATCAATTATACAGCATTGTGCTAAATGCTTTATACACGTTATATGATCTCATTAGATTGCCCTCACAGCAATCTAGTGAGATGGGTTTTTGTTTGTTTGTTTGTATTTTACAATCATTTTTCAAATGAGGAAGTAAGTCTCAAGAAAGGTTGAGTGGCTTGGCCTTCACATGACTCAGAAGTGGCAGAGGTGACACATGAACTCAGGCTGACTCTAAAAACTGTTCTCATAGCCATTAGGTTCTTCAGGCTTACCTTGGTCCCCCATATCCTTTCTGGCAGCATTCTATTTCTTTCTTTCTTTCTTTTTTTTTTTTTAAGATTTTATTTATTATTTTCAGAGAGAGGGGAAGGGAGAGAGGCAGAGAAGGAGAGAGACATCAATGTATGGTTGTCTTTCATCTGCCTCCAGCCATGGGCCTGGCTGGAGACCTGGCTTGCAACCTGATAATGTGCCCTGGCTGGGGAATTGAGCCAGTGACCTTTGGGTTCACAGGCCTTATCCACTGTGCCACCAGCCAGGGCTATCATCAAAACTTTTAAAGCCAGGAATCAGGGGATGAGATAAGCATGCAGGAAGGTGAGCTAGGGGAAGATGCTGACAGAAGGAATACCAGTGAGGCAGTAGAGGTCTCTCCCGGGGGCGGCGGGGAGGAGGGGGGAAGTTCACCCTCAGAAGCCTTCCTTTCCCTCTTATCCTGAAAGGATTATTGACTATTTTGGAAATGCAGAAAGGAAAAATCTGCACAAAATGTAGTGTGAAATCAAGTAAGTATCGATGCCCAGAAGTATTGATTGTGTTTCTGCTCTGTGTTTTCGCCATCAGAGTGGAGGAGGCCTGGCCCCAAGCAGCCTCCATCTAGCTGAGCAGCAAAGATGACCAACAAAACCAAAACAAAACCAAACAGACAAACACCAAGCAGCTTGCTTAACACACCTACGAAGCATCTTATTGTCCATTTGCCTATCACCCATGACTAGAAGGTAAACCAGAATCCAAGAGACAGCGATTTTGTTGTGTTTGCTCTATTCCAGCAGACATTCAACAAACGTTTCTTGAATGAATAAATGAAGTCTGGGCCATCAGCCCAGGTCTAGCCCACATGGCCTGGCCTGTGGCCTTGCGCTAGTCTCATGAGCTGTACCTGCCAGTACATTTAGGGCTCCCAAAGAATAAAACAGTATGGACAGAAACAACTTCTCTCCACATCTTTCTTCAGGATTCCGGGTGCTGCTGTCCACCTGTAAAGCGGTGCATGGCAGCTGTACTCTCAGGTGAGGGGCCAGGAGCAGGGCTCATGTGGCCAGCTGCCAGGTGGAGGCTAACTCCCAGGGAGCCAGAAGGGGACCTGTCCTTTCTTCTGGGCAGGACAGTCGTCTGGGAGGGCTGGCCTGGAGCCCTCCAACATGGGCCGTTACACTCTGCAGGCATCTGATGACAACTCTCAGTGTCAGGAGGAACACTGAGCAGGGACCTGGCAGCCTTCCCTCCATCCAGGCCTCCCATATGGCGAGATGCACCATCCCCTTCACCTTCGCTCTTGCACCCCCTCCTTCCTTTGCGGCCCGCTCTCCCTCCCACTCTGCTTCCTGACTTTATTCCTCCCTGGCTTCCTGTCACACTAACCTCTTTGTCTTCTCACCCCATTCCTCAAATGACATTTTTTTGTGTGCCCTCTGTAAGCCCAAAGCTGCCTGCCAGGGACTTTCCTCCTCCTTATTTCTTCTGTCTCATCAAAAAATGCACTCAATCTGGATTTAAAGTTTCTTTCCGGCACTTTGTTCTGTGTGCCCAGGTGGCCTGAGGGGCAATCCCTTTGCATGGGAGGACTCAGCTGTCCCAGGAAGGTTCTGAGAGGCAGTTCTGTCAGGCTTGGCTGCGTCTTGCTCCCCGCCTTAACCCCTCCCCCTGCTCTCCAGCAATTCATCACAACTCCAGTACTGACTGTGACCCCTTAGTGGGTTTAGTCAGCTCTGGGATAATTTCCCTGGGTGACATATACGTAGATGACATTTTCTCAACATTCAAGGTCAAATTAGGGAGCCAGCACGCACAAAAATCCACCCAATAATACAAGACAAAATAATTGAGCCCCGATCGGTGGCTCAGTGGATTGAGTGCCAGCCTGACTGTGAACCAGTCAGGGCACATACCTGCATTTCAGGCCAGGTCCCTAGTTGGGGGCATGTGAGAAGCAATCACACATTGATATTTCTCTCCCTCACTTTCTATCTCCCTTCCCCTCGCTCTAAAAATAAATAAATAAATTCTTAAAACAAAACAAAACAAAAAATATTTGAGTGAGAAACCTATGTCCCCAAGTCAACTTCATCTCCTGTCCAGAGCTGTCACCTCTGAGCCCCTGTCTCAGCCCGTGGCCCCTGAGCACGTGTCAGCCTGCAATGCGCTCACCAATGGCCTGGCCCCCAGGACTCATCCCGTCTCACTGTTCTGTGTTGAGGAGTCTCCCTCGGCATATTCTCCCTCCTACCTGCAGTGAGGTAACGTATATGCAGGTTTAAGCTCCTCAAAGCAACCAAGGCATTTATTTATTTATTTTTAGGGAGTAGAAGGGAGAAAGAGAGGTAGAGAAACATTGATGGGGGAGAGGAACATCAATGGGTTGCTTCTTGGCCCACAATCCAGGCACATGCCCCAACTAGGAATTGAACCAGTGACCTTTTTGTTGGCAGCCCAGCACTTAATCCACTGAGCCAGTCACCACCAGGCTGCAAATAAGGTATGAGAAAGTCAAGATCTCTTCTGAGAGAAACAGAAGTCACCCCAGCAGGAGACAGTCTTTTTTTGTTTGTTTGTGTTTTTGTTTTGTGGAAAGCAAACAAGGTCACACTCCCTGACTTGCTGCATTCTCTGCCTGCCTATTCCAGTAGGAATTCAAGATGCCCCTTTACCCTCCAAGCTCAGCCTCCCTCCTTCCCCAGGGTCAAAGCTTTGGAGTCAGCACTCACTGTCTGAGTATTTCAGGCAGCCCCAGGCCACAAGGAGCAGAAGACAGAGTGACATTTAAAGGGCATGCAACCCAGAGAGGCTTGTTCTGCTCTTTCCTTGCCCCATTTCTGTCTGGGTAACTCAGCTCACCTGGCCCGTATGCACATGTGCCTACTTCAGGATCCAGCCAGAGTGCTTTCTGCTTGCCTCTGCTGCTGCCCCAACCATGCACCATTCCAGCCCACTGGTTCCATTTCTGGTTTCTGCCTGCAGTCATCTTTCAAAGTTTCAAAAAGATTGAGAAGAAAATTCTCTCTAACCCTTGACACAAAGGAGCTCAGGAAATAGGAGTTGAATTTGGTGAAGAATGACGGAAGGAAGAGAAAGAGAGAGACTTCTGTTATTGGGTATGGCCTGCCACCTCAGGACTCCAAACCTGAGCTTCTGAAAGTAAGAGCTTCTTAAGCAAGGTCTTTGGGGTAGGTGGAGGGTGGGTGGGGAGAGGTAGAGCAGAGGGGGTGAGTTGGCAGGAGCTCCAAAGAAATGGCAGACCAAGGGCTGGGAGCTCACAGTGACCCTGCTAGCCCTATGCTCTAGGTCTGCCCCGCTGAACTTCTCCCCAGGCCCTGGGAATGCCAGAGCCCCCTGCTTCTTGTCTTCACTTACGCCCTTTCTCCTATCAGCGGTGCTCTTTCCTCTCTGCTGCACTCTTCTCAGTCCTGCTCCTTTAAGACCAGGTAAGTATTTCCTGCCAAGCCTTCCACTCATCCTTTCTCAGAGGCCAGGAGCTCTTCTGACTCGACAGCCTTTGCACATAGTCCTGGCATAGCACTTGACAGTCTGTGTTTGTCTCTATGCCTCCCCCTTTGACAGCTTCATTCATCCATGCATTCATCTATGCTTCATCTGTTGAGGGCCAGCTGTGAGCCACCAAGTGATCCGGCAGTGATGGGGAGAGACCCGGCCCTGCTGGGCTGTCAGGCAGTTCACAGTGCTGAGGGAGGAGACTTCAGGAGCAGTTGCAAGATGCTGAATGTTTTGAACAGGAAAGTCAAGGTTCTGTGGGAGGTGTATGTGAGGGAGGTGTACTTTAACCTGGGGTCACGGGTGAGACAGAGAAGGATTCCTTAAAGATGGAACAATTTAGTTGAAGCTGAAGAAAGGGAGAGAGGTAGGGTGTATGTGCTCAATGCTGGTGTGTGTGTGTGTGTGTGAGATGCTGGTGGGAGGAGCCCAAACAGAGCCAAGTACTGGGTAGAGGGGAAAAGGCTGCCTGGTAGGAAAAGGCTACGGAAGACCAGGAAGGCCACGTTCAGTGCCAGCTCCAGAAAGGGAGGGTCTGTGACTTATTTGTTTTCGTATGCCTGGGGCCCTGCAGAGGAACAGGTGCTCAGGAAGTGATCATAGAATAAATAAAAAAAATGAAAGCATGTTAGCTTAAAGAAACAGACTTTGTACAGGACATGGGCATGTGAAAAACGAAACAAAACCACCTCATAAGGCCAGCTGTGCTGACACAAGGGCCATTTCCACTTTAGCTGGGAGCCCAGGAAGCATCCCACCCATGCAGCTGGCACAAGGAAAGGTATGTAATGAGCTGGTCAGATTTGGCAGCACAAGTGTACCATTGATCCAAAGCAGACCTATCTGGAGCCACTGGGGGGAACCCTAAGTGGCATCTGCCAGGCTGGGACTTGAATCTCAGGGGAGTCCAGCAAACAGGGACCCAGCCAGGGGCTGTCCTGGCTCCACCCCTCCTCAGAGTGCGGGGCTCTCTGCTACTCCTGCAGTCGTATGGCCTTCGAAGCATCAAAGCTTCTTAGAGCTGGGGAGGAGCCCAGGAATCATCTGTCCAGTTCTAATTTTACAGATGAAGACACTGAAGCCAGAGAGGTTGAGTGCCTTACCCTAAGTTCGTGGCAGGACCAGGCCAGGTCTCAGGTCTCCTGATTCTACATTCGGCCCTCTTTTTATTACATTTAAAGGGAAGAAAGGAGGAAGGGAGGGGATAGAAGGGAGGGAAGGAAGGAACTGCACTGCAGCCATTTCATCGGGACTAAAACAGAGCTGAAGTCCATAGCCAAGGGTGACTAGGACATACAGTGTGTCATAACACACTCCTAAACTGAGTTAAGGCAACAGGCTGAAAGACAGTGAGTGAGAACACAATCCTCATCTTTCTCAGCTGAAGACTCAGTCTCTGGAAGGCGAGTTCCCACCTCATAGATCCAGGATGCCATTGTCTGCAGCTGGGATCACCCATTTTCCTATGTAAGCCTGTTTCATCCTTAACCAGTAGCTAGGACCTGGGACTGGGGACAAAACAGCCAAAGCCTGGGTCCTTGCTATTGCATTATTTCCCAATATCTCTTCTCACCTTCTTTCTAGTAATAGAACTCCTTGCTTTTTAGCTGGCACATGGTTGCCTAGAACAAAGATTTCATTTCCCAGCTCCTTGTGGCTAAGAGTTGCCTCTACGACTAAGTTCTAACCAAGGCATGTAAGCTGGCAGAGCAGGTGCAGCTTCAGGAAGTCAACCTACCTTTCTCCTGGGAGATTCCGCTCCTCCCCTCCCTGGGGACATCTGGCAACATCTGATAACATTTTTGTTGGTCACACGTGGGAAGGAGGAATTTACCCTGGCACCTAGTGGGTGGAGGCCAAGGATACTGTTAAAGATCCTATAATGCATAGGACAGCCCTTAACAGCAGTGCATTATCTGGTCCAATATACAAAGTACCTCATCTTGCTCCTTCCTCCGTAAAACTGGCTGGAGCCTCAGCTGCCAACTGTGACCACGAGATGGGAGCCACGTGTTGAGGATGGTGAAGCAAGATGGAAGGAACCTGGGACCCTGATGCTCCTGAAGCTGCCGCAGTATCAGCTGCTGTATCAGATGGCTCACTTCCAGACTTCGTTACCTAAAACGGAATAAAGTTTAGTTCATTTAAACCTCTGTTGCTTTGGTTTTTCTGTCACAGCAGAATCTAGCTGATACAACTTCCTCCCTCTTACTCCTTCTACCTTCCCTTTGACTTCAGTGAGCTTCTGCTTGCCCATCTCCTGCTCCTGGTCTTTGTATCCCTTCGTTGCCCTCACGATTCCCCTCTGGATTTACCCAAGAGCTGTGTAAGAGCCACCTTACTGCTCTGGTCTTCTCAGGTCCTGTTCTTCCCAGTGTTCTAGCCAATCAGGCTCTAACCAGTACTAAGACTACGCTATATCAACCAGGTTCTAAACATTTCTTTGTAACCCACTTTGCAATGTGGAGCCACGTTCTACCAAACTGGGCACAGTCTCTGAAGACCAGTGTACAGTGGGGTGCAGCCCAGCAGAGTGGAGACTTGCTCATTGGGAATGGACCCTGGCCCTTAGATGCATTTCCAGCTGGGTATGAGCCCTGGTCATATTGCAGAATTTGTCTGTTCACCCATACATCCGTGCATTCTTTCAACACTTGCATGAGTCATGTTCAAGGCTCTTGCATGGAACCCGCTATGACAATACCCTGGGGGTCTTTTAATTTATTATTGTTTACCACAGGCTTAAAAATGACAACCCCTTGGCCAGCAAGTAGGGTTTCCCAGTGTAACTTGGTGCTTGTGGAGGAGAACTGGATATTAATTAGACCTCTCCTTTCTGGGATTTTAAAGTCTGCTACTGGCAAGCTGAGAGAAAAGTCATGGTGACCCCACCACTCCACAAATGACTTTACAATTATACAACCACATTACCAGGGATACCAAAAAAAAAAAAAAAAAAAAAAAATCATTTGTATTCAAGGACAGATGGCCCAGAACAAGAAGGGGACTTCAAGCCCTGGCTGGAGGCACAGTGGATAAGGTGCTAGCCTGCAAACCCAAAAGTCGCTGGTTCAATTCCCAGCCAGGGCAACATAACCAGGTTGCAGGCCAGGTCTCCAGCCAGATCCATTGCTGGAGGCAGAGTGAAAGACAGGCATACATTGATGTTTCTCTCCCTCTCTGCTTCTCTCCCTTACCCTCTCTCTGAAAAACAGTAAAATCTTTTAATAAATAAAGCATCGTAGCAACAACAACAACAACAAAAAAAAAAACGGGGGGGGGAATTCTGCCAGCATATATGCTACTGTTGGAGATGTATACCTGACATCTGAAGATACAATGAAATACACAGGATAGGTCACTTTAACAAGTGGGCAAGAACCAGAGAATATTCACAGCATTCCCACTGGCCTCTATGCCCTTCTGATGGACCCTTTGGACACTGCATCAGATAGCTCAGCCTCTGCCATTTTCCAGTATATCTTTTTCACGCCACCCTGTCTGCCAACCCCTGCCCAGCATTCTTGTGTGTAAGTTGGTCCTAGGTTCAATAGTCCTTTCCAAATGCAGCCTTCTTCCCTAATTACCCCTCTCAGGATGTGATCTCTCTCTTTCCCTCTCCCTGGAAGTCCCATACTACTGTTCCCTTCTCACTTGGAAACCTTTACACCTTGCATCAGAGTTGTGTGCCCACCATCATTTCTATTAGGCTGGAAGCCAGGCACATGGCTTTTTTCTTTGTATGCCAACTAGAGCCTCGGTCACTGCTTGCTGAAGAGATGAAGAAGTCATAGGAAAACACCTAGTACAAATTCATCGAGAGGTAACAGTCTCCCTGACCCTCAACCCCCATTTCATTTAGCCTGTACACCATCCCCTAAATTAATCATGCTAAAGTGCATCTGCTCTCACACAAAAACAAACTAGTAGCTCCCCATTGCCTATTGCATTAAATCAATTTTCCTCCTCTTGAATCAAGCCTGCCCCTACCCTCTTTGCCACATTTGGCCTCAATCCTTCCTGCTTAACCTTATCTTCCTCATCTTCAACTGTACTACCATAAGGACCCATTGGTCCCTCTTTTCTATCTTAATGTCTAAATTTCTTCATCCTGAGAAATTTCCCTTTCTTTCCCCATTACCATATTGCCAGGTAGTGTAGTTTGGTTATTGGCCTGACCAAAACTTGGTGCTAAGATTTTTTTTTTCAGAGTAAAAAAGGCCATCATTTAAGTACTATGAGTAGATTTTGTCTGGCAAGAGATGAACGAGTCTTCATAGTCCTTTTGGGGTGAACTGCACCTTTGTTTTGGGAAACTATAGGGTTGGTGATGGGTGAAAATAAGAATCCACCTAAGACTCTTGAGGAGCGAACTGTGAGGAAATCATGAAGCTGAAGGTAGGTGTTTTCAGTCTGAGAAACTGTGGGTTCTGTTTGGGAGCAGACATGATGTGTACAGTCAAGTAAGAGTGAGGTAGGGAGGTGGAGAATGCTTCTTGGATTACAACAAATTTAGCTCATGCTGTATCTGAATTTTGGTTTATTCCTGCAAGATGTGGAATCTCTTTATATAAAGAATTGATTGTTAAGAACACCAAAAAGTTGTTACATACTTACCACGTGCCAGGACCAAGGTAAGATTTTGCAAGGATTAATTCTTGTAACCCTCACTATTTTAGAATTTTTCAGATGAGGAAAGAGGCCCTGAGAAGTTAAAGATCATCTCTTGCAATAAGAAGCAGAGCCAAGATGTGAATGAATATCCAGAAATGAACTCCATAGCCTGTGCTCCTCTAATTCTACTCCTTTAAAAATAATTTATTTTAAAAATAATTAATTTTTTTAGAGCGAGGGGAGAAAGAGAATGAAAGAAACATCATGTGTGAGAGAAACACTGATCACGTGCCCTAACTGCAGACCTAACCAGGGACTGAACCTACAATCCAGGCATGTGCCCTGATCAAGAACTGAACCAGTGACCTTTTACTTTGCAGAATGACACCCAACTGACTGACTCACCCCAGCGGTCAGGGTTCTTTTGTTTTGTTTTTGTTTGTTTTCATCCTTTTAAAATTTCATTTTGGGCTATGTTTTATAATTAGCATAATATTAAGTGTAAATTCAAAAATACTTTACCTGTAGTGTTGTCCAATCACAGTTTGCCACTTTTCATACCTTGCATTATCTGCTTATTGCTTCATATTCATAGGTCATATTTCTCCTGTGGAATTTGAAGTATCCTTGAATTTTGTCTTAAGCTTCCACTCTTGTCTCCCACAGTAGGCCCAACTACGTCATCCCTAAATGCTAACTGAATTGCAGTAAACTGGTACTCCAACTACCTCCTCCCTCCAGAAAAAGGCAAAGCTAGTGAAACTACTTAACAATATAGCAAACTTCTATATCTTCTGGGGAAGGCTGAAGCTGCTTCCAGACACTGCAGACGGAAAAAAATTGTAACTTAATTCTGCTGCACAAACATGAAAAGTGTTATTGCAGATTCTCATAGGTGTATAATGAATTTGAACTTTAAAACACCAAAATATAGTAGTGTCAAATTTAGAGTTTTGCTATCCAAGGAACTCAAATTGCAGTTGGGCAGAGATCAGCTTGTTCATAGGAGAATGTAGTCCATGCTTTGTCTCCCTCTGTTGGCAGAAAAGAAGCAGTAAATTAGTTTTGTGTTTTCTTTTTTTGTTTGTTTGTTTGTTTTTTTTTACTTGAAGAAATGCTTGATTCCAGTTGTAAAATGGCTGCTGTTTATTGTATGTATTGCCTGAGAAAATTCAACTCTCAGATTTGGAAAAAGGGAAGACAAAATCTACTGGGTCTTTTTCCTCAGATGGCAACTAAATATACACTTTCATTCCTTTTACATGCTAACATTGCTGCCTCTGAAGCCAGACTCCCTATAAACCTTTTATCATCAGAGAACACTTGTAGCCCTTGTTCTGTTAGGGCTTTCCCAACCTGCTAATTGCAGGGCATGAAAAGTACTACCTTGATTGCTCACAAAGTCCATCACACAACCCTGGTTTCCCACACTGTATGCTGACCTGTATCTTGGTAACGTTGTCCATAAGGGGTGTGGTCTCAACTAGTGATAGGAATCATATATACCTAAAATTCTGTTTGATTCATTAACTGGAATTAAGGACATACATACCCTTCCTTAACACAAAGTTTCTTTCCTGATTCCCAGTCCCAAAATTTTTATGAGTCTAAATCATTACTGACTCATGTCAATGACTCATCATTGGAGAGTGGTTCCACCACCCCCAGGCCAATTCCTCTCTACAGTAACTTACATTCATCTCTCTTCCCCTTCTGCCCTGTGCAATTCTAAGGATCACTGAAGACTCTCAGATGCCACCATTGCTTGGCACATTGCAGAGTTTAATAAAGAATCTGTTTAAGTAACTGTGCTTTAAAGTCATCTTGTTTTAACGGCCAGTTAATTTTGTACATGTGAGATTTCCTCCATGCATGTGAGGACTTGAGTTTTATTTTCTTGATCTTAAAGGGGACATAACGATGTTAAACATAATTGTATGTTGTCAAGGAACTGTATTTATGTTATGGTGGACCGAAACAGCGTGGCAGAAACCAGGTCCCTGCCACTTATTGTTTGGAGGCAACCCACCAAGGGCCCTTCTCATACCTGCATATTCCTGCTGTGAGCAACCTTGAAGGGAAGGGAATAAAGAGCAGGCTTGCTTACTGCTTGCTGGAAAATAGTGGGTTCCCCAAGCTTGGCGTTTCTCTCTCGTAATGTAATCACTTTGTGTGCATGTATACAGCTGGGCCCATCTGCTTGGTTTCTGTGAGGTCTAGGGTTCAGAGAACCTACGCAGGCATCTTGACACGCGGGCTACTGCTTTTGCTGTAAGTCTTATATCTCTGACCTAGTACATCCATGAAACCGGCAAGCTGACATATTAGCCTGGAAGGTAGGTAAAATCTCAAATTCTTCACAGTATTTGACACTTACTAGCTAGTCCGTACACAGTGTACTTACTTCTCTTTTGGTGGCAGTTTCCCTTCCTGCTGATAGTATTGCAGTGGGGTTAAATAAGAATGTAAAGGTACTTATGGCACTAGGGTCTTCCTGGAAGTTCCCTTCCTCTCTTTATAACACTAAGTGTGTTTTAATGTCCAATGATGCTGCACGAGGAGGAAAGGCGTGGACCCTAAGGCGGGGCTGTGGCTGACCCGAGTTAGATCCCGAAGTGGGCAGAGGTCTAGGCTGCAGAGAGCACACAGCAGAGGCGGCTCGGAAAGCCGCAAACTGATTGGAGCCGGAGGCCAGGGCTTTCCTGTCCGGGATGATTGAAGGGCCCCGCCCCCACCCGGAATCACTCCCGATTTGTGGCAACCGCTCTGGTCTCGCCACCCGCCACCCCCGGGAGATCCCGCAGCCCGCACACGCATGCTCCCGGCGCCCCCACGCGAGCATCAGCCTCACGAGTGCCGCCCATGCAGCCTCGTGCTCCGGGAGCTCGGGCTCCCGGCGACTGCGCGGAGCCCGCGGGGGCAGCTCCCGGAGCTTGGATGAGCTTTCGGAGGATGCTGCTGAGCGAGGCGCGCGGTCGCCCCCCTCAGTCCACCAGGGTCCGGATGCCTCAGAAATTCTGCTCCAGGTCTGTGGGGAGCGAAATGCAACCCAAACCGTTTTACCGAGCCCCGAGCAAATAAATACTCGCAAGCACGCACACCAGACGTCTCCGCAGCCCGCGCTCACAGCTGCGGGTCTTGGCTGCGGGCGGCCGCCGCTCGGCACCGGCCGCTAAAAGCTGCGACGGAAGTGCCCGGCGCTCCCCGCCCGGCTCAACCGCGCGACTGCCGGCGCACGGCCTGCCTCGGCCAGGGCGGGAGAGGCTCGGTAGGCGGGGCGCTCGGGCAGGAAGGGCGCCGGAGAGGAAAAAGCAGCCGTGATTTGTCCTGCGCCGCAGGGTACGGCGGCTCGGGCGGTCCAGAGGCCCGGCTGTGGCTGCCCCCACACCGATCTGTCGGGACCCGGCTGGCTCGTGGCTCTCGCGAAGCGCGTCAAGCTCGTTGAGCCGCGGCCGCCCGGGTTGGACGGACGCTTGCGGCTCACATTGGGTGGCGGATGACCTGGCTGGCGGTGGCCCGGTCTCGGCGAGTTAGACGGCGCAGGGGGCGTTGGAAAAGGCGGAAGGGCGAGGAGCCGTCGCCTCTGGCTTAATGTAGCAGATGCGCGGAGACTCCAACAGGTGGCTCCGTGGCGCAATGGATAGCGCATTGGACTTCTAGAGGCTGAAGGCATTCAAAGGTTCCGGGTTCGAGTCCCGGCGGAGTCGCAAGCTTTTATCTCCTCGATTTGTTTTCTACCCCTATCATTTCTCTCCTTCCTCTCATTTTCCTAAACGGCTTAACTCCCTGTTGACTAATCTCCCACTGTCTGCCCCTTCTGTATTGGGCTTCTGCAACCCTTTAAGCCATAGTGAATTGCGCCAGCGCGGCAGCCCCCCAGTTGCCCCGACTTGGTGTCTCAGTGTCTGGCCACAGCCTACTCGGAATCCGCCTCAGGAACTGGGAGGAACGGCCCTGGTGGCAGGGCAGCGAGGCCTCGAGGTTTTGGCCTTCAAGGAGAACGCGGGGGAGGCAGGGATCCCAAGTGTTCTGGGAAAGCTGCCCCCACGCCCTAAGGTTGATACTCCTTTGCCCAAAGCGCGATTGTGGCAGTTAGGAAGAGGCGAGGGGAAAAACGGGAAAAGGCACCCACCCGCTCCCTGTGCTGCGCTGTGCTTGCCAACTACCCCATCTGGCCATAAGGCTTCACAATGACGACTTAACGGAACCCCCTGTGGGGTCCTCTCAGAATTGCAGTTTTCTGGGTGTCACTCCAGGACTGTAATTCAGTCAATCTGAGGCGGGGCCAAGAAATCTGTATTGCTGATAAGGCCCGCTCCCCTCCCCAGAACTCCGGTGCAGAGGTCCGAGGTCCACTGTGCCTGTCAGCTCCTCCTGACAGAGACTACCATCTGTACCTCTCTGACAACTCTTAATTTTGCATAGGCCTAGGATTTCACTTCACTAAATGCGAATAACATTAATGAACGAATGGAATTTTAAAAATTCATTGTAACAAATTCAATTTAATGCAAAAGACACAAAGTTCAAAATCATTAAGGAAAAAGGTACAGTGTAAACATTCTTGTTTGTTGTTCCTATATCCCAGCCTTGCAATTCTCTCTGGACGGCAGTAGTGAAAATAGTTTATTGGAAATATTTTCAGATTTTATGCACGTCAGCATTTTTATAGCTATTGCCTCACTGTGTGTTTATTGATGATTTAAATAGTTGATACACAATTGGTAGTATACTGTATTCTTTCACATATTAAGGCACTTACAGCTGCTCTGTTCCGTTGTACCTATGTATCACAGCTCCCAATTGTTTAGCATTTAGGTAGCCAATTTTTTCCTATTACAAACAATGCATCCTTGTTCTTACATTATTGTACATGAGTGCAAGTATATTCCTAGGAAGCTGAATTGCTGGGTCAGAGGTTTGTGCATCCTTTGATAGCTATTGCCACACTGTTCTCATAGAGATTGTACCCTTTTATTCTCACCAGCCATTGTATGTGGGAATGGCCATTTCCCCACAGCCCACATGTTATCCAACAGGTGAAGAAAGATTTTTAGTTGCAGATTCATGTCTTTTATTATGAGTGAAGGTGAGCATCTTTATATCCATAGAATAATTTGTATTTCTTTTGTGATAGTCTTTAAAAATTTATGTCTTTAAAATTATTTTACTGATATTAGAGACAGAGAAGCACCAATTGGTTGATTTTTGTATGTGTCCCTACTGGGATGGAACCTGCAACCTCAGCTATCAGAATTATATATACTCTAACTAGCTGAGCCATTAGGCTAGCGCTCCTTTTTGTGATTTATCCGCTGTGATTTTTCTTGACTTTTGTTATTGCATCATTGGTAATTTTCTTATTGTAGTTGTTTACATATTAAAGAAACCAGCCATTTGTGATTGCATTATAATCTTTTTCCAGGTTGTCTTTTGTTTCTGGTATTTTGTTTTAGTCTTTCTGAAATTTCATGTATTTGGATTTATCACTCTTTTATGGTGTCTAGGTGTGTAGTTATACTGCCCTCAGATTAAATAATTTCATCATGTTTAACTTCAGTGCTTTTACAGTTTTATTTTTATACTTAAATCTTTACTTCATCTGAGATGTATTTTTGTGTAAGTGAGGTGGGAGTTTTGTCCAAAAATCACTGGTAACGACTGCTCCTCCTTTTCTGCATTACTTTGAAATGTCCCTTTTATAATTTTCTAAATTCCCATACACATTTAGGTTTCTGGATCCTCTCTTCTATTCCATTTATCTGTCTTAATTCTGATTGACTGGATTTGTGCTATTTATTTTTTTTTAAAGATTTCATTCATTCTTTTTAGAGAGAAAGGCAGGGAGGGAGAAAGAAAGAGAATCATCAATGGTTGCCTTTCACCTGCTTTCAGCTACGGACCTGGCTGGAGACCTGATTATGTGTCCTGACTGGGAATTGAACCATCGACCTTTGGGTTCACAGGCAGGGGCCAATCCACTGAGCCACCAGCTGGGGCTAGATTTGTGCTATCTTAGTATCACAGTAAGGCCAGTCCTCTCTCATAACTTTTTAAAATTTTTTTTACCACCTATTCTTGAATTATTACTTTTCCCACAAAATGTTATTAGCATTTACTTAGCATTTATTATGTACCATGTACTATTCTAAGTGCTATATGCATTTTAACACATGTAATCTTCCTGACAACCCTGCCACATAGATGTTACCTCTTTCATGGAAAAGGCATATGAGACACAGAGAGCTGAGTAACTTGTCTAAGGATACACAGCCCATAATAAACAGTATACCAGGAGGGGTACTCAGGGAGCCTGGGTCTTCAGGTTAAGTCATAATTCTGTATTGTTTTTTCTTTTTTTTTTTGTATTATTTTTTCATATGAGCTTTAGTTAATGCTAGCCTGACTTGTAATTTCTAATCTTAGGAGATATTTATGTTGGAGTTGTGTTACTTATAGATTAATATAGGGAGAATTTAACTAATTATGATGTTGAGTCTTCCTATTTAAGAATATCAGGAAATTTTTTTTTTCTTTTTAAAGAATGCCTATGTCTTTCCATTTATTCAGCCCTTCTTCTATCCTCTTAGGAGTGTGTCAGTTTTCTTTATATATATCTTGAGTTTTTAAAATTTTATTCCTGGGTAGTTTTGTTTTTGTTGGGATCTTATCTTCCCTTGTATTTTCTAACTGGTTGTGTTTATTAACCACAGGTTAATAAAGGCTTTAGATATTTTAAATAACTTAATATCCAGCCATCTTATTGAGTTATTTTACTATTTAAAATAGTTTTTCAATTCAAAACCACAGTTAAGATACCACTTCACACACAACAGGATGGCTGTAATAAAAAAGTGGATAGTAATAATTGTTGGCAAGGATGTAGAGAGATTGGAATCCTAATACATTGCCAGTGGGGATGTAAAATGGTGAGTTGCTTTGGAAAACTGTTTGGCAATTCCTCAAAAAGTTAAAAATAAAGTTACTGTCCTGGCTGGTGGCACAGTGGATAAGGCGCCAGAATGTGAACCCAAAGGTCGCTAGTTCGATTCCCAGCCAGGGCACATAACCAGGTTGCAAGCCAGATCTCCAGCTGGGTCCATAGCTGGAGGCAAGTGAAAGGCAGCCCATACATTGATGTCTCTCTCCCTTTCTCCCTTCCCCTCTCTCTAAAAATAATAAAATAATAAATAAAGTTACTCTATGACCCAGTAGTTCCACTCCTAGGTATATATATATATATATATATATATATATATATACCCAAGAGAATGGAAAATATATGTCCACACAAAACTTGTACATCACTGTTCGTAGTAGCATTAGTCTTAATAGCCAAAAAGTAAACACAACCCAAATGTCCAGACTGATGAATGGATAAATAAAATATGCTACATCCATATAATGGAGTATTATTCAGCAATAAAAACAATGAAGTACTGATTCATGTTGCTACATGGGTAAACTTGGAAAATGTTATGTCATGAGCTTATTGTGAAAGGGTCCATTCACAAAAGACCATATTGAGACCCCACAGCTGATGATGAAGACAGAGGCAGTGGGGGGTGGGGGGAAATGACACATCCTTTATTTGTATTTTTAAAGGGACAGGATACTGATTTTACCCTACTTGAACCTTGAATTGAGTGGGGTGGGAGGAGGCAACCAAGTTCCTTCCACCACCCTCCAGCCCTAAGACCTGAGAGGGGGATTGAGCCTGAATGAGGAGGAGTTTCTTCTTCAAAAACCCTCATCCACCACTCTTAACCCTTTTCCTTTCCAATAGCCTCCCTCCAGAGCCCCCTCCACCCTCCTCCTCTTTGGCAGTAAGAGGAGAGAAAGAGACCAAAAGCTTCTCAGCAACACAAACCCTTCACTGCTGCTCCTGATGCTTGCCCTTGGCTGGAGACATCTCAAGCCCAGGAGCACCTGCTTCCCCCCTCTCCTCCTTCAGAGCTCCAGGGAAGGCATTCCAAAGTGGGGGACAAGAAAGGTGCTTTTTGAGAATGTCAGTTTCTACGTATGGGAAGTAGGTATTGAAGGTTATATGGTTTACAGACATCTTTAGAAGACAGATACTCATGAGGGAAGGACAGATAGATGGAAGGACAGAGGCAGAAAGAGAAAAGAGAAAATGAATGAAGCAATCAGCTCTAGGAGCAAAATTCATGGTCTAGAAAGCAAGAACTCTGGAAAAGATATAAGACAATGGAGAAGATAAATTTGAGTAGCTCAAACTTAGGAAACAAGTATTTATTTCAAAGATGAGATTGGGAAGAGGTCAAGAGACTGGAAATTATGGAAAGAATCTTAAGGAACATAAAAGATAAAAAGAAGAATGAAACCAAAGAAAGAATAAAATGATGAGAAAATTTTGTATGTATAAGGTAGATAAATTGAGAGACACTAAAAGAACTCCGAAGTAATAGAAAAGAATATTTAAAGATACAATTTAATAACTTTTATATAATAGGAAACAACTTTAATCCATGAATTGCGAGTGCACTCCATGGGCCAGGGAAATTAACCTAGAATGGATAATACTGAGACATACTCTCATGAAGTACTGGATTTTAAACAAAAAGAAAGAATGAAGGTTGCTGATAACAGGGAAAAATATTCAAACTTGTCTCTTATTTATCCATATTACCATTTAAAGCCAGCTGATAAACATCTGTAGGATCTTATAAAAAAGAAAGTATTTTGTATTTTAAATTCAACCAAACTGTCTCCTGGTATAAAGATGACAGATAGTTTTGAACTCAAAGAATATTGTTTCACGTGTGCCCTTCATGAAAAGTTCCTAGGAAATTAACTACTGCCAATCAGATGAAAATAACTAGAAAAATCACAGGATGCACAGTGAATGTTGAAAGGATTTAACTAAAATAAGATGAAAACAGATGTGGGAATTAGAATTAAAGAACATGTAAATACTATATTCCCTAAAAATAGAAATAATGTACTACCTTGACCTTATTTTCTCTCCTTTGCCTCAGCTTTTTGTATTTTTAAGTTTCTTGATTTCCTTCTCTTTAATACTTGCAAATCAAAAAATGTCAGTTAATGCTACAAATAAAAATAAGCAAAATTTAACAGTACATAGAAAAAATACTGAAATTAACTGAAATATGAAAAAGCAGTACAGAGTAATAGAAAATATGCTAATATCATAATTGCTTATAGAAGTAAACCAATATATCTTGAGTATAGAAATAAAAAAATAAAATTATTAAAGTTAAAAAGAAAAAAACCACCACCCTGGCTGGTAGCACAGTGAATAAGGCACTGGCCTACGAACCCAAGAGTCGCTGGTTCGATTCCCCAGCCAGGGCACATGGCCCAGTTGCAAGCCAGGTCTCCAGCCAGGTCCGTAGCTGGAGGCAGGTGAAAGACAACCATACATTGATGTTTCTCTCCCTCTCTGCCTCTCTCCTTTCCTCTCTCTCTGGAAATAGTAACAACAACAACAAAAAAGACCACACATTGTATGATTCCATTTATAGTTGACCCTTGAACAACTGAGAGTTAAGGGCACCAACCTCTGCCCACCCCTGCCCTGCCGCACATATACAGTCCAAACTCCATATATTACTTTTGACTTCCCCAAAACTTAAATTGTCCCTCCGTCCCTGTGGCGGATTGGTTCTAGGACCTCTGGCAGATACCAAAAATCCACAGATGCTCAAGTCCCCCATGTAAAATGGCACAGATGAATGAATACACTTGGCCCTCCACATCCACAGATTTCCAGTCATGAATTGAAACAGTACAGGTATTCATTGAAAAAAAAAAAAAAAATCCATAAAAGTGGATCTGTGCAGTTCAAACATGAGTTGTTCAAGGGTCAACTATATATTAAATATCCAAAATACAGAAAATAAATTAGTGAGCACTGGGTGCTGGAATGTGAACAATGGGTATGGGGATTTTTAAGGGGGTGATGAAAACATCCTGGAGTTAGTAATGATAATTGCACATCTTGTAATATGTAAAAACCCACTGTACTGTACACTTTTTAAAGGGAATGTATGATATGTAAATTAAATCTCAGCCCTGGCTGGTAGTGCAGTGGTGCTGGCCTGTGAACCCAAAGGTGGCTGGTTTGATTCCCGGTCAGTGCACATAACCAGGTTGCAAGCCAGGTCCGTGGCTGGAGGCAGGTGAAAGGCAACTATACATTGATGTTTCTCTCCCTCTCTGCCTCTCTTCCTTCCTTTCTCTCTGGAAATAAAATTTTTTTAAAAATCTCAATTTTAAAAAAGGAAAAATAGCTTTTCACCTGACTAATTTGTATTTTCTGGAAATATGTTTTCAAGGGAGGCCAATGACATTTTTACTTTTTAAAAAATTTTTATACCTCATCTGGTTACTCTTGTAACAGTATCAGCTAGTATATCCAGAAAATGTTAAGTAATTTTTCACTAAAATGGTGATAATGGGTTTTTTGTTCCTGACCACACGGGAATGCTTCTCCATTAAGCTTTTGGGTGCCCACATACACGTTTATTACATTAAGAAAATGCCTATCCCTATTTGTCAGTAATCCATGGATGGATATTTTTCTCCTTTGATCTACTAATCTTGTTACATATACAGATTTTCTAATAATTTTTACATTCCTGAAACAAATCCCATTTTCTTTTTATACATATCTATTTTAATATCCTAACTTTGTAATTTTGCATATTTATAAACATTTGCATTTAATTATCTACCACAAATGCATTATTTAGAACTGCTCTAAAGTGAAAAAATCTAAATGTCTGTTAATAATGATCTGTTTGAAGAAAGTTTGCTAGAGTCATATAATTGAGTAGAATGCAGACCTTTAAAAAATTAGGAAGATCTATGCCCTGGCTGGTATTTTCAATGGGTTGAGGACCAGAAGGTTGCCAGTTCAATTCCAGGTCAGAGCACATTCTGGGGTTGCAGGCCAGGTTCCCAGTTGGGGGTATGTGAGAGGCAACCTATCACTGTATCTCCTTTCTCCCTCTCTCTAAAAATAAAATCTTTATGATATATATATATATATAATATATATTGTTATGGAAAATGTCCAAGATTAAAGAAAAATCTGCTCTGCAAATGAATGTTTAATATGATTTCATTTGCGTTAATACAAATAATAATGCGTATTACTATGATTGTGTGTGCACAGAAAATGTCTAGGATATACAGATAACAGTACTGGGGGAAGAGGGGTAGTGGTAACGTTGAGTCCTTTTCATAATAAGCCTAACTTATCCTTGTAATAAAAAGTTAATTTTTAAAAGGTAAAGGAAAAACACCCTAATACTAATGGAAGGGGAAAAAAATATTTCGTGCCTCTTCTTAAATCACTTGCACATAGGCAGCCTTGATATTGCTTCTCCATTAGATTTTCTGAACTCAACATTTATTGACCCCTGACACTCTACTATATGCTGGATCTCAGCCATAAATACACCTTTTAGTAGCTCTTTGTGCTAAGGGTGGAGAAGCATGTGAACAAGATTTATAGAATGATTCCAGCAGGTACTGTCCTGAAGGTTAGGTACACCATATTAAGGAATGTGGACTTTACCCTAAAGGCAATGGAAAACCACTTTGTAGCTTTTAAGTGGGGAGCAGAGTGTGTCTACGTCTTGTATCATCCTTCTGTGGCTGCAGCGGAGATCCCTGCAGTATGGAACAAGGCCTGAGGCCAAAATACCAGCTCAGGGCAGTCGGGAGTCACCTTGGTAAGAAAATGATGAGGGCTGCAACTGGGGAGGTGGTTTGGGGAAACATATAAATGTATGAATTAGAGCCACATCAAGAGAGGCTGAATTGGTGTGATTTGACTGATGAATTAAGGGATATATTGAGAAGAGGGAGGAATAGTCAGAAAAGCCTGCTGCTTCTAATTAGGGCAGGTGGATGCATGCTAAAATAGACAGTGCAAGAAAAGCAGTGAGTTTGGGGGAAAGCTAAGTACAGATTTGCCTGTGTTGTTTGCAGTCTCTGGAACATCCTGGAGAAGATGTATACAGTGACAGTTGGATGTGGAATACTAACTATAGCAAGCTCTCAATAATTAGTTTATTGAACTAAAGGAAGGTAGGTATGTGGAAAGAGGAGAAACAGAAGAGAAGGTCTGGAGCTCAGAAGACTGATCTAAGCTTGAGATTTAAAATTCATTATCCTACAGATGGCACTTAACACACCATTAACCAGTCACAAAAAACCTAGCATTCTCAAGCTCAAATGATGTTGACCAAAAACAAGTTAATTCATGTTGGCACCTGCATTATACTTTGTATAAAATTGCCGGTCAACAGTGTGTTAACACTCTGGACATAGACAAGATCATGCAGGAAGAGTGGAGAAAAAGAAGTAACATTTGAGGACAGAAGCCCAGAGTACAGGCATTTGAGGGATAAGCAAGGAATGAGGTTTTCAAAGAAACTAAGAGGGTAGACAGAGGTAGGAAGAACACTAGGAGACTGTTGCCTTCAAGAACTGATGGAGCACATTTCCTTTAGAGAAGGGAGTCAAGAGGAAAAGGGCAACATCTCACATTTTTCTCAACACCTGCTTTATGCCCATAACTTTAACACTTGCCATTTAATTACCTCCCAAATCCTAAGCATGAATTACCCTCACTTTACAGATAATAAAATTATGGTGCAAAGATATTACAGGAATAAGGTGAAAGGATTAGCTTAGGAATGATGGGAAAATGCCTGCTTCTCTGATGCAAACAGGATGAGGGCAGAGATAAAACCACAAAGGTGGAGAAAGGAAAACAGAAAGTGCTCCTGTTTTAGGATGTATTTTCTTTGTGCTCTTATACAGCTCTGCCTCATACAGGATTCCTAGCCAGGATCCTAGGAAGCTACAGGCAATTTGGGAGCAGCTGGCAGAGGGTGGAGCTGTTCTGTCCTCTTGCCACTTATGGCCAACAGACTCAAGACCAGTGGCCAGAAGTGGTTTCATTTCAACTTCCTGCTCATCTGGGGCTTTCTACGAGGCCTGTCCCAAAAGTACTGAGCCAATGTCAAGTCATTATAATTAAAAGCTTGTGGCCAATACTTTTGGGAGAGACCTCTTATATCCCATCAGGTGGCACTGAGTAGCACCTTGGAGATGCTGGCCTTGGTTATTGGCCACTTCACCTATAGTAGCCTGTGCCCAGTTCCCTGAGATTCCTGGCTCAAGCTTTTGCCGCTCCTAGCCCCAACCCTACACCCACTATCCCCAGTTTTCAGGTACCAAATGCCTTCAGTTCCCATGCACTATGCACTCAGAAATATCTAGGCTTACTTTTGTTAACTGTTTATTCTCCAGCTTTCAGTACCAACGAGGCCATGCTCAGGTAGTGGGCACTGCCCAAAAATAATTTCAATAAAAGCAAACATGTACATATGTATATACATAACTTATGTGTATCTCTCCTCATTCACCTTCAATTTAATAGTTATTTTTTAAGTATTGGCTTTGTGCAAGGAACTATGTTGGAAGGAAACACAGACTGAGGTCAACTGCATTTTCTTAAAGAGTTCATCCTAGTGAGGGACAGAGCGCCATGGTTAAATCCATTAATTAGGATTGGTTTGGCTTTGACAAATTCAAAATAGCAGACTTAACTAGAGGTTTCTTTTCTCATGTGAAAGTCTAGGGAATGGCAGTCACTTAATCATGAGACACCCAGGCTCCTCCTTAAGAGTTTCTTCCTTAAAAATTCAGCTCTAACCTCATGTTCTAAGATTATGGCTTCTGCCATCAGGTCAACACACTGGTTAGTGGGGAGAAGATATGGGACAGAGGCCCACTCTAAACTCACCCTTCTTTAAAGGTCACTTTTGCTCATATAGTATGAAGATGAGAATCAGCTTCACCTCCACCCCCCTGTGCAGGTGGCCACATTCCCAACTAAAAATTATGTGTTCTGTAACTGTGAAAGGGGAAAAAGTTTCTGCTGGTGATGCTGAAAGAGGTACGCATATAGCTCTAGTGTAAGGCAAAAATAAAAGTGACAGAAAGTGCTATACTTACTAGCTGACTTTAGGCAGCCAGTAACCTAACCTGTCTCTTCAGTTATAAAATGAGGGAATAAAACAGATTTACCCAAAATTACCTAAGGTGTATAACAAGATGAATTTTACATTTTAATTAGATGCTGGGGGAATTAGTTACCTAGAAAAAATTTTGTTTTAATCCTGCTAACTTGCAATAAAATGTTAATAGTGATTCAAACAACAGCTGTCACTGCTTGAATTTAAATTGAAATATTAACTTTTCATGAGCCATGTTTTCTTCTAATTTGCTCTAAAAGTGGGATCTCATGAATTTATCCCAAAACCTTACTAAAGGTTTTATTGAACTTTTCTATACAGTCTCTCTGCCCCCTACCCCTCTTCCTCTTAAAAACCTTGTCATTTTATTCTCTGGCAGCCAAGTAGTGCCTTTCATCTGACATTCTTGTTATGGGGAAGACCAAGGGGTATTTCGTCAAGTCTTAATAGGAATATTTCTCTGAAGTAGTTTTTATCTTACGGCAGAACACCGACACTGAAGTAATTTTTGTGTTAGGATGTCCAGAAACTCAGGGCCCACCTTTATCAACTGTTCAAGTCTCACAGAATTATTAAACTCACCCTGGCTTCATCTAATTTCTTCCACCCTCACCTTCCCTTTCCTGGTTTCCTCACTTTAAAAACTTTTGCAGGCCTCTTAAGTAAGCTGTCTTAAAAGTATTTAGGAGCAAGGTGGGCTGTTTTAGAAGTTGTTCAAGATGGTAGGGTATTTTGAAGGCCCTTCTTTCAGCAACTTTCTGGGTAGCCTTCCTTATTTTTTAAGTCCTTTTGTACCATTCCTTTGGTTTCAACTATGACTATTATATTGGCCACAAGCAGATCTCTATATGCCAGTTGAGATCTCTGTACCTGTATTTCCTGAACCTGAACTTACAGCTGACAAAAGGGCATTTCCTGTCTACTATCTCCCACTAGACACACACCCACCCACCATTTTAAGGGTTGTTAATCACAATATTGTAATATATATTTGATCCTATTAAAGTTTTTTTAATGTTAGCAAACTTTATACTTTCTAAATGTCTTTTAATTCAATTTTCTTTAAATGACCAAACATTGAAAACTTCACAAAAATGTCAATTAAATTTGTTATGGTTCTTTTCCTTTTTCCCCCTTAATGGGTCCAAGCATGGGCAGGTCTTCTGTAAACACATCTACTTTTATTCCAAGGGCCATGTGATCATTTTCCTCAACTTTTTCCAAACAGAAATCCCTGTAAGTAAATAGGGCCAGTGTATGTTAATTTTTTGTGATGGTGTTTCCAAAAACATTTTTGGTAAATAAATAAAGGGGAGATGTAAAATACTGTGGTTTGCTTGGTGAACCTTAATTGCGAAATTTCTTCTTCTTTCGAAACTTCTTTCCTGCTGCATTTGCTACTTTTTCAGCCATGATCTCTGAGTACTTCCTTCGGTTATATCTAAAAATAAAAACCAAGCCTTTAAGTTCTAAAGTATGACACATCGGATGTCATTAAAAGTTAATGTAACATTTTGGAGAGGTGGAGGCCAATTTTATATCATATATGTATGTATGTATGTATACATATACATATACATACATATATATAACCATCTATTCATCGCATTTGTACTAAGTTCTCACGTGTAAGGAGCCATACTAGGAGCTGATGACAGGAAAGTGAACCAGATAGCCAAAGTCCCTGCCCCCATGAGGCTTACAGTCTAGTGAGAAAAAAATGACAACTGTAGAAGAAAGCCTTTGTAAATTCTCAGTCACTATAGAGTGTTGGCACTATATCCAGCTAATATCAAATGCTTTAAATGTTTTTGAGTTAATGATGTTAAATACGAAACAAAAAATTTACACTTACCTTAAAACACAATATACTTGTTGGGACCTTAAGAAATATACCACAGACCAATGGTTTTCAAAGTGTGGCCCAGGCATGAGACCCTTTCAATTTTACAAGAATATTAAGACATGTTGCCTTTTTCATGCTCATTAACTCATGAGTGTGGAGGCAAGTTTTCCACAGGCTACACACTGTGTGGTGTCACAGCAGACTGATGTAGAGCTTGAGGTGAGCTTGAGCGTAATGCTCTAGAATCACCCCAATGGTATCATATACAAGCCTCCAAGGTGAAGCCAAACTAAAGAAATTTACATTTAGTTGTTTATGTTTTGTTCATAAAAGTGACCCCAGGAGTTTTTTAGGTCTTCAATAATTCTTCAAAGCTTACAGATATTTTCTGACCAGAGAATTGCTGTCATGGTCTGTATTTCTCCCTTGGGCTTTGGAAACACAAAAGCACATTTTATTTGGAAAAAAAAAAATGCAGTAGTAGCTGGAAGTTTCAACAAAAGAAGGGCTACCAGTCCATAGTTAATTGTGAAGAGTTAAAAAATTCTCTAAACATACAAAATCTCTTTTGTTTTAAAGCACATTCACTGTGTCACACAAGTCTGTTATCACGTTAACTAAAACTGAGAATTGGCTAAAATTCTCTTTAAAACAGAAGACATTTAAACCAGTGGTCCCCAACCATTTTGGCACCAGGGACCGGTTTGGGATGATTCAAGTGCATTACATTCAAGTTCATTTCCTGCTGTGCGGCCCAGTTCCTAACAAGCCACAGATCAGTATTGAGGTTGGGGTTCCCTGATTTAAACCCTTTTAACTTTACAGCTTACTCAATCACAAGAGCACAATTCACACAGACTTTCTAACAAATCTAAGGTTAGATTAAAAATGAAACAAAATCAAAAACCACATATAACACAGAAAAGCATTTTCTTATGTCCTGGGACATTCCTACTAATGAATACCTAATACATTAAATATATTTGGTGAAGTTCCCTATCCCAAAGTGGTCAGAGAGAACCTCAAGCCAATTGCTGAGGGGATTGATTAAAAGTTTCTGTGAAGAGATAGGCTAATAGTGTTTCACGTATTTTGGCATATAAATTTAGGAGAATGTTCATTTTAAGTGATGTAGTTTATCTTTTTTAAATTAATTATTTTTAGAGAGAGGGGAAGGGAGAGAGAGAGAGAGTGAGAGAGAGACATCAATGTATGGTTGCCTTTTACCTGCCTCCAGCTTTGGACCTGGCTTGCAACCTGGTTATGTTGCCCTGGCTGGGAATTGAACCAGCGACCTTTGGGTTCACAGGCTGGCACCTTATCCACTGTGCTACCAGCCAAGGCTAGTAATGCAGTTTATTTTAATGTACATAGGAAAATATTAACAAACCCATTTATAGTAGCAATATAGTCTCCCTTTAAAAATAAAGTAGACAGTACACAGGTAATCATATAAGAGTGTGAAAATGGTATTCAATGACTAAGGTATAGGAAACAATGAACTGATGGCAATCTCTAACCTGCAATTTTATGAGTTTCCTGCTGCTACATTTCTAGTCTACTACCACAACTTTTTAAATTTTTTTAGTGTTTTAACACTTACCTAAGTGTTAACCACATCTTGTGGATAAAAACTGACCTACATTTTGTAGTCCTGATGATGGCAATCTCAGAAATCAGAGCAATGTTCATAATGCTTATTTCTATTTCAGACTCATTAATAGCTGATATGACATTTGAGCTCAATTTACTTTCCATACCTACAATCTACATTATTTTTAGAATCCTAGATAAATCTTTTTACTTTTGCTATTAAACTAATCTGGAACTTTACCAAAGGTTTCTATAAGGTATGCTTTTAATCCACCTATAATATATATGTAGCTGCTTCAAGGACATTTAAACATCCTCGTATTATTCCCATCTTTAAAAAATCCTCCAAGTCCATATTTACTAGTCCTGCCTCTCTTCCTCTTCACAGAGTTCTTGAGTTGTGTCCACTTCTTCATTTTCAACTCAATCTCCAGTTATTTCCTTTCCCATCACTCCCCTAAAACTCTTGCCAAAGTTACTGTAACTAAATCCAAAGGAAGTTTTTAGTTCTTATTTCATTTACTCTCTCAGCAGCATTTCTTGTTAATCACTCCCACTGGCTATACCTGCTTAATTTATTCTCTTTCCTTGACTTGTATGACTTGTACCCTCCTGGTTTTCTTAATGTCCCCTTGGCTATTCTTTCCCAGTCTCCTTTACTGACTCATTCTCCTCTAGTCAAATATTTTCAGCGTCTCTCTACGGCAGCTGTTCTAATTGGGAATGCTTATACCCTGCAGGGGACATCTGAAAATGTCTGAAGACATTTTTGACTGTCATGAATGAGGGTTGCTACTGGCATATAGTGGGGTAGAGAAGCAAAGGATGCTGCTAAATATATACAATGTGCATGGAAGTCCCCTCTAATAAGGAGTTATCCCATCCAAAATGTAGGTAGTGCTGCTTTTGAGAAAGCGTGCTAAAGCATTTAAAATAATTTGAAATTTAAAAACTTTAAGCATATTCTAAAGGAAAGCATACATATTATGAAATGAAACATAAATTCCTTTACCTTCTAAACTCAGAATCAGCCAGCAGTTCTTCCACAATAGTTTTCTTTCTTTGTTTCTTTGGAATTCGTGAATGGTAGAAGTCAGCAGGATTGTCAACAATGGTTCCAATCTATGAACAATTAATTGATATAAGTCATGCAATACCTGAATACCATATTGCTTTCCTATTTCAGGGTAGCTCTAAAAAAGTGCATTTACGAAAAGGAATGAAAACTTAAGAGTACATTACATTGATATTAAAATTAACTTTGCCATTTTTAAAAGCAAAAATAAATCATCTATTCAATCTGCATTAAGTCCTAATGATATTTCATTCATTTGTAATAAATCCAAAATTCTTTTTATGTAATTTATTGCTTGACAGTAAATTCTTGATGAATAGTGTAACTAGAGGACAGAAGTGGGACAGAAAAACTCGTTTTAGCTTCTCCCCTTAATGAAATTGTCACACCTCATCTTCTAGATTATCATAAATGCTGCTTAAAACCTTCTTAATTGACCACTTTGCAATTAGTGTACATTCAACCAAATAAATTTTACCAAGTGTCTACTATGTGCCAGGCACTGTCCTAGAAACAAAGATAATGACCATCTATCTGGTCCCTGGCAGTGAGTAGCCCATAGTCTTAAAAGGAAGATCTATAGATAGGCAACTAAAAAATTAAAACACAGTATCATGCTGAAAAAAACATTACAGATACTCTAAGAACTAAGTGACCAATTCTGCCTTTGAGAAAAGTTTCACAAAGGTTGACATGTTACCTTGGGTTTGTATGGATAACATTCTAAGTACACGTGGCAGAGCCAAGCTCATGCAAAGTCAAATGACAACGACAGTCTGTGCATATTCTAAGACTGAGTAGTTGTGTTTGTCTGCACTTAAGACAGCTCTGTGACAAAGGGTTGGTGAAATGGTTTGGGTGCAGACTAGAACTGTGAAGGGCCATATCAAGTGGTAGATACTCTACCCTACAGGTCACAAAGAATTGTTGAAGGTATCACTAAATGATACCTGTGATACCATTTAACAGGTATACCCTGAACAGGCTGCCCCCTCCTTTCTTTTAAAGAATAGATGACTGATTACATGTGGAGGACGGACTAAAAGACAGCAGATCTGGAGGCAAAGGACCATTATAATAATCTAGATGAGTGACATGAAAGGTAGTCAAGAAAAACAAAAAGGGCTTAAGAGGTTCCAGAGGATGACTCCACTGGACTTCATCTGAAAACACTTTGAAAACCAATTTCAAACTTATGTTCAGAATTTGGGAATATCTATTTTCTCCTTTGAAAAAAACAGTAGGTGCAAATGATTCCCTCTTTCATCCTCCATTCTATAAGAATTCTTGCTCTTTGGCTAGTAGCAGTCCATAGATGGAACACCCATCCATTGGCTTCATACTTTTAGGGCACTGACTTATGAACTTAGTTACCATCTGGAACACTGTCTCTCTACATGGAAAGCCAAGTTGGTGACTGCCTGAATTTAGTTCTAGTCATTATTAAATGGCCTAAACAGATGTGCATTGTAAATTTTAAGAATAAACAGAAAGATCACACTATAGTGCTTCCTTTCCAAGCTAAAATCCACAGAACCACCATTTATTCTGTTTGCTTCATACCTGGAAGTACTTAGGGAAGCCATCCCTATCATTTTTCTTGTAAAACCTTTTGGGGTCCATGCCAGCCCTCATCTTCAGTGCTTTGAGATCATTTTTCAGTTCATCTGTCAATTCTGGAGCTTTCATACCAAACCAGCCATCACCCGCTGTTTTCTGTCGTTCTTTCTGAAATTCAGATTTCAAAAACAAATAAAATTCTAACTTCAATAAGGTATATAAACTAAACCTCATTTCCCAAAAATTATACATGTAGAAATTTCATTAAAAACAAGTAAGGTTACTTTACAGAATGCATTAGTCTTTAGATTCATCTTTCATTAAGGAATGAAACAAAAAAGTAAATCTCTGGTAAGTTAGGCAAAGCATTATCAGTTTTATAAATGAGGGCTCCTTTAAATTTAACTTTGTATTTTAGTAAGAATTGCTGACTTGATGGGAGAATAACCCACAGTTTTAATTTCTATTGTTTAAAATAGCCTTACACAAGAGATAATGTATAAAAACGGTTTTACTTCTGAAGCCTACATGTAAACATTAACACTTTTTTTATTCAGTAAACCAGATATCTGAAAGACATTTAACCCAACAGTCTAGAAATTTGTATTATTTCTTTTTTCTAAAATCTATTCTTTTAAAAACTCCTAGCAACTAATTTGCTTAATTTTATTTTTTGTTCCATTTATACAATCAATGTTATGAGGTATCTACCATGCACCAAGGTGCTTTATACTAGTGACAAAACATTATTGGAGCATCTTCCTCAGATCTCCTCCAAACTGTTCTAATAACTTCTTTATGTTTATTAGTTAAAATGCTAGATGGAAGCAATCCTCTGTATTTTACAGAAGAATATAGTTTCTACTCTCATTTGGCAGACTAAACAGATCAGATTTTTAGTTGGCTACATTAAGTTCCCTACAACAGCATGCCACAGATATGAGTTTTCCCAGCCTTTAGTGACCAGTAGTACTTAAAAGCCAAGAGGAAAGGCCAGTGACCTTAAATGGTGACTATCACTATTTTTCAGGGAAAAAAACGTTGTGTACATGCACAACTCTATGCACTTTCACTGTGAAAATCCACGTAAAACGTGTTTATAAACGTATTTTATGGGCCCTTAGGTATCCTTGACAATTTTCTTTGAAACATCATAACTTTTTAATTGTATAACCATGTTGTACATGAGCTGAACACGTACATCTATAATATTCTAAATAATGAGTCATGATACTTACTCTGCGTTTTTTTTGGAGTTGATACTTCGATTCACGATACGGTGGGACACTGTCATTTTTCTCAAAATCAGGAGTAATGATGGCTTTCTGCATAATCTATAAAAATATTAAACTGGCTTTAAAATTTCAGAACATCGTAACTTTTCCAATATTTTTTGTTTTACTAAGGAAACTGCTCAGATTGAAGACTATTCCAAGTATATTAACCTTCTTTATACATAGACATACTACTGCAAAGTTTTCCTGTCCTTAAATTTGTAAACTGTATTATAATAGAAATGTTTTAGGAGCCCTGACCAGCATGGCTTACTTGGCTGAGCACTGTCCCACAAAGTGAAAGGTGGCCTGGTTTGATTCCTGGTCAGGGCATGTGCCTGGGTTACTGGCTGTTGCCCTGCTGAGGTGTGCAAAAGAAGCAACCAACTGATGTTTGTCTTGCACATTGATGTTTCTTTCCTGTCTTTCTCCTTACCTTCCTCTTTCTCTAAAAATAAATAATCTTTAAAAAAAAAGTTTTAGGAAGCAAACTGAAGGATTACTTTAGGAAATCTATAAAGTCAATCATCAGTTCAAATTTCTTTTACTAATCTGAATCTGCACACATCAGATTTACATCATGTCCACTTGTATTTATTGCTCTGAAACCAGCCACCTGCACCAAACAACTGGAAAATAAAGATAATGGGAACAATGCCACAATGGCTCTTGAAATCCCTGAAAAAACTTGCCTAGATTTTAGGAAGTTCTTTTGCCATGGCAAAACAGCTCAAATCTTAGGAAACTGGCAGATTAGTAAGTACAACAATACAGATTTTAATTCAACAACATACTTTTTACGTCATACCAATGAGACAATCCTATCTAGACAAATCTGCTTTTTGCAACTCAATGTATCTTGATCATCTTTCACTGTCAATTTACACAAAGATCAAGAACTTTCTTAATAGCTGTTATACACCAGTTTTTCTTCTGACATTTAGTTTGACTCCATTTAACACTGTAAACATCACCTCTGCACACTTGTGATTATTTATGTAAAAGATCCCAAAATCTGTCATTTAAAATTTTATAGGTAATGGTAAATTGCCTTGCCTTCAAATAGTATAACCCCATACCAACAGTTAATCATGGCCCTTTTCTTTATATTGACACCAGCACAGGGTATTATCTTTATGTATGTTGTCAACAGTGTCTCTCTGCTATTTTCACTTGCTGTTGATCATTTTTCTACATAAAGTCTTCTCCTGTGAGAATGCCCATACTCTTTTGGTTTCTTTTTCATTTTTATTTTTATTTTTTTAAAGACTTTATTATTTCCAGAGAGAGGGGAAGGCAGAGAGGCAGTGAGGGAGAGAGACATCAATGTATGGTTGCCTTTCACCTGCCTCCAGCTACGAACCTGGCTGGAGACATGGTTTGCAACCTGGTTCTGTGCCCTGACTGGGGATCGAACCAGCGACCTTTAGGTTCGCAGACCAGTGCCTTATCCACTGTGCCACTAACCAGGGCTCTTTTTCATTTTTAAATAGGGTTCTTAATTTGCAGAAATGTATTTTGTATCTTGATATTAACCTAGTCTTTTACTTGTGTTTCATTAAGGTGTTTTTATCTTTGTTCAAGTTTTTAAAATATATATATATATATATTTTTTAGATTTTATTTATTATTTTTAGAGAGGGGCTAGGGAGACAGGCAAAGAGAGAGAGAGAGAGAGAGAGAGAGAGAAAGAGAAAGAGAGAGACAGACATCAATGTATGGTTGCCTCTCACCTGCCTCCAGCTATAGACCTGGCTGGAGACCTGGCTTGCAACCTGGTTATGTGCCCTGGCTGGGGAATTGAACCAGCGACCTTTGGGTTTGCAGGCCGGCACCTTATCCACTGTGCCACCAGCCAGGGCTAAAGATTTTATTTTTGAGAGGGGAAAGGAAAGAGGGGAAAAGATACATTGATTAGAGAAGTACTAATCAGTTGCCTCCTGTATATGCCAACCAGGGGATTGAATCCACAAGCCAGGGATGTGTCCTGACCAGGAATCAAACAGGTGACCTTTTGTTTCACAGGACAACACCCAACCAAGCCACATCAGTCAAGGCATAATTGCTTAATTTTTAAAATTTTGTTTAGTCAGTAAAATGTATTCATCTTTGCCTAAAATTACTTCTGCATTTTTTCGTTTCTTGCCTGAGACAATTATATGTTGTCATAATACCATGTCTATAACTAAAAGAAGCCTCAATTAATTAGTCATTTCCCCCCAGTGCAAGAATGGAAGAAGGCTACTGCTTAGTCCTCAAAATAATTCATTGAAATATACTAATATTAATTTGGTCAATAACATTTGGTATTATCAACTCAGATATTCCCAATTCAGGCTTAGAAGTTTCTGAATAGTATAGCAGCAGTCTAGATTTAGCTATTACTCAGAAAAGAAAGCATGACATTTAATAGGTTATTAAGAGCTTGTGTGTTAAGTACCATACTAAGGCTTAGGACAGTGGTTCTCAGTTGGGAGCAACTGCCAATATCTAAAGACATTTTTATTGTGTGTGTGTTGTGGGTGATGGTGGTGGATGCTATTCTCATCTCTGGGTAGAGGCCAAAGCTGTTGCTAAACATCCTACAATGCAGACACCCTCCCACAGCAAAGAATTAGCCAGCCCAAAACATATATATTGCTGAGGATGAGAAAGCCTCTTTCAGGAACAGAAAAATAAAATTCAGTGCAATAACAATTATACCACACAATAATGAATCTGATTGATACTGGATGTTGCGGAAGCAGAGGAATTTGGGGGGAAGGACTAGGGTCAAAGAATGTTTCCCTTACCCTGGCTGGTAGCACAGTGGTTAAGGCACTGGCCTGTGAACCCAAAGGTCACAGGTTCGATTCCCCAGCCAGGGCACATAGCCAGGTCTCCAGTCATCTGTGGCTGGAGGCAGGTGAAACGCAACCATACATTGATGTCTCTTTCCCTCTCTGCCTCTCTCCCTTCCCCTCTTTCTAAAAAATAATGAAATGAAATCTTAAAAAGAAAGAATGTTTCCCTTACACGGTGATCTATGATTTCTGCATTGGCCTGGGAAAGAGCAGGGTGTGTTCAGGTAACTATAGCAGTCTTTGATGGTGAGAACACAGTAGTTGGATGGAGCTGGAGGAGCCAAAGGCACTTTGAAGGCTTTGAGGAACCAGTGAAGGACTTACAAACAGGAGAATTATCGTGGTCAGATTATGTTTTTAGAAAATCTAGCAAGAGTGTAGAGAACAGATTGAAGAACAAAGAGTAAGGAAGCTGCTGCAGTAATCTAGATGAAAATTAAGGCCTGCACAAGTTCATGACCAGTGAGGTGAAAAGTAGTAGAAAGTATGTAAGAAGCATTGTAGAATACGTTTAGTGATCGCAAAACAGAAAGACTTCGGCATCATTAACCAGGATACAGAATACAAAAGGAGGAGCTGGTTCAAGCAGGGAACAGAAGTATGGCTATCAGTGAGGTCAAGTGCCTGAGCACATATGAATGAACAGACAACAGGCACCTGGATATTAGACCCAAAGAAACACCGAAAAGGGAGCAAGTTAGAGAATACAGATATGGGAAGAAGCTGTTAAGGGGTGGCTAAAGCTGGGGCTTTGGATGAGGTTACCTACTCTATAATTTTCCTCTGAAATTAAATGTACAATTTTATGTCTACGTGGACATGTGCACTTTATCCTAGTAGGGGTGGTGGGGGAGGCAGGCACTCATAGCTTTCAGATTCTCACCATAGTCCAGAACAGTTAAGAACTGAAAGCATAGCAGGAAAAAAAGAATGTACAATCTCTGGGATAACTGGTGGGTATATAAGAGCAACACTGATCCTATATTATTTTATTTTTTCAAGTGCCATCTTCTATGGCTAGGATTTTATAAAAATGAGAAATTATTGTTTTGGAAGGCAGGTGGAAGCACAACAGGCTGATGTGATTTCACTGTAAGAAAACTAGTCTCTTATCAAGGCCTAATTATTTCTAGAAGTAACTGGTTAGTTTTATGAAAGCTTCTAGGATACTTCGTGTAACTTACCTCATTTTTCTTTTTCTCCTTGATCTGTGTTAGGGTTTTCTTTGACTGTAGTTTGTCTGCATTAAAATTTATATACAAACCACCCAACTGCTTAATGCTCAGACCAGTGTCTATGCTGCTGCTTGTCAATTTCAGGCTGAAAGAAAAATGATCACTTAAAAATCAAGTAATTAAATCGAAAAGGAAACTGAGATTTTAAAATTTAAAAATTTTAAATGAGATTTTAAAAATATCATTTTTTTCTCTCCCCTTTTGCTGTCAATGACAAAAAAATTCCTTATTTTTACAGTGAAGTTTTGGAAAACTGAACAAATACATAGTTAAAATCTAGTAAAGTCATTAAAAAAAAAATTCTGGGATGAATAATGAATTAAACAAAAAAAGCTTTTTGGGAGCACATCCAAATTTATTCCCCAGATTTTAAGAGAATTAAGGCCATATAATGTGCCAATAGATTTCATAACAGGGTTTTTATGAAGAAAATAATTAAAGAAAAGAAAAGGAGATACATCTGGCATTTTGGCTCAACTTCATATATAGGTATCGAGTTACTAAAGGTACATACTTTCTCCTCTAAAACCAATGAGCAAGACAGGTTTTCTACTCTGAACTTAGAAGTAATCCAAACTTAGAATATTTTTCTGAGTAACCAAAAGTATTTGTTAGTGCCTTTAAATTAAGGAAGTTTTAAACAGTGATGAGCATCCGTATTGTCATTGGAGCTTTTTAAAAATGTAAATGTCATACCTCAGACCTAACGAATTCTGCAGTTGGCCTGGGGTCCTGCTATATTTACAGAGTAAGAATTTCTACTTTATATTACTGAAGGATCCTTTTATAAGTACACTTGGACTTATAGTCACTTTCTTCCCTCATTCACATTAACTGAGAAGATGAAAGTTTTGATAATCAACCTTTACTGAAGATTGAAATCATTCTATTTGCAGTGCCTTGGCAGTGATCCTCAACCCTGAATTACACTAGAATTATCCTAGGGAGGACCGTGCCTTTCAAAAAATAAAAATGCCTGAACCTAGCCTGAGATTGAGTTCACTGGGCATCCAATTAATATAAAATTCCTTACAAGAATGCCTGTATTTCATGGATACACGGCTACCAGAGGCCTTGTACTTGGGAAACAAATTTATAACAGAGAAAAATACTAAAGAAGTAGCCCCAAATATTAGTACTTTTTAGTGTGAGACAATGGGATTATAGGTTATCATTTTTCTCAGGCTTCTGTTTTTCAATTTCCCTACAATCAACATATAGTAAAATAAGTTATTTTCCTTCCCTTTTATATTGCTATTAACAATCATGCAGAAAAATCCTGACAGATAAATTTTAATATTATCACCAAAAGAAGTACTTTTAGCTATCATTGATGGGAAAAATATGACTAACAAAGGCATCCAGAGACATGGCAAATGCTGAATAAAAGAGCTCTTCCATACTGAGCTGCAGGCAATACTTCTGTCAATTCCCATGCTTTCTAATACTTATTTTTACATTAAATTAGCCATTTGAAATACGCATCAACAACTTTTCAAAATAAAGGTAAAACTTACAGTTTAGACTTTGTGTCATTTAGTAAGTCATCTTCATCACTAAATTCATCTTTCTTTTTGTCTTCGTCTGATGGTTCTTCTTCACTTTTTTCATCCTCATCCTCCTCTTTTTCTTCCTCGGTGATACCCTCACTTGCCTTGTCTTCCTCAGTCAAGTAAAAATTTTTATCAGCACTTAATCCAGGAGTTGTGTCAATTACAAACAATGCATTCTCACATAACTTATTTTCTGAGCCTTCATTTAATGACCCACTTTGAGCACTGTTTTCAACAAAACACACAGTGTCCTCTTCAATCCCACTGTTTTCAGAGTGTTGGCTTTCATCACTGCTGAGAAGTAATAAAACAGAATCACTTGCATCCTGAGATGTGTTGAGCTCAGATTTGTACAGTTCAGTATCACACTCAAAATCTACACCTTTTGGTTTATTCATGTGTTCATTGACAGATATAATTGTGTTCTCTTCTTCATCACTACCATTACCATTACTAGATGTGAAGTCACTTGTTTTTGTACTGTTCTTTCTCTCTTCAATCCATTTGTCTATTTCCACAACTGCAAACGTTTGAGCTAATGATTTCATAACAGCCTCACAGTTCCGATTTGAGGGCTTTGATGTGGTTTTGTTATTTTGGGGGGTTGACTGCCTTTGAGAACTGCTGCTTTGAGAAACTAACTGCTGAAGGCCATTGTCCTGAAGCTCAGAAAAACTCTTCAACTCAGATTTTTTCTCATTAATTTCTTTCCCCTTACTTATCATTCCTTTGCATTCTTTATCAAAATTTTTACAACTCTGCTTTGTTATTTCTTTAAGAGGTGCAATATTGGCCTGTTTTTCCTTTCTTATATTAAGATGTCGGTATTCTTGCACTGTTGGTTTTGTACCTGATTTTTCATGGATGGAATCATCATCCAAGTCATTATTAGATAAATTTGGCTTATTTATCTGAGAAAGGGACTTTGTTAGAGAAGTCTGTCTGGTATCTGAATCCTCTGAATTCATAGGTGTATTTATTTGCTTTTTATATCCTGGTATAATCTTAGTATCTTTCTCCTCTACTTGTACCTGTAATTTCCTCTGCATACTCCTTGTTGTTCTTCTAGTTGTAATTTTGGAAAATGTAGAAATATCTGAGCATGATGACTCAGCATCAGAAATAGCTTCTACATAGGCTTCTTGGCTTGGATCTGTTAGGGATTTAGCCTTACTTCTTCTGATTCTGGTAGAAGGCGCAATTCTAGAAATACCTGAAGTGTGTGATTCTGCTTCAGAGACTTCTTCTTCAGTATGAGATTCATTTATTACAGCTATTTTTCTCCTTTTCCTAACACTGGACAGTGGGTCACGTGCAACTAAGATTTGCCTTCTTCTAGTTACCCTTAAAATGGGATCCTGGAGCTCAAACACAGAACAATTTGACTCTGCTTCAGAGGTCTCTCCATCAGTGGATGGTTTGTTCATTTCTGGTAATGACCCTATAGTTCTGCTCTTCCTCTTTCCAGTTTTAGGAGTTTCAGGGATTGGACTTTGTTTCTTATTGTTCTGTGATTCAGCAGTACTGGAGTCATCAGATGGAGATTCCCTCCTGCCCTTAAGGTGTCCTTGAATTCTTTTAGCAGACTTCTGTAAGCCAGAGAAGACACAGTTAATTTAGGTAGCACTGGGACATGGGCAAAGTAAGTGAGGCACTCCTCTCAGGAGCAAATTCTAAGAGGGCACTATGAAACTTAGTAAACACAAAACCTACCAACCCACCCACCACTTAAACAAATAAAATTGAAAACTTACATGCATCTTTCCCTACATTTGCAGGGCCCTGCTTCACTAGTATACCCAAGTAAGTCCCTGAATCTGTTAGCAAGCAAAATAATATAAATGAAAAGAAAACAATTTCTAGAAAAAAGTAGAACATTCTAGGTGGACCTACATTACAATACATATGGGGAAGAGGGAGTAAGGAGAATATTAACTCTGAGCAAAGATATGTTTAACACACGTCGACAGAATCGATCACTGCCCTTAACTTGACATACGTAAGTGAATTAACGCTCGTTTTCCTTCATCGCTGAATCCGAAGCAGCGGACGACTAGCGTCACCGAGAGCCACCAGGAGGCATCACTATACACCGCCCCTCACCCTCGCCGGGCCAAAAGTAGGTGCTGTGGGGTCACCGCCAGCCAGCCTCCCCACGACAAAAGGTGCACCTCTCTCCAACCCTGTAAATTAGGCTCACGCTTAGAGACCGAAACTAATCCATTGTACACTGTTAGCAGTAAAGTTAAAAGGCTCGAGCTATCCTTCCGCATTAGACCTTAATTACCCAAAGCATGTTACCTAACTTCTCTGCTCCACCCTAGAACTGTGTTCAAGACCGTAGTGCGAACTGAAGAGGAAGCGACAGGCTCAGCACCGGCTGGTACGCGTGAGCGCGGCAGGCTAGTCCTAACGCTCCCGGGACTTTTGCGCCGCCCCACCTCCCAGGGAAAGAGTCTGAGAAGCAACGAGTAGAAAAGAGGGAGCCTTGCTGTTTCCTACCTTCTGCCCGGAGCTTTCAGTAGCCGTTGCCTGGACAGTGGCCTGAGGCCGCGCAGACCTGGTGACCACCATCTTCCCGCTGTGGACCTCCACCGCCTGCTTCTGTTCCGGCGCCACGGAAGTGCGTCAGAGAGCTGCCTTGTTCGCGGATTCCGCGCGGATTCCGGATCTCGCGAGAATCTCTTACCTACTTGCGCCCCTGCTGCCTGCCTGCCCAAGCCGGCAGACCTCGAGGTCCGCAAGGGTTTTAGCTTTCACGCTAGTGCTTGAGATAGACCAGTTTCTTGTGCAGTGAAGCAATTGGGGCTTGTAGAGAGAGAGGGCCTTCATCACACGAATTGTAAAATCGCATCCCTGATCCACTTATCTTTTAATTTGTTCAACAGTTTTTAAAATGTTAATGTAGCATTAAAAAACTACCCAACAAAAAAACCCAGTTCTTACTCTTGTATTATTTACGAAGGTAAATATTAATAAGCTTTAAATTTGAAGACTTGGTGGGGGTAAAGATGTTTATGTTAAATACGCCAGGAATGCGGAGACTAGTTAGGGAGCTAAATAATCTAAAGGTGAGATGATGACTAAGGATTGGAAATAAGCAGAAAGGGCAGAAATGTTAAATAGTAAAGAAGAGTGATAACAAAGTTTTTGCAGTGAAAGGAAGAGAATGATTTGGATCAATAGAAGCTTTTGGGTTTCATTTAGGATGAAGAGAGGAGAGCTAGAATATTTAAGGGGAATGGAAAGGGATTGAAGAATCAGGTGGATATTGTTGGAGGTGAGAAAGGATGAATGCTCCCTGAATTTATTCTTTTCTACTTCTTTGTTACAGAAAACCTTTTTTTCCCCCTTAATGTCACAAAGCACAGATATTTTCAGTGGGCACACTGCCACTCGGCTAAATAACTCCTTTCATTGTTTCCCTTTAAGCCATATGTGTCTAAATTTTGGCCAATTACATATAAATTGAGTGTTGTGTAGTCCTAAGGGACATCTTAAAAGAGAAGAAGTCCTCCTCTGACTTCTTTAACTTCAGTTTACTCCCTGGAAAGTTGTGCTTTCTGGTTTTTAAGCAGCAAGTTGGTGCCAATAGGATGAGAGCCACACTTAAGGGAGGCAGAGGAATGAGAAAGAAAAAAAAAAAACCTGGGTCTAAGACAACTAGTGGAGCTGCCATATATCAGTCCTAAACAACTTTTTCTCTTTTATCTGAGAAAAAGACTTTTTTTTTTTTTTTTTTTAAAGCCACGGTTATTTGGGAATTTTCTGTTATTTTCAGCCAAGCCTATTCCCAATTCAAGAATGGAATGAAGAAAATAACAGATGGAGGGTATGGCTACAGAAGAAAGCTCCTTCCTTTAAGGCAGGAAGAAAGAACTGATATTTGAAGCAGAGAGGAGCATATGAATGCAGGGAATTGAACATGGAGAGAAGAAAGTATGAGGGTATTTTGGATAGGTAGTCCCAATTTTCTCTGTAAATAGAAGATTCATCTACTCAGAAGAATGGAGAAGTTTAGATTGGTTCTTGTGGAGAACGTGATGAGTAGCAAAAGGAAGGAATTTAGTAGGGCCAGCTAGCAATGAGAATACGTAAAAGGAAGAACAGAATGATATAGGAAGGAAAGTGAACCTATTGGAGGTCAAAACAGTGCAGGATAGATAACAGCATTAATCATAGTAATAGTACTGAGCACTAACTATATCCTGGGTATTGAGCACTTTACATGTGTTAACTAATTTCTACAAAAATTTTAACATGAGCAATTGCATGAAAATATAAATTAAGGTCACAGGAGGGTTATAACAAATTGGGAGAGTATAATAGGAACCATTCATCATCGTTCAGCATTATTACATAAAAAACATTATTTTAAAATTGACCTATAAGAAGTTCCCCAATAATCCCATCTCCTGGTTTCAAAGCCTTGAATGTGGGTTGGACCTGGTGACTTACAATGGAAAAATGACAAAAGTGATGGCTGTCACTGTAAGATTAGGTTACCTGACGCATGCCCAGGTGGAACCCAGCCTCCTGAAGGCAGTTGCCCCCAGCTCCCTGCAGGGCCCGTGGTGAAGACGCCCACTCAGCTCGCTGGTTAGGTGCCTACGCGCTGGGCCGCCCGGGACTGCATTGCCAAGGAGCACACCCTACTCAAGCACAACCTGCTGGCTGAGCTGCCCTCCGATGCCTTTCGTGGCCTGCCCACCCAGCTTGTACTCAACATGGGTGGCAATTCGTTGGACCATTTGGCACGTACCTGGTTCACTAACCGGGCCAGCTCAAGCTGCTCTACCTGGGTAGCAACAGCATTGCCTTTGCGGAAAAGGGCACCTTACAGAACCTCTCTGGCCGCCTCCCTCTGCACCCTGACGGCAACCACCTCAGCGTGCTCTCCTGGGCTGCCTTTTTCTCTTCTTCAACCCATGGTGTGGAGACTGCGGCCTGGAGTGACTGCAACACTGGATGGGGAGCTCTGAGCTGATGTGCTGATGTGCTGTGTGCCTCCCTGGGTGTTGTGATCGGCCTAGACATCAGCCAGGTGGCCTTTGGGCTCCCCTCCGGTGGTCTCTGCGGACTGTGAGGTGCTGAACGTTACCGCTGCAGCCCAGACCCGCCCCAGAGCCAGCGGCCCTGCTGTGGCCACGTTCAGCAGCCTCCTCTCCAAGCCCCCGGCCCAGAGGGCCCCATGCTGGAGGCTGCCAACTGCACTGTGGAGCTGGTCAAGCTGTCCGACAGTCTTCCCTCGGCGGGGACACAATACCATTTCTCTAGCGCTGGTCTCTTCAGCGTCACCTAACACGTGGTGTTTGTCCTACAGGCATACTGACCCTGCCACACTGGGGTGGCCCAAAACTGCCTTGGCCAACAAGGAGAATTTTACTTAATTGGTCTTGAAAGTGTTTGTGATCTGGGGAGAGGAGAATGGAGTGGGGAAGCAGGTGGTAAAAAATCCAGTGGAAGGTGGAAGGAACAGTTTGCCTCCAGAGATGGTCCTAGGAGGAGGACAACCCTGGGACACGCCAGGCCTGGGGTGGGGTTGGGGTATGAATTTCTGCTCTTGTGACATGGACATCAATTGGAAAAGAAAAGCAAAACATGAGCATGGCCCCTCCTCCATCAATGGCTAGGAATCGGGAACTCCTAGGGCCTCAGGGCTCCACCTCCATCCCATCTTCCCTACCTCCCACCCTCCCATCTTCCCAGACACAGACCGCAATACCTGAATTAGAGTCAGCCCATTGGCTAACTAGGAAGAACTGTGCCAATTCTCATGGTGAGGCAGCCCATTAGGCCCAATCCCTTTGTTTTCTACCTCATTCCTTTTCTCTCTGGGCCTGGGGGCACAAGGGTCCAGGAAGATGCTCAGGATAGAAGGGGGATGGGAGAGGAACTTAGACCTAAGGAGGTGGTGGTGCCGAGATGTGATAGAAGGCAGCTAAAACAACCATCCATTTCATTGATTCCAGGATTATTTCCAGGGGTGGCCTTAGGCATACAGGAACTCAATGGCAGGGTAGGAAAAGGGGGTTGGGGAGTGACTATGGACAAATATACTTGTAAAATCTGAAGATAAAAAGTTAACAGGTTTTTCTACTGTACAACTTTTCAGTATTTCATATGCAAACATACATTGTGAATTTCCATGGCTTTAGTGGTAATTCATTATAGTTTTAAAATGCATTTCCCTGATGACTAAGATGTTGAGCATCTTTTAATGTTATTATTGGCTATTCATATAATCATTGAAAAAAATCTGTTGTAACCTCTTGATATTTTTTTATTAGGTTGTCATATTACTAACTTATAAGACACCTTTATGCATTCTGGATATAAGGTTTTTATCAGATGTGATTTGTAAATATTTCCTCTCATTCTTTTCACTTTCTTGATGATGTCCTTTGAAGTGCAATTTTATTATTTTTATATATTTTTTATTTTTATTGATTTATTGGTTATTTTACTTAGATCCTACCCCATTTGGAAATGGATGGAAGGTGCCTGCTTAGAGATCTTAAACAATGTCACTCTCAAGAAACCCAAAAAGCTGCTATAACAAAATAATGGACTGGGTGGTTAATAGACAACAAAACTTTAATCTGGAGGCTGGAAGTCAGGGTGCCATCATGGTCATGTTCAGATGAGGACCCTGTTCAGGATTGCAGACTGACAACTTCTTGTTTTGTCTTCATGTCGGAAAGAAGGCAAGAGTGCTCTCTGGGGTCCCTTTTATAAAAGCATGTAATTCCATTCATGGCCACTCCACTCTCACGACCTAATTACCTCCCAAACAATCATCTCCTAATACCATTGTATTGGGGATTAGAATTTCAACATATACCTTTTGGGAGGACACAAACATTCAGTCTGTTGAATGTGCTTATGTTGGGGACCCCCGACCCGCAGAGATCCCCTGGTGTTGCAGATGAAATAAAGGCTTCCCAGGCAGCTTGTGCTAGGAGAGAGACCAGCACATGTCTGACAGAAAAAAGCCTGAAGTGCAATTTTAAGGTTAAGCCTGATTTATTTTTTATCAGAAATATATATTGGAAATATTTCCTTGGTTGATGGGTTGCATTTTCCACCCCTACCCCACCCCCATTTACAGACAGAGAAGGAAAGGGAAGGAGAAAAAGAGGGAGAGAAACATCAACCAGTTAGTTATTTCTTGAATGTGTCCAGACAGGGCACTAAACCTGCAACCCAAGCATGTGCCCAGATTGGGACTTAAACCTGCAACCTTTTGCTTTGTGGGATGATGCCTAACTGACTCACAAAGGCCAGGGCAATGGCTTGCATTAAAAAAATTTTTTTCTTAACAGTGTCTTTTGAAGAAGATAAATTTTTATGAAATGTAGTTATCAATACTTTATGATTAAGTTTTTTGTTATCAAAAAACTTTGCAGCCAGTTTTAATTTTTCTGCTTTCTTATCATTCTGTACACATCAAAATAAGTTGAAAAATTCAGCTAAAAATTTAGGAAACAGGTAAACAAAAAGATATTACTTCTGAGGAAGGAAATCTAGATTTTCATTAACAAGAGTATATATACTGTAAGTCAATGAACTGTCTTTAAGTTGCTGAAAGTATTTGGAAACTTAGAATTGTATTGCGTCCAATGATCATTTAAAATTGAGACAAAATAAGCCATTTTCAGACAAACAGGACCTAAAAGTTTACTGCCCAAAGACCTTTGGTAATTATTAAGGACATACTTAAGCAAGAAAAAAGTAAACATAAATGGAGTAGGTTGCAAGAATCAACAAGTGAGCAAAGAAACGGGGGGAAACAAAGCTGAGTCAAAATCAGTAATGTGTATTTTAAAATATAAACCTTCTTGGTGGCACAGTGGATAAAGTGCCGGCCTGCGAATCCAAAGGTTGCTGATTAGATTCCTAGCCAGGGCACATAACCAGGTTGCAAGCCAGGTATCCAGCTAGGTGCCCAGCTGGAGGCAGGTGAAAGGCAACCATACATTAATGTCTCTCTCCCTCTCTGCCTCTCTCTAAAAATAATAAATAAAATCTTAAATAAAAAAATTTAAAAAATATATGAACTTTCTTAAAATAACAGGTCAACACATGGAAATCTTGTATGACATTTTATACATTTATTCATTGCTGAGGGATACATATTAAGGTGACTTTTCTGGTAGTGAAACTACTTAAAGCTATATCCTGATATATTTAAAAGATTTGGGTAAGTTTTAATGTTTTATAAAACATGACTTTTCCACCTTTACCTACTCTTGTCTCAACAGAAGTCATTCCTTTCTATCTGGTTACTACAAGCTCTTGAATGTGTTTTCACTTTCTTCTGAAGTTTATATATATAAACTGTTCATCATTCAATAAAAGTTTATTTACAAACCAGTCAAAAAGGGCCTCCAGGCAGAATGCCCATTCAAGACTTCCTCCTCTGATCCTACTCTAATGCTAATTTCTTCAGAAAAGTCTTCTAAAAATAGTACTTCCAAGCTCCATTTCCTTCCAAATACCCCCAAACCCTTTTCACCATTTGTTAACAGATGCAGGATTTTATTGCTCTGGTTCCTGTACAGATCCCCCTCCACCAAATATACAATGTGCTTTTTGAAGATACTGTTTGTTTTTTCATTTCTGTGCCTATTTGCCAAGACCTTGCAGAGTGCCTGTCACATAGTAAGCATCTGACGTATCTGTTGAGTAAATGGATACATAGCTTTATGGCTTGGATATTTAAAAATTATTTATAATTTATTTTCAAATTATTCAATTTGAGTTCAAACAGCTCAAAACCATCATGTTTCAGGATGCTTTCAACTATTGAAACAAATATACTCACACTTTCATTAAATTCATAATATAAGTAAAATTTTAAATTATTATAAATATTAATAATGCATTCTATTTTGCCTTTATTTTATAGTGCACCACTGCAGACACATACTAGTTGAATTATCTGGTAGAGAAAAGTTATGTTACCTATTTTCAAAAATAAAACTGACATATCCCATCACCAACTTTATGGGACAATGACAGGTACAAGTTCTGGTACATTAGGAAGTTAATTTAAAACAATTAAATTTGGAATCATTAAACTGATATATTTGAGTATAAAAACAAAGTTTACATTTTCATTAAAACAACTTCTAATTTCTCTAAATGTACAACTGGCAGAAAGATAAACTGTCAGCCAATATACAATAAATGTATCAATAACTTACATTCCCAAATACTGAAAATGCTGGGTGGAAATATTAGAAAGAAAATCTTTTCTGAAAAGAGATATACTCAAATGAGCCTTAGACCTTTCATTACTGAAAATCAAGATTCTATTTCAGTTACAACTTGGCTTTGGTAGGGAAAAGTCTGAACCATTCATTCAAGACAGAATGACTTCATTTTTCATTTCATACTTAGCTGTTTTATCTTTTTTTGAGAATGAAAAATTATTAGCTATTTGTGATTGAAGCTCTAGCATGGGTTACCCTTAAATGAATACTCTACTAGCTTACTAGCACAAGAGGGCTTCAGAATTTACACCATATGAACATATTTTAAAAGATACCTTGGTCCTTCTGATGATTACAGTTTCTTGGATGAGAATTCAAGACAGACTTATCACAGAACAAATTCCAAGTTACAGTACATTTTGTGAAAGTAAGGCTCCAGTGTATTTTGGAAATTAATAAGCTGCATTTCCCCTCATGTTTTACTTAAAAAACAAACAATTATATAAATTCTTTCTACCTTGGTCCACTGGATATATATCTCCCCAGAAAACATCTGTTATAGACACTATTGATAACTTAGCTTTCATCTTTAAGCAATTATTTGGTAGCATCACTGTTCTTTACATTATGGCTTTTTAAACACTAAGTTCTTAAGCATTTTAAAAGTATTCACTATTTTCTAATAGTTCATACACACACACATACAAATATGTGAACATCAGCTTGGGAAATTATTAAGCCTCGAAAAAAATCAGTTTTAACAAAGTTATTCAATTACAGAAATTAAAAGTACAGAAGTAAAACAAAAAATTCATTTAAAAATCCTATACATGATCCCCTTCACAAAATTAATCTATAATTTTTGTCAGGAGTTAAGGGGAAAAGAACACAGAAAAGCTTCTTTTAAGGTTAGACACATTAGCAACATAAACTTTTTTTCCACTTGCAAAATAACCCTTCAAACAACAATAAATGTGATATTAAAATTCCTTCTTAAACTATCTTGACCAATTCACTGTATACAAATTAAAAGGAGCATTTATTTAAAAACTTATTTTGTATGAAAAAATGTACATTTCCAATAAAAAAATTAACTATTTACATTCAATAACATTACTTACAATTAATATAAAAGCTATCTAAGGCTTTAGGAAGCTTAAAATCTAACCAAGTTTTAGCAGGTAAGTCAGCTGATTTAACATAATTCTAATGATCAAACTATCCAACCACCAAAACACAAAACCTTTATTTATGATAGAAAAAGAGTCTAGTACATTTACTTTGAATATGTAACCACAACTCTTTCCCCTAAGCTTGAAAAGTTGGGCAAATTAGTTTATATATATAACTTTATAAACCATATATTAAAATACATGGTTTAAAACTATTGTTTGAGATACAAGGGATTTTTAGAGAACTTTCCAAATTTATAGAATTAAGGAAACCTATAGTATTTATATCAAAAGTCACAGATTATTTATTTGCTATTCTCTGGTTCTTAAACTAACGAAATGATGTATACTGTAGTCTCTTCTCACTCAAAAGTTTTGGTTATATTGTTTTGCTTTTAAATAATTAAGACTCTATTTCCAAGCTGTTTAAATAGACAATGCTGGCCATAAATTTAAAGACTTTTTCTCTCCTCTTTTGCCTTTTAGTCCCTCACAGTCAGTTATTAGTGGGGAACAAATATCACATATTTAACAACTGATTCTTAATCCCTGTGCTCTTCCTTTTTCCAGGACCCACAGTGCCCAGCACATGATAAGTGCTCAGTGCTTATTGGATATTCTTGAATGAATAGCAAAATATTAAGGATGAATCAAGAATTAAAAAGAATCTGAAAGTGGTAATAGTTGCTTCTATAAAACCCCAAACAATCATGTCAAAGTTTCTAGTCCCCTTTTTAGATTTACTTTGGTTTGTCTTTCTAAATAATAGCAAGAGAAAATATGGCACAAGAATACAAGGTTAGATCATTATAGGTAAACTACAAGCAAGGTTATTGTTACTAAGTAAACAAATAAAAAAGTTATTTCTATCCATGTATGGAAGAAGTGAATTTTATTTACACTACTAGTAGATCCCAGCTATTCCAGTTACTGAGTTATAATCATCTTAACAACAGGAAAAACATCTTCCAGTATTTCAGTTTTAACAATTGTAGTCAAACTGCTTAGTTATTCTATAGAGTAAGAAGCAATTAATGAGTTTTTTGGAAATAAAAAATATGTATATACATTACCCTGATGCCTAGGCCAAAATATTTCTAACAACACATTTTCTTGATTTCTGTTAGTCATAAAAATAAAGAAAAAATATACTGTGAGTATTTTCTTTGTAGATAATTTCAATTAGAAAACAATAGTATAATGGAAACAATACAGAGGTTAATGTGAGTGAACTGACAGGAGGCAAGATAAGTATTCAAAATTTGACAGATCACATGTCAGAAATAGAACTAAAGAATATCTGCCTCACTGACACTATGGTAATTAGGTTTTTACACATCTGTATTTTATCTTACATTCAAAGAAAATACAAGTCAGTAGGTTATGATCTTAAGTCACAGTTAAGAGCCTCTTCTTTTAGCTTGCAGGATGTAGCCTTTTGATTTGATAATTCCTCTACTTTTAACAATGACAGAATAGCGCAGTAGCCACAGTGGCACCCACTCGTGTGCTTGAATGCCAGGGATGCTTTCCTGAAGAGCTTCTTGGAAACTTGCTTCAGAAAGCAGTTCTTAAAACAAACAACAACAAATAAAAACCCGGAGTTAAATTAAAAAACAAAAGCACTCCACTATGGAGGAAAGCATTTATACAATAAAATGGCCCTGGCTGGTGTGGCTCAGTGGCTGCAAACCCAAGGATCACTGGTTTGATTCTTAGTCAGGGCACATACCCAGGTTGCAAGCCAGGTCTCCAGCCAGGTCCCCAGTTGGAGGCAGATAAAAGGCAACCATACGTTGATACTTCTCTCCCTTTCCTCCTCCCTCCCTTCCCTTCTCTAAAAATAATGAATAAAATCTTAAAATTAAAAAATAATAAAATACACGCATACATACAACAAAACACCTCAAAACTGATTAAAACATACTTATCCTTAATGTGTGCTGTGAAATGGAACCAGAATGTCAGAAAGACCCAGGCAGTTCCTCAGAAGGGATCTATACCTGTACCCCAGCCTATTTAATTCACAACTTCTAGTAAATGGAGCCTAGATATTTATATTATTTGAAGCTCTCCAGGTGATTACAATGCTAGGAAAATATAGGTGATTACAATAGAAATAAGTGAAAATAAAAAGTTACCTATTATCCTATCAACTGGTGACTGACCATTTCTACTGCCATATATTTTTTCCCAACTTCTTTTCTAATACCTATCTCTCTCAATAGCTTAAATACCAGAAACTGTACTGTAGTTATAGCCTAATTTACTTATTTGTTTCCATTTAGGATACAAATATTCCTCATTAAATTAAATATTTCATAGAAGTATCATTTTTAATAATTTTACCAGTATTACATTATGTAAAGATCATAATTTATACATTTATTTATTGTTGGCCAAAACTGTAGGTTTTTTTCCTAATATTTTGCTAATAAAAATAATGCTATGATGAACATCCTTAATAGGCATGCCTGGCTATGGAATGACAAGGTCAGAGTATAAGTACATTTTGAAGACTAGATATGTAATATACTGCCAGGGTCTCCTTTACACTCCCAACAGCAGTTGATAATGTTAGAGTGCCAATCTTAACCTCTCCTCAGGATCACCAGCAATCATTTAAAGAATTTTTGCCAATGGTTATCTTTTAATTTGCAACTCTTTGATGAAATCATTATTTTCTTTTTCTTTTTTCTTTTTTCTTTTTTTAAGATTTTATTTATTATTTCCTGAGAGAGGGGAAGGAGGAGAGGCAGAGAGGGAGAGAAAGACATCAGTGTAAGGTTGCCTTTCACCTGCCTCCAGCTATGGACCTGGCTTGCAACCTGGTTATGTGCCCTGGCTGGGAACTGAACCAGTGACCTTTCGGTTCGCAGGCCAATGCCTTATCCACTGAGCCACCAGCCGGGGCTAAAATCGTTATTTTCTAATTCCACATTCATATCCAAGCCCTCAATACTGCTCTGATGTACTAACCCATTAACTTTCTTTTCTCTGCAACACTGGCCTCACAGCTGTACCCTGGAATCCTCAAGCACATTCACACCTTGGGGGCTTTGAATCAGCTTCTCCTTCTTTCCTAAACACTCTTTTTCCAGATACCCACATGGCTCTCTCTTCCTTCTTGCAGACCTCTCATTACTATCACCTTAGCTGGAAGGCCCCCTGACCACCCTATAGAGAACAACAATCCCTAACCTGGGCACTCTTCGCCCTCAGCCAGCTTTTCTCCATAGCCTTTACCACATTTAACATTTATATTATTGTCTGTCTCCTCCCATTAGAAAATAAATTCTGTGAGGGTTGGGATTTGTCTGACTTGGTTCTCTATGTCTAGTACTTAGAAACAATGCCTGGTACAAATGTGTCTGTTGAATCAATCAATAAATATGAAAAAATTCCACTGGGGTCAGAACCAACCATATAGTTAGATATTAAGTAACAACTTATAAAGTATGATTTGAGAGCACTGAAGGACCTGTGTGCCCCAAAAGAACTGCTATGATATTTAAATAGCATCAATAGTAAACTCTCAGTCAACGGTACCTATTATTATGTGCCAGGCACTTTGCTGAGTACTTTACATGTATTAAACTTACTGAATCCACATGTTGACTGTATGAAATAGGTACTATTATCCCCCTTTAGAGGGGGACACCAAGGCAAACAGGTTAGATAACTTGACTAAGATCATGCAGCTAGTAAATGATAGTTTTCTTAAACAGAATGCAAATGTCTCTTTGGAAAAGGAACAGTAACATGGATTTGTCTATTACGTTGTCTAACACAGACAAGGATCTTGAGGGGGAAAGGCACAATACAGATTAAGTTTAATGGAAGTGGATGGAGAGGTAAAGCAAATAATAAAGGTAAAGATCCCACCTTACATTTTATCCTGACTGTACTGAAACTGTTACCACAACTTCTAGCACAAAGAGTAATGGAAAATAAATACAGTCTGATGTGAAATCAGAGAGACAGTACAGCATGCTGGGGAAAGACTCCAAAATCAGCAGAACCTAGGTCTAAGTTCAGCATTTGCTCTATGCCAGTTGAGTGGCCTTGGCTAGTTTGTTACACTCTGAGGCTCTATTTCCTCATCAATAAAATGCCTAGTTTCAGTAGTTATAAAGATTACAGATAATCTCTCTGAGGCAAGTAGCATGATGTCTGGCATTTGATGAACAAAGCTATTAAAATTCCTTCTCTGCCTACAAAATAGTGAAAAATGAGAATGGGACAGAGAGCTAACATAATAGTATAAAGTCTGAAGAGGTTATCCATAAGCATCCTAAAAATAAACTAAATCAAACCACTAATATAATATCATCCTTTTAGATATAAATAAAAGCTGAACTTTTTCTTCAGTATCATCTCTAAAATATAATTTCCTCCAATACGGAGATTTAAAACTTTCTCAACACATCTCACTTAAAACTATACCAAAAACACTGTTTCATAGAGTGTGTATATTTACTAAGTAAAATGCCTTCTCTTCTCCCTACAAAACAGTGAAAAAATGAGAATAGAAAAGAGTAATAAACAGTATAAAGTGTAAGCATTCTCTTCCCAGCTTTCCTAGTTCTGTAAAAGTTGACAAAAAATTATTCTATAGAAGGCAGACAGCCATTCTCATTAATGTTTCTGATTAACACCAAACATATATATCTTGATAGTAATGATTAATAAAATACCTATGCAATTACTTTACTAATCCTAAAAGGCTCAAGTTTCAAATTAAGTTTTATCTGCCTCTTTTTCCAGATACTTATCCTCTTTAATTAAGTGGTTCTTTGGTGCAATCAGTACTGTAACTTGAGAAGATTATATATACGATACTATTTAGAATCTTTTTAAACAAAATATTTTACTTATTTATTTTTAGAGAAAAGAGGAAGGGAGGGAGAGAGGGAGAGAAACATCTGTGTGTGAAAGAGACATCAATTAGTTGCCTCTCGCATGTTCCCCAACCGGGGACCTGGCCCTTAATCCAGGCACGTGCCCTGACAGGACATCGAACCAACAACCTTTCACTTGGCAGGCCAGTGCTAAATCTACTGAACCATATCAGCCAGGGCTATTGAGAATATCTTAAAAGTTCTTTTCTGTGTAGCTTAATGTTTATAAATCTCAACAGGCCAATGCTCAGAAAACAATCCTTTCACTTTTTCTTTATTGGTATAAAGACAAAACTAAAGCTCTCTGAAACTAAAACAAAGGCATATATGTTTTGAACTAACCATTAAGAATAGTTCTAGGTACATTTATCACTATACACAATTAGAAATTCAATTTTAACAAGTATCTTCTTGTAAAATAAAAGCTCATGATCAAATTCTAGAAGTAAAAATCTGCCTTACCTTTTGGATCATTATGAGTCAATAGCTGAATGTCAAATTGTTTAGCAAATGCAGTCAAATCAGGTGGCATCACACAGCAGGAGGCAAGATTAACTTGGTTACTATTTGGTTTTACCTAGAAGGGAAAAAACAATCATATTACCACTAAATTAAGTACTACTAAAAGTAGATAGTAAGAACCTAGTATAAAGGAACCATGGACATGGACAACAGGTGGGATTGACTTTGGGGGGAATGGGTGGGTGGGTGGGGGGACAGAGGGGAGCAAAAAGGGGATGGATGTAATACAACAACAATAAAATTAAAAAAAAAAAAAAAGTAGATAGTAACACAGGACTCAACTTTAGAAAAATGTGAAATATCATGTTCTACATATAGTGCTTAAAGTTTTAAAAATACTTTTACCTGAATATGCTTATTTATGTATACTTTTCTAATTCATGTTTGCAGTAAGGGGGAAAGGAAAAATAGCTCTAAGATGTGAAAAGCTGCCCTGGCTGGTAGCACAGTGGATAAGGTGCCTGCCTGCGAACCCAAAGGTTGCTAGTTCGATTCCCCAGCCAGGGCACATAACCAGGTTGCAAGCCAGGTCTCCAGCCAGATATGTGGCTGGAGGCAGGTGAAAGGCAACCATACATTGACGTTTCTCTGTTTCTCTGTTTCTCTCCCTCTCTGCCTCTCTCCCTTCCTCTCTCTCTGGAAATAATAAATAAAATCTTTAAAAAAAAAAAAAAAAAAAAAAAGAAGTGAAAAGCTAATGTAGTACCACACTATTAAAAAGTATCCTGCTAGCCCTGACCAGTCTGGCTCACTTGGTCGGAGCATCCTCATATAAACTGAAAGGAATAGGATTCCTGATCAGCGCACATGCCTAGGTTGTGGGTTCAGTCCCTAGCTGGGTGCATGCAAGAGACAACCAATCAATGTTTCCTTTTCTCCCTTCCTGCTTCTATATAATCAATAAGCATGTTCTTGTGTGAGGGTTAAAAAAAAAAGTATCCTGCTAGAACCTGCAATCTAATACATCTAATACAATCTAATACATTTGTAGGAACAAACTTGATTCTAAGTATGATGGTTCCAACTACAGCAGGAACATGTCTTAAAGGGAAAGGGTCAAATACAAATAAGTACATTTAATGTTAAAGTATAAAATATGGTTATTGATCAGACACATTTTGAAAAAGAGAAGAATTAGATCATTTCTAACAGCTCCTCTGGTTAATTTGTAGGCACATTCTGGGTCACCTGAGTCTCTCCAGCAGGATCTTAGCTGCCTTCTAGCTACCACCAAGTCAAAGATAGAAGGGACAACACTTTTTCTCTAGGGTCTTCCTATCCATAAGAAACTGAAAGCTCTGAAAAGGACAAGGCTGGGGCTGAAGTACAAGGAATAAAGAGATACAGAGAGTAAAGGTAAAATACTAGTAGGCAACCTCCCTAATATTTTGTACCTTATTAGGCCAGGTAGTGGTGGGGATTAATTTATGATGCCCACTCCACTATGAGGTTGTATGAACTAAGTCTTACATAGCTTTAAATAGACAGTCAGCAAAATATTTGTTATATACGATTTCCTCTTACTAGAGAAACTAGATCCATGACCTGATAATATGTAAAGAAAAATGTAATAATTTTTATCACATAAGTAAAACTGAAGGAAACAAGACATAATTCATTTGGCTATGAATGCTTCAATACACATTTTCTAGTGGTTTTTGTCACTCATTGTAAAAGAGATTAATAAATGAGATTAATAATAAATTCAGTGAGACATATATTTGAGAAAAAAAGTCCAGTGCCGTATATTAAGACTGCCTCAAAACTTCCACATTTAGAAGTCATCCCACACTGAGTGTCCACCTGTATGATGATGCTCAAAAGTGTGCAGCAAAGACGGTGCAAGACAGGCCTCCCCAGTCTGCCCGTGATCCAGCCACCTTTTACCTGGGCCCACTGATACAGCTGTTCCAACTGCGTTTTGTCTAGATCAGATGTCCCTATAGCAACAATCTTTTTACTCCGAACTAAGTTTTCTAATTCCTCCCAGTAAGGCTGCAAATGCTCCAAGGAAAGATTAACTCCATCTTCAGTTGGAGGTGAAGCAATAATCACAGAATCCAGCTGTGCAACTCCAAGGACCGAACAGGCTGATGCAAAGGAAAATACAAAGAGGAGAGGTGTTTATTACAAAATGAAAACAAGTATTTCTAATGCCTTTTAAGCATCCCACTGAATTCTGTCCAAATCGTCCCTAATTTCCTGCATGGCAGATTGTTTTACTCAGTTTCATAATTTATCTGTTACTAAGAATATTTCTATCTTTTAAAAAGGTGTAAGCATCCATTCATCCACTTGGTCTATGTGGTTGGCAGGTGGGTTTCTTTGTCCTGCCTCCGTGGGAAATCCACAGCTACTTCAGGGTCCTCTTTTTGGGGGAACAGGCCTCCTTGTTCCTAGGTCCCAGGATCTTTGGGGGGCTTCCTTACCTTCATAACATTTTTCTTCTCTATTTCTACTAGTATCTCATATAGATGATCACAAGTATGCTGACCTAATATTGGGCAATTGGTAGGCATAGCAAAAAAATAAGCTTGAGACTCTGAAAAATTGAATGTATCATCTTAATCTATATTTATACAGGTAGATAATTTCTTAGTTTCTATAGAAATAAGTTTATTTTAATGATTGTTGCTCATTCAACAGTTACATGAAAGCCCTTGCTGGTAGCACAGTGGTTAAGGCGCCAGCCTACGAACCCAAAAGGTCGCAGGTTCGATTCCCCAACCAGGGCACATAACCAGGTTGCAAACCAGGTCTCCAGTCAGGTCTGTGGCTGGAGGCAGGTGAAACACAACCATACATTGATGTCTCTCTCCCTCTCTGCCTCTCTCCCTTCCCCTCTTTCTAAAAATAATGAAATAAAATCTTAAAAAAAAAAAAAAAGTTACATGAAAGTTAATTATTTAAGTGTTCAAAACATACGAATACTGAATATTTTAAAAGAACAAAATACTGGGGAACTGTAAATAATACCACAATAACCTAAAACAAGTATTAAAAACAGACAAAAATGCTTCGCTTGCTTGCTGTTGTGGTTGTTTTGGTATTTCATCTACAGTATTAAAAAAACTAACAAGGGAGGGGAAATGGATGGATGTCATATAACAACAATAAATTTTTTTTAAAAAGTGGGGCTAACAATGCGATGAAGGAGAATTTCTACATCCAAACGTATAGTTAACATTTAATTATGTTACATCCTTTCCATTTCTTATATATCAAAATCAGACCCTATGTAAGTTAATATGGACCTATAGAAGCCTTAGAAAATTAGACCAGAACTTGAAAAAATAAAATTGGAATAAACTCATTTTCTTTTTTATGTGGACCTGAATATAATAACTAATATACCTATACTAATTTAAAGTCCACTATAAAGATAAAAAGTTAGTATTCTGCTTACCCATGTCAATTGCATTTTTAGTTGCTGATGAAGAGTTCGTTCCTACAATGAACAGTTTTGCTGGGTAACAAAGAAAAAAAAATGATTACCACATTTAGATAACATCCTACTATATAGTATTAACACTGCTAATACTAAAATGACAGATAATCCTGAAAGAATCTTTTTCTTTCCTAGTCATATAATTTTATAGTTTTCATTTTAAGACATAAAAGTTTATTTCTGAGCCCTGGTTGGTGCCTCAGTGGATAGGCGCCAGTCTGTGAACCTAAAGGTTGCTGGTTCAATTCCCAATCAGGGCACATAACCAGGCTGCAAGCCAGGTCCACAGCTGGAGGCAGGTGAAAGGCAACCATACATCGATGTTTCTCTCTCTCTCTGCCTCTCTCCCTTCATCTCTCTCTGAAAATAATAAAAATATATTTAAAAAATGGTTTATTTCCATTGTAATTTTTAAATTACACGCTAGTTGCCAATTTTTAAATCGCATGCTGTTTGTCAAAATAAAAAAGCAAATATTAATTATCCATTTGTTAGAAGGCAGGTCAGATAAATATAGAAATTTACTTTTAAAAATGTACATTTTTTAATAATGAAAAAATGTAATTTATTCATAAATTAAACATTAATGAAGCATATTATTTATTTTCTCTGATAAACTAAAAATCTATGTATAGACTAAATTAAAATTGCTTGTAATGAGAAAAAGAAAAAAGCCCACAATCCCACCTTCCTAATATAATCATGAAAAAAAAAATTAGACATTACCTTCTAGTTCTTGGTCATATGAAAACAAGGTCTCAACTTCTATTTGGTTTACCTTTATGCATTATTTTTTAATATCTCTACGAAGTATTTAGGTATCTTAATTTTTTAATCTTAATATTAGAGTAAAACATTCACTCTATAAATGAGGAAAACCTATAAATGAGTAGAAAGGCCCCTCCGAAAAAAGTCCATTGTCTTACCACCAAAAGCAAATACTGTTTAAGTTTTTCTGTACTCTGTACTTCTAATGAATACTTTTACATGTTCATTTGTATTGAATTTATTGGGAAGACATCAATTAATAAAATTATATAGGTTTCAGGTGTACAACTCTAAACACATTATTTGCATTATTTGTATGTTGTATTATGTGTTCACCACCCTAAGTCAAATCTTATTCTATCACCATTTACGCCCCCTAACCCTCATTTTAATAGTTGAACATTATTCTGTCACTTTGATAAGATATAATTTACTGAATGATTTCCTCCTTTTTGAAAAGGAGGAAATGCTAACACCTTGGTAATGTTTTGTTCAACATTATGCTGAAGCATTTCCCAAGAACAAGTTGTCAGAAATGAGATTATGAGTCAAAAAATATAATAATTTTCATGTTGTTTTATCTCCTGAATTTTACCAGATCACTGGAAGTGTTCTAACAATGTAGACTGTTATTAAAAATATATATATTTTGCTAACTTAGTAGGTATGATATATACCTACCCAGGACCATATTAATTGGCATTTCTTTCTTCAGCTTTAACCAGGAAATTTTTGAATAGTTTCCTAAACTTATAGGATTATGGTTTTAAGCTTGATTTCAACTCAACTTTATATATCTATATTTACTTTATGTAAATTCACTGTTCAAAAATCTAAATTTACTCAAATAGGTGAATGGAGTAGTAGGAGAGCAGGAAGAAAGAAAATTCAAAAGGGGAATGATTAGAAAGCAGACTAATGAAATACCCTAAATAAAGTGCCTGGCATTCAACATACACAATAAATTTTCCTTGTACATTTCTTTTATTTCTCCTTTCCTTTCTATTGCTAGATAATCTTCCTCAAACATTGCTTTCTTTATGTTACTTCTCTTTTTAAAGATTTTATTTCTTTCTTATTCTTAGAAGGAGGGGAAGGGAGGGAGAAAAAGTGGGAGAGAAACAGCCATGTATGGTTGCCTTTCACCTGCCTCCAGTCACAGATTTGGTTGGAGACCTGGCTTGCAACCTGGTTATGTGACCTGACTGGGAATCAAAACAGTGACCTTTGGTTCACAGGCCCGTTCCATTCGACTGAGTCACCAGCCAGGGCTTACTTCTCCTTTTAAAAGCCATTATAGTTCTACCAGGTAAGTCAATTAGTTCCCATAATTATACTCTGTAAAAATCCTCCCCACCACAAACCTTTTAGTTCCCATAATTATACTCAGTAAAAATCCACCCCACCACAATCCCTCCAGCCACGAATTTGTGACATTTGAAATGGCCTCCTATTTCTGAAAGAGGCATTTTTAGATAAGTAGAGAGAGGAAAACTTTTCATATGGGGAGAATTTTTATCTTATCAAGCCCTCCAGGAACTGAGGACAACTTGTAAGAGCTCCAAGATGAACCTAAACCATGATGAACTACAATCAACCACAAAGAAAATGTTGCTTTTACTTTCTTTTCAACATAAATAGCAATTTGAAATTATAGGAAGAAATGGGTTTTGGAGTCAGGCATACTTGGATGGACTCCTGGTTCAACCACGTGCAGGCTATATGACAACTTCCAAGCTATTTAATGTCACCTGTGCAATAGGGATAATAGACCTACTTTGTAGAATTGTTTTGAAACTTATAAGAAATCTAATCTAACAAGTGCCAAGTACAGTGCCTGGTACAAAGTAAGATTCAACAAATGGTAGTTATGATTGAATCAAAAGACAATGCCCTGTTTCATCTTACATGTCCACCCCCTCCCCGCACACACACAATAACCACAACACAACTATAAATGGTAATAAATATTTGTTAACTAGCACTTAACTTTGTGCCAAGCACTGTGGTAAGTGCTTCTTCTATATTTCATCTAATTTACAAAATAAGCCTGTGAAACAGAGGTATCCCCATTTTACAGATAAAGAAACTAAGGTTGAGAAAGATTAAATGACTTGGTAAGCCCAAGATTATACCACTCAGTATCTGCATACCCAGGAATTTCAGTCTAGTCAGGTTCATGCCTTTAATCACTGTGCTGTGCTAATATTAAGCTGAGTGCAAGAATAGTGCACCTTTTCATTTTTTCATACTTTGAGTTTGGCATAATCCTGGGAAGTAGTCACTTGAATGGGTATAATATGGACTTTATTTCTCTTTATGCAACTTGTTGCCCAGACTTTTTTCTATACTGCCTGGCCATCTCAGCCATTGTTTGGCAGTGTCCTGCCAGGAAATGTCCATCTTCCTGCTTTAAGTAGACAATGTTCTTAAGACTTCCCTTTATTCTTTCCATTTCCTCCACCTTAATCTTCCCACTGCTCTGAAGTTCAAAATATAAATGAATAAAACCAGTGGTAGCCCTGGCCTGTGTGGCTCAGTTGGTTGGAGCATCATCCCATAACCTAAAGGCTGCAGGTTTGATTCCCGGTCAGGGCACATACCTAGGTTGTGGGTTCTATTCCCAGTCTAAGAATCTAGGTTACTGGATATATTCCCCAGTCCAGGTGCATATAGGAGGCAACCAATCAATGTTTCTCTCTCTTCCTTCCTCCCTTTCTAAAAATAATGAAAAAAATATCTTCCAGTGAGGATTAAAAATCAAAACAAAACAAAAAACTGGCTGTGAAGTACAGCAAGGTAAAGTTTTACTGTGACTCCATTGAAGTAGACAACACTGACCTCCTACAACTACCTCTAAGAGTTGACATTAAAATTATGTTCACAGAATCTTCATATAACCCACACTCAGTGATTGAGTCACTCATTACCAGAAGCAAAGAAAGGTTTATTCCCATGACTAACAAAATTTCACTATTACTTCTAATGTACAAAACATAATGAATTGAAAAGGCTAGACTTTACCAGAAACTTTCATTTCTTCTCTTTCATCGGGATTGATCTTTTCTACTGCATGAGATACAGTACATTCCAAGACATCTGGAAACTCCTATAATAAACATATGATGTTTACAATAAATATAAAATGTTTTGGATGAGATATATATATTTTCTACTGTCTATAATGCCCTTTAGAAGCAGGGAACACAAAAAATAACAGGGTTCTCTACCTGAGATCTGGTAAAGAAAGGGCTTCATAAGGTTTGTAAAGCCCTGAAATAAATGTTAAATATTCTCTGTGTATGTGTGTGTGTGTGTATGTGAATTTTCTGGGGAAAAGTATGTAATTTTGATCAGGTACTCAGAGGGACACATGATTCAAACAACAACAAGAAATAAATGCGGGGCAGGAGGCCTACTAGTATAGTAGATAATTTTACTTAGGTAAAAAACAAAATGAAAAATATTATTATCCATTCTGGATAATGACATATTAAAAACTTTCTAAATTAATTACAAACATTTTAAACCAAAACATTTTTTCTGAGTGCAAAAAAAAAAAAAAAAAAAAAAAAAAAAAGGTCACTTCAATGCATAATGAATAATTTAAGAGAAGATTGATAAAATTTAGCACATATTAATCAGAAACATATTACCTCACATTTACAAGACTAAAACAAAATAAACAGTGAAGCCTTTCTCACAATTCTTGAGCATATTACAATGCCTGGTGCAGAGAAATTGCGACTAACAGTAGACATTAATCAACATATGTCTAGCGGCTACAGAATGATAAAATTTGCAGTATGCCCAGGAGAACAAATACGTCCAGCACACATCTTCCATTCTTTTAAAACAGTCTATGAATTTGTTTTTTGCCTTTGGCTGAGGTGTCTATAAACAGTGATTTCTAGACAGGTGTTCTATAAACAATTATAATAATAGCCATATATTGACATTTAATAAAAGAGTTCCTTATGGTTTCAGCAGAAACTGACATTTCAGAAATTATTTCTAGTGACTATGTTATTGGAGTGATAGTCTATCAAAGCAGCCTACCAACCAAAACTGTTTAATAATAGTTACTCCATTGTCAGGTTAAATATAAGCTGGAACAAAATACACTGTGAGGAAACTGGTGGGAATTAAGCACAGAGAATCCTAGTATCTTGTCTAGTTGAAGAGTTGGCTACACAATCTAGATTTCCTGTTTTATGCTTAAGTCTACTGAGCAGACTGCCATCTCAGCATATCAGCCACAGGGAGTTTTATGCTTATTGCCTGTTTGACTTCCCTATCAAAACAGAGGAAACTAATTTTCTGCTTACTTCACTTCACTTCCATTTGGACTACATGATTTCTTGACCCATATTTTACTCACCCTGACCAAATCAGGGCTGATTTGGGAACTCCATTCATTCAAGGTCCTTTGGATACAATCTCGAAGCTGCAAAAGGAATGCATTTTGAAACGGTTACTCAAACTCTATATATTTTTCAATACTTCTATGGTAAGAATGCATTAGTTTGATAAGTAGGAAAAAGATGTTAATAGGAAATACCATACAAAATTTTAGTCCTATAAGGTTTTCTTCAACAAAGGTAAGTTTATATCAGTTTTTACCCTATGTTTAACTCTCAAATGTTGATGACCTAAAGCAGTAATCTAATTAAAGTGTTTTTGCACCAATAAAAAGTTAAGTAAAAACTTCTAAGACATAAAAACATGCATAAGGAAATAAAAACAAATTCAAAAATAAAGTTTATAATGTAGAAACATGGGTTCAAGTTCAGGCAGCTCGATTATAATTAATATTAACAACTAAGTTATATTCCTCAAAGACAAATGATTCTCTATATGTGCCCAGAGGAACTCCTACATCAGAGTTATGGAATTTATTAAAAATTCAAATTCCCGAGCCCCATAACAGACCTGCTTAATCACTGTATAAGGGCAGCACTTTTATTTAACAAGCATCCTAAGTAATTGATATGTACTCTAAAGCCTGAAAATCACTATAGTCTTATCTTCCAGAAGTCAATGTGCACCAGCCAGCTCACATGTTATTTTCTAACACTTGGGTATACCTACAACCTGTCTTCAATGCTTTCTTTCGTAAACAAATAAAATTTTTACCCTAACATTGTATTCTTTTTTAAGATTTTATTTTATTATTTATAGAGAGAGGGGAAGTGAGAGAGGCAGAGAGGGAGAGAGGCATCAATGTATGGTTGCATTTCACTTGCCTCCAGCCACAGACCTGGCTGGAGACCTGGCTTGCATCCTGGTTATGTGCCCTGGCTGGGGAATGGATTGAACCAGTGACCTTTGGGGTTTGCAAGCCGGTGCCTTATCCACTGTGCCTCCAGCCAGGGCCTACAAGGTCTATGTCTACAGAAAGTATATATATATATATATATATATATATATATATATTTTTTTTTTAAGGTTCTATTTCTTTATTTTTAGAAAGAGGGGAAGGGAGAGAGGCAGAGAGGGAGAGACATCAATGTATGGTTGCGTTTCACCTGCCTCCAGCCACAGACCTGACTGGAGACCTAGTTTGCAACCTGGTTATGTGCCCTGGCTGGGGAATCGAACCTGCGACCTTTGGGTTCACAGGCTGACACCTTAACCACTGTGCTACCAGCCAGGGCAGAAAGTATATTTATAATCAAATTAAGGTAGTGGATAAAAATTAGTTGATAATCACTCTAGACAGAATTACAAGTCAATTTTCTTTTAAAAATTAGTAAAAGCTGAGGCAGCAGGATGGAATGTAAGTTAATTCTATCAGGAGTGCTTTGGCTCAAATCAGGAGAGCATTTGATGAAATTTTCCTTTGAAAGGATTTACATACTTAAGGCTTTCCTGGCTTTTGAGTATTCATCCCCTTTTTTTAACCATTTCTTTAATTAATCTTAGATTCTGAAAAAAGTCAGGATAAATCATAGAACAGTCCAATGTTACAATAATAGGAGAAATTAACTGACTATATCACAAACCTAGTAATTTTTAATCTTTTACATGTTATCTGTATTGATTGAACATTAACCTTGTACTTTTTTGTTCTTCGCTTTCTTCATTCTTATCACACATACACACACATACACACATAGTCACTGAAGGTAAGTATCATCGTAACATAGTGTATCATTAAATCTGTGGTTGTACATGAGTTTTGAAAATAGCATACGATTCAACCACTTAACTATCTTTACAACAAAGAACTGGGCAAAACAGTCCTATAATGGTGCATTTAAAAAACAAAATCTGATTTCATAAAATTCCTGTGTAGCCAAATATCTGAGCAGAGATCACAGAATAAAAACGAATATTACAACTAGAAGAAAGCTTTTAGAAGATTCAATTAAACTCTCAATGTGCAAATTTCCTCAAAAATGAGTGACTTATTCAGTTTCTTTATTCAATGAAGTCAAACTGTTTCAAGTAGCATATCCCAATTTGAATCCCTGGTTGTTATTACAAAATTATCTTTTTAATGGAAACAAAACATGCATATTTTCCCTATAATATGCAGCCATATCTCAAGTGTTCCTCAAATATTTTCTAATTTCTTTAATTTCCCCCCCTGTTATGCTGCACCCCCCCAAAATCAGATTTAGTCTTTTGAAAGATGTTCTTTTAAATGTGGGATGTGACTCATAACTGCATTAAGAAACAGTTTTCAAAAATTAAAATAGGATAGAAAAAATCAGAATATACAGTATATAATAAGGGTTAGTATCTTTTCATGAAACTATACATACATTTATATTATACTGTTATGCAAGATAAATGCATTACTGGGTCTGCAGTAAAAATATTAAAAGCCACTACTCTAGAGCATGTTACAGAGAGATAAGAGAAAATTTCACCCAATATTATTAATCTACATGCAAAATGGTGTACTGAACCAGCAGTACTGGAGGAAATTAAAGGTCTAGAACTAAATACAGAAATACTTATCTGTGGGAGAAATATCTAAGTGGGTTGGTTTGAACAAAACAAGACATATAAACTAAGCTAGAACCTGGACACAGAATAGGTACAGGATTCTGATTCCCATTAAAGTTACAACCAAGAGTTCTTATTTTTGACTGGGTACTTACTCCCAACTCCAGACCTGTGCACAGGTCTAGTGCATACTCAGAGGGCTGCCATGTGCTGCTGTATAATCACCAACATCTTACATAAAGGGCAGAAACTGCCTACGAACGCAACTGATAACATCATATTACATAACTTAGGACATTTTTTTCTTTTAATCAAGATTTGTTTTATTGTATGGTGTCAGAAAGGTACTAAACTTATCAGGGTGATCACTTTGTAAGTTCCATAAATGTCTAATCACTATGTTGTACTCCTGAAACTAATATAATAATATTGTATGTCAATTGTAACTGAAAAATACAAAAATCTCTGGCTGATGTGGCTCAGAGGATTGAGCGTCAGCCTGTAAACCCAAGGGTCACTGGTTCCATTCCCAGTCAGGGCAAATACTCAGGTTGCAAGCCAGGTCTCCAGCCAGGTCCCCAGCTGGAGGCTATACAGTGATGTTTCTCGATCTTTCTTCCTCCCTCCCTTCCCCTCTCTCTGAGAATAATGAATAAAATCTTTTAAAAAAAAGAAAGAAAAAGAAAATTATTTAAAAATATTTATCCTTCTGATTGAACCAGGAAATAAGGGAAATAAAAATGCCTGTATGGTGAACGTTTCCACACATATTTTAATACAAAGACCTGCTGATGAAGACATTATTATCCAACTTCAAAGCTACAAAGATACCTTCCCAAAGTGACAGAGCTTCTAAATTGAAGTTTTACTTATTTCTTTTTTAACACCAAAATTGTCCCATACCACCGACATGCCTCTGCAATTAATCATGCAGCATCAATGATTGTACGCTCAGGAACGACCAGCTAAGGATCAAGTGTATGACTCCAGATTAACCTTTGCCACTTTCAAACTAGTGGTTAGTCTTTAGGCAAGTAAACTAAGATTAATCTTCGGCAAGAAAAACATACGAGTATCCCTTGTTTCAAAGCCGAATTTCAGTGTTTATAGTCATTTGCCTTACAGCAACAAACTGTTAACATCCTAAAAGCCGACTGGATTATTACTACTACTTCTACTTCGTCAGAATTCTTCAAAAACTAATCTCTAAACTAATTTTCACCCGGACATGCTGGGGTAAAGGGGCAGGACCGAGCGGTACATTGGCCTTCAATGACCCTCTAGCCAGGGAGAGGGATACGCGTTTGCGCGTTTGGATCTGCCATGAGCACGAATGGAGGGGTCACTCGGTGTGAGGCTGCATCTGCCAAGTTTTGAAAGGCTCGTTGCCCCCCCACAGCAGCTTTCGGTACGGCACAGCCAGAACAGCAGCCCCAGCCTCTTCCCGCGGGTGGAGCCCAGGTGCGCGCCCATCCAACCGCCCGCGCCTGCCTTTCACGGCTCCGGTCCCGCCCGCCCAGCCCCGGGGCTCGGCGTCTCCGCCGGACACCCTCGTCTGCCCTCACCTCCTCGCTGTGCGTGGACGGGCACTTCTTCCGCAGACGGCCCCAGTTCAGCAGGTTCCCCGTCTGCAGGTGCAGGGTGCGGGCCCGCGACAGGAGGGCCCTCGCCTGGCGGCTGTCAGTGCTCATGGCAGCGGCAACGGAGGGGGTTAGGCGGTGATGGGGCCACAGGCTGGGAAGAAGGCGCCCCGCCGAGTGCCCGAGGCCGAAAAGCCGGGCGCGAGACTCCCCGCCCGCGCGGCAGGACCTCGGCCTGCGTTCCGGCCTGACGGAGGCCGGGGGGACGCGGCGGCAGCGGCGCGGTGGCTGAAGGAAGACTCACTGGTGGCCGCGGCTCCTGCTACTGCAGCCACCGCAGGCGAGTCGATTCCCAAATGAGGGAGCCGTTTCCTGGAAGACAATGACTAAGCAAAAATCAGTGGCGTGAAAGTGCTTCGTAACCGTTACCGTCCGGTGGCTAAGGCAGGCGGGGCGGGGCAGAGCGGCAAGTAACCTGCAGGTCACGGGCTGGCGAAGGACCAGCCCTCGGCTGGAGACAGGCGTAGCGCCGGGAGGCAGGAGGCTCTAGGGCGCGCTGGGCGCTGGGCGGGGCCGGCTCTCAGCAGAGCTCCCCCTGTCGGTGAGGGGACGACTGGCAGGGTAGCACCTCCTCCGCCCAATGCCTCTGACTGGGCTCCTGGATTAGGGCTTCTGGTGTCACGCCCCCCAGCCAAAGGGCGGTCATACTGGTAAGTTCCCTAAACACGTCTTTAAAAAAACAGTGTCAGTGTTTCCCAAGGCTTTGAAATACTACCTAGTTTTAGATCTCATAAACAGATGTTAATGCACAAGCGCCCCCTCCCTTTTGCTTTGCTCCCCTGTTCATGTTCTTAAGGACATTCCTCCAAACTGTTCGTTCTTTGTGTTCATCAATGGACGGTCACCTCAAAGCGATTTGCTGGGCAATGTGTGAAGTTAAAGAATAAGAATGAATTCTTGTCCTTGAGAAGTTTCAACTGGAATTCTGGAGACAAGGCATAAGCATATTATGTGAAACTGTAAGTCATATATAAGGCAATTATCAGATGAGTTCAGATGAAAGAGAACACTTACCCCCTGAGACCAAAAAGAAAAAAATTCTTTAGATTATTTATTCTTATTAAATGTCAGACTTAGTATTCACCTTAAATTGAACATTTATGGAGCTTTATTCAAGAAGCTTTTACTGTTGTTGAGAGTATTTGGATATATTAAAAAGCAAACTGTTGTGAAAAAGAAAGATGACTTCCAGTTGGTAATAGTGTAGAAAAGAAGCTCCTCCTTTTAGCTGAAGGTTAGACATTGTGTTTGACCTTGAGTAAATATTTGTTGTCTGAATGAAGGTGATTAAGAATTCATTGAGGATCCTCCAGTCAAGATGGCAGCATAGGTGAATACAGCCTGCTTCCTTGCACAACCACATCAAAATTACAACTAAATTATAGAGCAACCATCTCACAGAACTATCAAAAATCAAATTCAATGGAAGTCTGACAATTAGGGAAGGAAAGAAACCACGTACATTCACACTGGTAGGAGGGACGGAGATGTGGAACAGGCTGATCCTACATCCATGTGTAGCGGATAAAAATTCAGGAGGGATATCTTGGGGATGAGGAGTCCCAGCCCCAGCCCAGGGTTCCAGTGATAGGAAAATAAACCCCATAACTTCTAAAACCAGTGGGGGCTGAGTCAGTGGGGAAAGTGCTGGAGTCATAAACAGTTGCCCTTAAAGATCCCACACACAGACATACCTACTCAGACTCGCTCTCTCTGAGCTCCATCACCAGAGTAGCAGCTTGAAAGGCACCAGTGGCACACAGGGAGGGACTGAAGGGTCTGGTATCAAGGCAAGAGCTGAATGACAACATTTTCCCCACAGAACCATAGAGCTAGCAAATGAGGTCTCATATCTGAGACCCTGGAGATCCCCTGAGGCTCCACCCCACCCAACTTGCACCGAAAACAGTGACTGTTTCATATGAATGGCTTGTTCTTCACAGCTTCCTAAATTGTCTAAAAAAAAAGCAACAGTAGGCCTCAGTGAGCCCCTAGGCCCCTCTTGCTAAGCAGCCCCAGGCCCAGCACTAGCAGCAGCCAGCCTAGATTTACAGCTTGGCTTCAACTGGGAATCTCCTAGCCCAGGACAAGTAGCAGCTATCTCAGATTGCTTTATAGATTAGGCAGAGTGTCCCCAGGCAAAACACAGGTAGGGGCTTACTTTGGCCTGTACCACCTGGGAATACCCAGGGCCAGCACACCCAGTGGACAGCTACAGACAATGTTGGAGCACCATTACTCCGTCCCTGCACAGCTGATCCTCCACAGAGGGCAGAGGGTCATGGTAAGTGGTCACAGCCAATGCTTGCAGCTGACTGGCCTGGGTAAGTCCCTCCCATTGATTTGCCAACAGCAACCAAGACTCAACTATAAGAGAAATGTGTATTCAGCCCACACAAAGGGCATACTTCAAGTATCCAGCTTAGGTGATAGGGGAAGCTGTACCACTGGACCCTACCGGACACCGACTATATTAAGTCAAGATAGGGAGTCATAGAAGCTCTACATGATACATAGGAACAAATGGCAGGATGGTTGCCAAAATGAGGAGACAATGAGATACATAGGAACAAATTCAGGAAGGTTGCCAAAATGAGGAGACAATGAAATGGCCCAAATGAAAGTACAGATCAAAACTCCAGAAAAAGAGCTAAATGAAATGGAGATAAGCAATCTATCAGATGTAGAGTTCAAAACACTGGTTGGTTATAAGCTTGCTCAAGGAACTGAGTGAGGACCTAAACAGCATAAGAAAATAAAAAAAGATCCAGTCAGAAATGAAGGATGAACTAATCAAAACAAGAAGAAGAGAAAATTCTTTTTAAAAAAAAAAGGCAAGGATAGGGTAAGTAGCAACTTTAAGCTTTCTAACATTTGAATCATAGGAGTTTCAGAAGGAGAAGAGAAAGAGCAAGAAATTGGAAATCTATTTGAAAAAATAATGAAAGAGAACTTCCCTAATTTGGTGAAGGAAATAGAAGTGCAAGTTCAAGAAGCACAGAGAGTCTCAAACAAGGTGGATGAAAAGAGGCCCACTCCAAGACACATCATAATTAAATTCCAAAGTTTAAAGATAAGAGAGAATCCTGAAGGCAGCAAGAGAAAAGCAGAGAGTGACCTACAAAGGAGTTTCCATAAGACTATCAGATGCTTTTGCAAAAGAAACTTTGCAGTCTAGAAAAGATTGACAAGAAATATTCAAAGTCATGAAAAGCAGAGACCTACAGCCAAGATTGTTCTACCCAGCAAAGATATTTAGAATTGAAGAGCACATAAAGAACTTCCCAGGCAAGAAAAAAAATAAAGGAATTTATGATCGCCAAACCATTGTTAAATGAAATGTTAAAGGAACTTATTTAAGAAAAAGAAGATCAAAACTATGAACAATAAAATGGCAATAAATGCATATCTATTAAAAACTATTTCTAAAAAGCAAACTAAGCAAACAAGAAGAACAGAGACAGAATCATGGGCACTGAGAGTGTTTTGATGGTTACCACGTGAGAGGGGATGTGGGGAATGGGTGAAAAAGTGATCGGATTAAGTAGTACAAATAGGTAGTTACAGAATAGCCATGTGGATATAAAATACAGCATAGGAAATGGAATAGCCTAAGAACTTATACACACGACCATGGACATGAACAATGGTGTGGGGATTGCCTGAAGGAGTTGAAGGGGTGCTGAATAGATGGGGTATAGGGGAAAAATTTGGAACAACATATTTATTGATAGCATAATCAATAAAATAGAATAAAGAAGGTTCATTGAGGAGAAGGGTAATTCCAGAAGCAGGAATAAACACAAGCTGTTTAACATGAATATTTGATTTTTTGTTGAATTTGCTTTGGCATAATTTCTTGAATTTTTGTATATTCTCTAATACTATGCAAATAATTCTTGATTAAAGCTTAATGATTACACCTCCTAAACTATCAGATGAGCCATCTTGTTGGGAATTTATAACATATTAGTTATTAACATAAACCTGCATAGCTTGCAAACCTGACTTTACCAGGCTATTTTAGCTTAGGTCACTCAGTCTCTCTCTTTTACTTTCTTCAATTTGGGCAGATGATACTTTAAACCACATGAAATGCTGATAACTGATTATGTTTTTCTTTCTTTCTTTTAAGATTTTTTTTTTAAAGATTCTATTTATTATTTTCAGAAAGAGGGGAAGAGAGAGAGGCAGAGAGGGAGACAGACATCAATGTATGGTTGCTTTTCACCCGCCTCCAGTCTTTTAAGATTTTATTTATTATTTTTAGAGAGAGGGGAAGGGAGAGAGGGAGAGAGACATCAATGTATGGTTGCCTTTCACCTGCCTCCAGCCATGGCCCTGGCTGGAGACCTGGCTTGCAACCTTGTTATGTGTCCTGGCTGGGAAATAGAACCAGCAACCTTTGGGTTCAAAGGCTGGTGCTTTATCCACTGTGCCACCAGCCAAGGCTTTTCTTTTTTATTTTATTTTGTTTTTGATTTTTTAGAAAGAGGGGAAGGAAGGGAGTAAGAGAGGGAGAGAAACATTCATGTGAGAGAGAAACATTGACCCCATTGCCTCTTGTAGGTACCTAGATCAGGACTGAACCTGAAACCTAAGTACATGCCCTGATCTGGAATTGAATCTGTGACCTTTCAGTTTATGGGATGATTCTTTAAGCCACACTGGTAGACAAGGAAGCCAATATTAATTGTAAAGCAACTAAATGTAAAATTCTATTGTGGTTGACATTATATGAAAAAGGGCACAATGCTATAGGTCTGCAAGTGGTATATAATCTTGTAGTGGGAAATGACTCCATGCCCAGAGACTAGCAAGAAGACTCTCATAGTATTGGGTTGACTAAAAAGTCCATCTAGTTTTTTCCATAAAATAAGAAACAGATTTTTCATTTTCACCAATAACTTGGTTGATTTGGATATTTTGAGCATGTCAACTATCTCCCACTATTGGCTTCTAGCAGGTAGAGGCCAGGGTGCTGCTAAACATCTTCCAATGCATAAGCCCCCCAGCAAAGAATTACTTGGCCAAAAATGTAAACAGTACCTAGAAACTGTGCAGACCACTTTTGACACATTTAATTAGTCATAGCACCTTCTCCTTATACTGCACAGATCTCTCTCTCTCTTTTTTTTTTTTTTGCATTTCAGTTGCATTTTTACCTTTCTTGAAATAGTAAAGCATAATATGCAAAAATATTGCTTCTTTTCTTCAATATTAAAATGGCTATACAAAAATTCACCAATTTTGATCAGTTTTTTAAATGCATGCTGATATGACAGCTGTCACAATCCAACATAAAAAAGTTGTTTCAGATAAAGTTAAAGACAACTAAGCACTACTAGAACCATTGTGTGGAAAAAAACTAAATGAAATTTTTGGCCAACCCAATACTAGATGTAGATGAGTAAGAACTTGGCCCAAGGTGAGTGAAGGCTGTGAAGATACATCAGAAGAGAATACATGTGTAAAGACATGTATTTTGTCCTAATTAGTATAAAGGAGAGAAATCTAGTTACCATGACAGGGTTAGGAAAACTGATAAGATTTACTTGGAGCAAGCAAAATAGAAAATAGGACAAAACAGAAAATTCAGGGAGCCAAAGTGTAGCAATTAGCCTTTTAATGTTATTTTTCCATATTGGTAAGAACACAGCAAATCCTAGCAGTTTATCATCTGTCATATCAGCTTTTAGCTGTATGTCACTTTATGGTAATTATCTATTACACAGCATATTGATGATTATAGGATGTATCCAAAGAAGTGATCGAATTGTTTATATAGACAGTATTCCTGTGAGTACAAATCAAGAACGAGATGCTTAATAACTATTTGTTGAATGAATAAATGAGTGCTATTTCTGCTGGTTTATTTTAGAGATGGGATGAATGTCTACATATTGGTTATTCTTTGAAGTCACAGTCAGCCAGATTAATCATCTTCACTCAGCCACTGCTACACTATTACTCTAGCTGGAGCCTAGGGGGAGAAAGAAAAGGCTCCAAGCAGTCTTCTCTTCCCCATCCTCTAACTGTGGCCTCATCTCCCCCCATCCCTTTACACTGTGGAGTCTAGTCAAAGGAAGGGAAGAGAGAATGCCCTTACTAAGAAAGCAGGTAGTATGGGCAATCCCAAATGGGTTTTATGCCTGCTAAGAAAACGGAATTGAAATCAGTGATTCAAAGGCATTACCATCCAGAGGACCACAAAATCCCTGGAAAATAAACGGTATGCGTAGCATTTATTCAATCATTCCGGAAGTCTGATTGCATATCTAATGTGTCATTAAAGGACTATTCTAAGGAATTTAGATCAGCTTTTCAAGACAGAGATATTCCTCACTTTTAGTAAGAGGACATACAATAAATAAAATTTAAAAATGATTTCAATGTCTATTTAGGGCTTATGAAGAAAAGGTGATGAAGTATATGGGAGAATGGCAATCTTGATAAAAAATGCCTATAATTTGCTCATTGCCGTATCCAGGCATTGTGTACTTGAATTGCACCATTAATAGCCTCATGTGGGAAGAGAAGAGCTAGGGTTAAACTACTTCTACCAAGGAAAGTGTGAATATTTTTAATGAGGCCATATAGAGTTCTTTTTCAAAAGGTAGCACTCCTCTGAGAGTCTGCCTAACTCTCAGATAGGCCTGGCTCACCTTCACAAAGCAGATCAGACCCATTGTCATAACATCAGACAACCTGACAAAAATTCTGGGCATGAGGCTCCTAAAATTCCAGTACTTCACTGTGAGTAGGGTATGGTACCTACAGACCACCCAGGTAAAATGACCAACCATCTTCCGGATAATCCAACCATGATACTGAAGATGAGAATTAAATGAAATTCTGGGCTTTGGAGTTACTCAGAACTTGGTTCAATTTCTAGCTCTATCTCTTCCCTGGGAGCCATACTGCTGAGAATTAAACAAATTAAAATCCATAAAGCTCTTAGTGCCTGGCACACAGTAAATGTTCCACAAGTATAATGTATTTGTGTGTGTGTGTGGCATAAATGTGAATATGCTGTTATGTCTTACAATTTACTTAAAAATTTATATTATTTTTCCATAACAGAAAATATAGTACATAGATGTCTGTGTCATCCATATTAAAAGTAACATAGTGTTTTTTTTTAAGATTTTATTCATTATTTTTAGAGAGAGGAGAAGGGATGGAGGCAGAGGGAAAGAGAAACATCTATGTATGGTTGCCTTTCACCTGCTTCCAGCCACAGACCTGGCTGGAGACCTGGCTTGCAACCTGTTTATGTGACCTGGCTGGGAATCAAACCAGTGACCTTTGGGTTTGCAGGCTGGCTGTTTAACTTTTAAATGTACATTGATACAAGTGTTTACACATTTGGGCAGAGTGCTAACTATAGTTTGAAATTGCATATACAAAAAGAGCACTCATAATTATGATACTCATATTTAAATTTTATTTTTATATTAAAATATTTAAAAGTTTTAGGAAGATTAAAATGGGGGAAAACAGGCCTGGCTGGGGACACAGTGGATAAGGTGCCAGCCTGTGAACCCAAAGGTGCTGGTTCAATTCCCAGCCAGGGCACAGGTTGCAAGCCAGGTCTCCAGCCAGGTCCGTGGCTGGAGACAGGTGAAAGGCAACCATACATTGATGTCTCTCTCCCTCTCTCTTCTTCCCCTCTCTCTGAAAATAATAAAAATAAAAATCTTTAAAAAATTATTTTTTAAATGGGGAAAAACTCATAACTGTGATGTGAACTTTAAAGGATTTCAGTCATAGGTATACTATAAATCAATGGTAGGTAATAGCTAGCCACTGAAGCATTATGATAGAATGGTTAGGAGAGCAAGACTATAGGCATCAGACCTGAGTGCAAATCCTGGCTCCACCGCCTGCCAGCAGCAAGCTTTGGGGGTAAGTTTTTTATTCTTTCCAAGTCTTGGCTTTCTCATCTGTAAAATGAGGGTAATCCTAGCACTCAACTCATACAGTTATTATGTAAATGAGATACCAAATAAAATAGTTAGCATAACATATGGCACATATAAGTCAATAAATGTTAGTTGTCATAGGAACATTTATGTACAGATATATTAAGTTTTTTGCATGATTTTCTCTGAAAATATAAGACTTTGAGGACTTTTAAAACTTGGAAACTGAGACTATTAAAACAAGGAAATTATACTTATTGGCTTCTAGTTTTAGTTAATCCTATATACTGTTTCACATAATCTATGGTATATTGGCTGCTTTCTTCAGAGATTCATTCAATTGCCTGATGCTGTTCCGGTCCCATGGACTTTAGGACCAAGTCTAAGCTCCAGTGCTCAGTGGAACATGGTAACCTAGGTTCTGTCTTAACTGTCCCAGATGGTGGCCCCATCCCCAGATGAACAAGGATTAAAGGCAGCATAACATGTTTACCAGTATATTAAGAATTAACCATCAAGCTGCCCTTATCCACAGTGGATAAGGCACCAGCCTGCAAATCCAAAGGTCACTCGTTCGATTCCCAACCAGGGCAACATAACTAGTTTGCAAGCCAGGTCTCCAGCCAGGTCCTTAGCGGGAGACAGGTTAAAGCAACCATACATTAATGATTCTCTCCCTCTCTCCCTTCCCCTCCCTCTGAAAAATAATAAATAAAAAATATATATAAAAAAAAGAATTAACCATAGAAAGAAACAGAAGGGGCTAGAAACCCACCCCCATTGCTGCTGGGGAATCAGGAGCCCTGGGCCAGGGCTCAAGTGATAAGTAATGAAGGGACCTAAGGCAAGCTTAGAACTTTATCTAGTGTCAGAATCTCCTTTGTGAAGTGAAGGAACTGAATTGACAATGCATATGGGACTGGCCCATTTGCCAAAAAGTACTTTTCTAAATAACTGGCAACTGAAAAAAGCAAAGGTTTGTTATCATAAGGGTTGAAATTCAGAGATGAAAGAAGAAAGGAACAGTATTGTCCTTAGAAGATATTGGACTGATGGGGAAGTGCTCTGTTGGCTTTCTGCCATCACTGTGAGGTAACCGTGGTCTGGCCATCCTGCTGGCCACAAGGACGGGAGACATATGGAATCCACCTGGGCCCAACTTCTAGTTTGTGACAAGCCCAGCTGAGCCCAATGCCCAGAAAATCTTAGTTGACCTGCATGTCATAAGTGAGAATAAATGTTACTTTACACCATTAAGTTGTGGGGCTTTTTATTATTAATCATTTGTAGCAATAGCAAACTGAGATAATGCCCTAGCCACTTTTCTGTGGCAGTTTTTTTTTTTTTTTTTTTTTTGCTGATTTGTAAGAACTAAAGACATAATTGCCCTGTTAGTATTATGTCACATATAATTTCTCACTTAGCATTTTTTTAGTTTTGGTTACTGTGTTTATTGATTTACAGAAGCCTTTTAATTCTTTATGGACAAACCTGCCACTCTTCTTCATGGCTTTAGCCTTTGGTATTATGCTTAGAAATGACTTTCCACTTCAAAATAACATAAATATATCTTTCCTTTTTCGTTTAGTACTTCTATTATTTCATTTTTTTACACTAAAAGACTTCATTTGGAATTTATTTTGATAAAGGATATAAAATAGGTATTATCTAATTTGTATACATATATGGGTCTGTTTCTAATCTTTCAATTACATTGTTTTGTCTACTGTTCAGTAGCACACTATCATATTATTTTATTTCATTTAAATCTCATATGATTTTATGTATATTGATAAAATGATGTGATACCATTTGAGGATGCATATGCAGGTGTTAAAAGTAGGAAATACAGAAAGAAAATGGTAGTCACAAAATTCAAGAGAGGGGTCACTTTGAAGAGTGAGGGTGGGGTTGTGAATTGGGAGGGAAGTTCCACAGGCGTTCACCTTGTAATAATTTTTTCAATAGCACCAATATGTTTCACTTACTTTTTCTGTAAACATGATGTCTCACAATTTAAGAATGTTTTTAAAAGTTCTTACTACACACAGAGTCCCTTTTAAGCATATGTGTAAAGAGGATTTTTAAAATAGCCGGAGGGGTGGAAAGGCTCTGTGGCCTCAGTGTAAATGTTATGCTGGAATGGTCTGTGAGGGCGTTTGTTTGTTCAAACCCTCCAAACCTCCTCTTCCATTGACATTCATACTCTCAGGATAGGCTCCAATGTCCTTCACACCCCTTCTTGCTGCTCCTCCTGGTGTCCACATTCCGATTTAGGTAGGCGGTGCCTGTGCCTGGCTCCTTCCACCCTTTCTGCCCAGCCTCAGCAGCTTTCTCCATCTTTCTCCCCCATCCTTACTCCCAATTGAAATGATGTGAATATCACCAAGTATCCACAGTGGAGCTATCAGTGCCGAGTGTTCTCACACACCGCTTCTGACCTAGCAAGCCCTCTTATCACCCACTTTCAGGGAGTCCCACTGCCTGTTGGGTTGAGTCCAAATTCTTGATAGGCCAGCAGTCTACCTTTGGCCTCACGCCTTTGACTTCCTACACAAGCCTGACATTTAGGGTAAAAGAACTGTGCACCTTTCCGCTCTGCACCACCTTTGCAGTCTTTTATTTTTTTAATTTAATTTTATTGTTGTTGTATTACATCCATCCCCTTTTTACTCCCCTCTGTCCCCTTCCCCACCTTTGCAGTCTTCTTTTCTTTGCTCTCCCACCTCAACATCTCAGACAGACCAATTTTCAAGGCCCCTGTCACATGGCCTAGCCCTCTTCCTCACCTTCACCTCTGTTCTGCTCCATTCCTCTCATGCCCTTATTCTTTTCTCCCTTGGATATGATTAGCTGGCTGTCTTGTCTGGTTATCACCCCACTCCCACCTCTCCAATGCCCTATGTCGTTTTCTGCTCAGAGTCCCTTGAGGATGACCTATGACCTCCATGATAATGTCCAGCAGGGGTTAAGGCTCTCAGACCCCTCCAGTCCTGTCTCAGCTTACTCCCATGTGTGAACCCTCTGCTCCAACCAGAATCTCCTTGCCCCTGTGTCTGAAACCCTCTGTGGTACCCAGGCCATACGGTCAGTCCATTCTTTCGCTCCATCCTACCTGCCCTCTCCTTTATTTGCTCATTCTTTTACCCCACGTTACCTCTCCTCCATGAAACCTTTCCTTGTTACTCTGCTTAAACTTTCTGTTTCCTACCTCTGAACTTCTGTGACACTTCATGTCCATGGACATTTGTCACAAATGTCCTTAAATTATCCTTTTTGTATTTGCTTCTCTAGCCAATTGAATGATCAGCTCTTGGAGCTGATGTGCTATATCTTAGGCTTCTATTTAGTATCTCGTGGTTTTGCGTGCTGTGGCTCAGTGCCATAGGTTATTGGGTGAAGGTGTATTGATGGAATGACTCCCCTTGTCTAGTTCAATTCTGAGCAAGCACAGGGTTCCCTGGCTTGGACAACTGTACCTTTACCTTCTTCATATCTTACCCTTCTCCATTTCAAAAAGGTGATGACTTTTATTCCAGGAAAAGAATGGGACAAAACTAAACTGGACAGAGCCTCTAAATTTTTCACCATCAGGTATATTTTTATGATTGCTTAAAATAAATTTGCTTCTTAATTCTAAGGAAGCTAGTTTTTCAGGGGTGTGGCTACATCCCCCAGCGAACTTGTGGCAAAAGTTGATAGGGTTTGGATTCTCTTCGATAATTTAGGGAAAAAGAAAACATTCAACACATAATTTCAGTCCATTTTACTTACTAAAGGCTCTCAGAGTGGAAGGCTAAAGAAGCTTTGTACCCACAGGGCTGACAGGTGATGCCTTTTCCTTTAGTAGTTAAAGCTGGGGCATGCCCCAGCCCCATGCTGTGTACACCATCAGACCCTCACACCCGCCTCACTGCTGCACTTCTCCCCTGGGACAACCCACCAGCTCTTAGACTCCCAAAGGCTAACGCTGGCTCTTTAGTTCCCCTCCTCCACCGTCATGACTTCACATGGCGATGCCCCCTGCAGCAGCTCCCGGTGGACATGGCAGCCAGCAGAGCCCTCCCGTCTTCCTTTATGGCTCCCTCTACCCATACTCAGTTTTCTAATGAAAATCACTATTGTTTTCCATCCCTGCCCTTACTCCCATCTGTTCAATCATCGCAGGAGCCTCCTCCTGCTACGGATTTCCACAGTGCCATCAGAAACAGGTTTTAAACAGAGGCAAAAAGTGCTCATTTGCAGTTTAGAAAAGCACCTTTCACCTCTGTTTACAACCTATCTCTGTTGTCTCCGAACGCAATGACCCTCCTCTCCTATTTGCCCAGTGACAACCCCATTCTGGGAAGCTCGCCAAGGTGTGGGTATCGGACCCTGAGCACTGTGGCTCCCTCACTTTTGTATCGCTAGACCCAGCAGGCTGCCCAACACCTAACAGCAGGTGCTCAGTTGTCTGTTGACGTCACTGTGCAAATAAACCATCACAGGCTGGCGATCCGGCAGAAAGATGGGTTATGCCATCTTCTCATTTAAGCAGGCATCTTGCAGCCCCGAAGAGGCTAGGAGCCACTGCATGATTTTGTCCAGCCTGTCCCTCTGTGCCTTTGTCAGGGCAATCCTCCTCTTCTGATGTGCCATCTATTTCTCATCAGCCATCCCCTCCCCTTCAGTAAGCACATTACCCCCACCATCCACGTGGTGTAGTAAAAGGGTCACTGAGTTTGGTGTAAGAAGACCTCGGAACTCATTTACCTCTGCCAGCAATTACCTGTGCTGTCTTGGACAAGTCAAATATTTTTTTCTCAGCCTCAAGTTTTCCTTTTGTAAAATGGCAGGGACAGTGGGTTAGACTAGGATGAGTGGTTTAGAAGTTCTCAGGGGTAGAGGTGCAACACCTGAAATTGGAACCAGGACCAGGCCTTCCACCAGAAAAGCTCTGTCTTGGTGTGTTTTATTTGTTTACAGTTCTTAGTAATACCTAGTTTGAGCCAAGTGTTCTTCAGTCAAAACCTGTTTGAAAATCCCTGAATTTTAATAACCCTCTCCTCCTGTTATCTCAGGAACCATAGTTCTTCATAATCTTGTTAACAAGATTAGGCTCTGCTGGTCTTCTGAAAAGGATTTTATTTTTTAAACTCCTGGGACAATTTCTCCCTTTAGTTTTCTTAAAATTGAAATCTAATCACAGGTTTAGCTTGTTCCCCGATTGACCTGACTTGTACATTCCTGGCCTGTTTGTATTGTTATTATCTTTCGAATGTTTGCTCTCAGTTCATGCTGAGATTTGCTAGCTGGTTACAAAACACAGCTCTGCAGTGAGGTCATCTTGGCGATTAGCTTGCCCCTCAAAGACCTCAGAGGCAGGCCCAAACTTGTTTTCTGTGAGTTGACGGGGAAGAAAACCAGCGGGCATTGGTAGGATTCATTTCAAGACTTAACACTGGAAAAGGATTTGTTTAAAATAAAATTAGGATGCAAACTAAAAGTCAGTGCACTGGAGCATAAAAGGAAATAAAAAAGAGGCCTTTGTTGGGTACCAACCATGTACAAGGCTCTGTGCTGAGGGTGGTGGAAGAGGGTAAAAGCCAAAGCTACACTAGGTTCCGTCTTAGGGAGTCTACAATCAGAAATCTTCTAAGAAATGATTCAATTTATCTAAAAATTTGAGGTTCAGATATTCTGGCTTCCTATTAAGAGTGAAAATGAGTCCTTATGAGCCATTTAGGCCTTGTTGGCATATATTTCAAAGATGGATTTAGTTCAGACTTGCTGTTTGCAACCCGGCTCTGAATTGTACATGGTTAATGGATAGAAAGAAGGTGCATTACAAATTCTATAATAACTGTTATTTAGTGACTGAGTTCCTGTTTATTTTTTTTAAAAAGACAAACTCGCCAAAGAAAGCATGGACTTTTGCCTCCATGCCTTTCGACGGGGTGTTTTGCCACTCTGAGACATTCTTTCCCTGTCCTCACATCTTGTTACTATGGTTAACTGATTTTTAAGTCTCTGCCTAGAACATGATGTTTTTTGGGAAGCCCTCCTAAGTCTGGGTTATGCACCCATCTTGTGTCCTCCTAAAACATCCCTTGCTATATTAAGCATTTGTATTTTATTACATTAGTCTGTTTCATCATAACTTATATGTAGATCTTACTGGGTATAAACCATAAATACACTTAACACATATGAATTCACTTAATCCTCTCATTGCTACAAGGGAGGTACTATTATCATCACCATTGTATACATGGGGAAACTAAAATATACAAGGTTAAGTGCCTTGTCCAGGATCACATAGCTAGCTGGGATTCAAATCCAGGCAGCCTAGCTCCAGAGTCCATATACTCAAGCATGATGCCTTTCCACTACCAGGACAGTTTTGCTCACAGGTGTACCCCAGGGACCAGCAGTTTGGTTGGCCTTTAGAAGGCATTAAGGCACACTTATTGGAAGAGTGGCTGGAGTATCACCCTCACCTCCAGGAACTTCCTGCATGTGGCCTAGTCACAGAGAGCCATAACATGAGGTCAGACCTGGAGCTGAGGGCCTGAGAAGGAGGGAGAGACTCACGTTATCTGGGAGCCAGTAGCTGATGTGTGGGCTCCACATCCTCCCACAAGAACTGGGGTGTCAGCCAAACAGTAACACAGCCTCTCTGACTGTGTCAGGGCAACCTGGAATGTGTCTTGTGAATCTTGAACTAGTTACCCAACACGACCTTAATTTTAAGAGAAATGTTATGCATTTGATTTGTAAAATCTAATGAAAACATAAACAAAAATTTTCTCTCAATGACAAAGAGTGAACAGCGGAATTTCCAAAGCAGAGAGAGAGAGAGAGAGAGAGAGAGAGAGAGAGAGAGAGAGAGAGAGAGAACAGAGAGACTGAGAGTTTCTTTTTAAAAGGATTTTGCCCCAGGTCCAGGAGGATGGAGGACAAAACATCAGCAGAGTCTGTCTGAGGACAATTGTGAGGGAGGACACACCCCTGCCTGCCCTACAGCTCTTTCATCTGAGTACAAGGGCAAGGCATTTACCAGAGCTGCTAAAATTAACTGGAGTTTTTACAGTCATTCATACACGTTAGGGTGGGCTTTAATTTACAGATTCAATACATTGCAGCAGGGATGTGAGAAAATTGTGCTATAACAAAGTCTGTGTTTGGTCTTGCCCAGTCTCTTGAACATGCCAGATTCCCCCGGCCTGTGGGTTTCTGACCCCTTCCCCTCCCCTGGGACCCTGCTAATCCTCTGTTTCCACCGAGCCCTTCAAAGTAACTCCACTGCTCACTCATTCCCCCAATTTTTGGAAATACAACATTTCTATCTTATAGTAAAATGTTAAAGGCAAGCAGTACAATACAATACACTTCCATATTAAGTTGTGGGGTTTAAGACCTACCTGCTCCTGCTGATTTCTTAGGCATGGCACTTAACCTCTCTGAGCCTTCACACTAGTAGCAATTCTGTGAATGAGATTATTAGGAGTATTAACTGAGGAGACATATGTAAATTGGTTGGCACAGGGCCAAGCACGTACCATACCCTCACGTGTCAATCCCCCTACAACTGGGTTCCAGGAGCCTTGCCTCTGGGTCCTCTGATCCTGGGGATGTCCCAGAAGTCGCTTGGATTGGTGATGGTCCCGTCACACACCACACATAGCAGACATAAACACAGGGAAGTTGGTTAGGGGCTAAAGGTACTAATCCAGTGTTTTGGTTCCTTTTAATGGGGAGGATCTCTTCTGGGCTACAGAATAAAATGTGCTAGAACAGCTTAATTACTGGTTTATTTATTAACCAAGCCAGGGCTCGTCTGCCTGAGGACCCTAACTTACATTGGGAACATTCCTCTTTATTCACTCTGTTGCCTGACTCATCTTGATTCTTTGATTTTACAATTTACCAAACATGTTTACTGGCCCACAGCTGGCAGAAGCACCTGGGAGGCCCCTGGGAGCCCCTGGGAGCCCGCCTCTCTGCTCACCTGGTGCTCCAACTTCCTGGTACTTCCTCCCCCTCAGCTCAGGCTGAGGTGATTTTTCATGAGATTAAAGTGTAACTATGTGTTCTAAGGGTCCCGCTCGGAGTAAGCAAAAGCCCACACACAGAATCCGGGTCTGAAACTTGAGTTTGGGCAACCTGATCTCAGGGCTGTGTTGTCTGGCCGAGAGAAAACATGGATCCCATGAGCCGTGAGGATCCCGGGTTTTGAGCCAGCCACTGTGGGCAGGAACAGGCCAGTTGCTGAATGAGGATGTCCAGTTTTACAATTCTGAGGTCTCAGTTGTTTAATCCAAACTCGCTAGAACTATGGGGTAGGGAACAGGTGGTATGAAGGAACTGAATTCTGGGCTGTGGGTCCTGACCATGCTTCACGGAGAAATACTTCTAAAAACATAAACCCTGTTGCTCTGTTCCAGATGTTTCCAGGCTGTTGACAGTTACTTGCATTTACAAAGCACTTACTACTTCACTCAGGCAGGCCCTGGGTGGTATGTTTGACAGGTGGTGTTCCATTTCCTCCTCATGAAAACCCTTCAAGGTAGGCATTATATCTCCTCCCCACAGGTTCAAAACTGAGATGCAGTTTGGAACTGCATAAAGTCAAATAATTAGAAAGTGGCAGAACTGACCCTTGAACCCAAGTCTGATCTATACCCAAGCCTGGGCATTTAGTAAAATAGAGGAAGAGAATCTACAACACACATGCGTGGCCCCCCACCCCCGAGCTCAGTGAAATCAGTGAGAGTAGATGTACTCCCCTCTCTCCTGGTAACAGAGTTGCCCAGCTCCAGCAAAGGGTGCATGGATTTGCCTTCAGAGTTGCCATAGGGAGGGAGACTAGGCTGTTGACAGCCAGCACTGTGGGGCCTCTTATTGCCTGGTTTCAGTAGACATAAGAACCAAGCAAAACATGCCCTGCCTTTCAAAGGAAAGGTAACAGTCCAGTCTAGATTCACTTGTTTGCAAAAAGCACCAACTGCAATGGGCTTGGTGAGATTTTTGCCCTGTGACCCAGACTCTGAACATTTGCTACAGACCGAGTTTGTTTTAGGCAGGAGGACTTGGGTTAGGCTGTATCCAGGGCTGAGGTCAAGGTTGGGTAGAGCCCAACTGATGTGCTTTTAAGGTTGGTCAGCTTCTCTCCTAGCTCCGCTCCCAGGATCTCAGCCAGCACCTGGCCCAGGTCTTTATTTCATAGGACATGAACAGACAGGCCGGAGAGGTGAAGGGATTTTCCCTGAGTCACAGCAGTTTGGGGTAGATGCAGAGCTACACTTCCAGTCCCGCAATGGGCTTTCCTTGCCTTCAAGGCCTCAGTAACTCCTCTTCATTCCTGGAAAATCAGCACATAGAGAACTTTGTGTGGGAGGTCTGCAGTCTTGTGACCTCTGTTGGCATTGAACTCTCTCTTTTTGTTTTATTTTATTTTTTATGATTTTATTTATTAATATTTCCAGAGAGAGAAGAAGGGAGAAAGGCAGAGAGGGAGAGAAACGTCAATGTATGGTTGCCTTTCACCTGCCTCCAGCCACAGATTTGGTTGGAGACCTGGCTTGCTACCTTATGCGCCCTGGCTGGGAATTGAACCAGCGACCTTTGGGTTCACAGGCCAACGCCTTATCCACTGAGCCACCAGCCAGGGCCTGAACTCCCTTTTTGTTTTGAAGTTTCTCTTCCAGGAAGAGACACTTCAGTGTGTGCAGTTATTTGTGGGAATGAAAGAGTGAGCCAAGAAGCAGGTGAGGGGTTCCAGGTTCAAGAGGGTTGACATTTGGGGACCACATCCAGGTACTGACATTTAGTACCCAGAGCAAGAGCAGAAAAAGGGGAGACAGGAGGCTGGAGAGGAAGGCAGGGCCAGCCAGGCCTTGTGAACCTTGATGAGGGCGTTGGACAATTTCATGAGAGTAGCAGGTGGGGTGTGAGACCTCAGGTCCACCTCTTGAGGGAAACCCAGTGGTGACTGTCCACAAAAGAAGGTGTTTATTAAAGAATTCTGGAGGCAGAATAAGTCAGGAGCTCAAGGCCATGGATAACTAGCTCTGGTGCTCCACGCTGACCCAGCAAACCAACTTCTGCCCTTGGACATGGTTTGGCCTCCAGGCTCTGGGCCAGAGAAGCTGCTGTGCTCCCCGCTGCTCTGCGCTTGATTTCCTGCCACAGGTCGCAGCACATATTAGATGATGTTATTGTGGCTTGTGCTGTTACCAGCACACTGCAGAGAACTCAGTCTTTAAAGCCAAATACCCTATCTTGTATATGCTTTTTCTAAATGGGACTATCTTCTTGCATGTTATTTTGATGAAAGTAATATGTTTCTTATTTAAAAAAATACAAATCCCAGGAGGGGACGTATGCAATGGAAAGTAGAACTTCTATCTTCCCCTTATAATCCCTCTTCCCCAAGAAAACATTATTCTTCCAGACTTTGAAATAAATGCATGTATATCCAGATATTTTCTGTTGCAGAATCCCAAGTAAAGACAGGCATTCAGGCCCCTCAAAGTGTCCTTCAGGTCTTTCTGGAAGTCCCCAGAAGGGTGCCTCCCATGTGTCTGTAAACCTGTCCATGGGTTGTGGCTCCACAGGAGGTCTCTTCACTTCTCACGGGCTTCTCTTGTACTCGCTGCTCGCAGAAGCTTGGAGAATTTCACAGAAGCCAAACACCAAAGTCCATGCCTTGGGTGCTGCCTCCAGATATCTTCAAAGGTCCCAGTCTTTGGTTGGCAGAGTTGGGATGTGGAGTGTCAGGCAGAGGGGGGGAAAGGGCCATCTGCTCACCATGTGCCAACCAGCCTGTGTCATCGGGGGTGGCTGCTCTGCTTAGATCCTGAGACTAGATACATCCCTACTGAATGGTCCCATCTCTCGCTGCTGCTCATGCCATTTGTGGGGGCCTCAAATTCAGTCTGGGGGCCAAGTGGAAGGAGAGATGCCATTCTCTTTCTCATTGCTCTCTCCCCTTCTCTGTGCCTGTACCCACCCTCACAAAGTCTCTCCTCCCCTGTCCTTTGTCTTCAGTTTATATTAATTTGTAGAAGCTCTTTTTATAGTATCACTATTAACCTATTTTTGTCTGTTTCGAATAACATTTGTATCATTTTATTTTTAATATTGTTAGTCTTTTGTTCTTAAAATATTTTGAAAGTTATTTAGTCATATCGGCCTAATTTTTCCTTTATTACCTCAGTGTTTTCTGTTCTGCTTATATAAGAACCTTCTTCAAGGAATTAGTATAAATGACCAACGGACATGGACAACAGGGTGGAGATTGACTGTGGGAGAGGGAATGGAGTGGGCGGGGCATGGGGGAACAATGGGGGGGAAATGGGACAACTGTAATAGAACAATAAAAAAAAAAAAAGACTCTTCTGCCCTAAGATTATAATAATATTCTTTTCTCATAATGTAGGAGTTGTATGTTTAAGTTAAATGCTTTCATCCATCTGGAATTTGTTCCTGTGAATGTTGTATGGTAAGTGGATGGAATTTCTTTGAAATTCCCCAGAGCTGGGCGTAAAAGCCCAAAGCTAGGAGACTGACTCAGCTGGCGCTTGGCTGCCCTTCTGGGGGTGAGCTCGTTTGCTGAAAACACAGAAGATTGTGCTCTTGGCCAGCTTGGGGTCCCCTCCGCTTTGTACTTAACGTAAGCCCAGTTTAAATGCTAGGTTTCTGGAAACTGCACAAAATGATTTTAAAGTTGATGTGAGAAAATAAATAGCTGAAGGAACTGCCAAAGTAATAAAAAATACAGAATCTTAAGAGGGGGATTCACCTAGCAGATATTCAAAAGCAGCTGAATAAAGCCCTTCTATCCAAACAGCACTGCGCTGCTGTGGGACAGGGAGCGGTGAGACAGACACTGGTGTCTGGAGGCAGGTCTCACCCAGGTGTGCCCAGGAACTGGGAGTGTCAGGAAAGGTGGCCTTTCACTTTATGAGGAAGGACAACATGGTGATCAATAGTTATGTTGTGATAAAATGACCTCAGCTCCTATCTCAGTGAATGAGAAAATAAATTCAAGATGACTTGGAAATCAAAATATAAAGAAAGAAATAGAAAATTATGAATTTAGCAAAGAATGCGGAGGACATTTGTATAACCTTGGAGTAAGGCTGTTTAAAACAAGACAATGTAAGAAGGGAATATAGCTAATTCTCAGATAAAACTACTCTAGTAAGATTACAATTTACCCAGGTGCAGATGAGCTTGAATTGTGATCTATTTACTATGAAGAGAAATGAAATACATAAAATAAGTAAAAGTTGTTGACACTGAGATTATCTTATGCTGGATTCCAGTCCATCTTAGTCAGTTTTGAGCACAGGTACCTCAGGGGCTCCTGGGCCTGGGGACAGCACGCACCCTGGCAACTCTGGTGCCCTGTGCTCTGATGTCCCACCTCCCTTTTGCAAACAGCTGGGAATGGGATTGGTGGTTCATGTGCTTTCCAAGAGGTGTAATTTTACTTTCTCACTAGCAAAGTGTGAGGCTTCCAATTTCCCAAAGCTTCACCAGCACTTGGTGCTGTTGGTCCTTTTGATTTGAGCCTCTCTGAGTCTGCTGTTCATCTGCGTCCCCTAGTGCCAGCCGGCCGGCCATGTTTTCACGTGCTTATTAGCCTCCCTCAGGTCCACCTTGGTAAACAGTTTGTTCAAATCCTTTGCCCATTTCAACAACTTGGTCATTTTTCTCATAATTGAGCTTAGAAAGCTCTTAGTGTGTTCTGCCTACAAGTATATGGCTTGTAATTATTTTATTTCTGTCTGTGGCTTCTGTTTTCATTTTCTTAATGGTGACCTTTGAGGGGCAAGTGTTTGCAGTCTTGATGAGAAGCAGCTCGAGCAGTGGACCCAATGGAGTCAGTCCTGCTGGCATGACCCCAAGCAGAGTGAGTGTAGAAATGATGTGACACAAGCAAGCAGACTACACACACCGACACACAGATGCCACACATCACACACATCCCACACTCATTTACATACACAGGGGACCATGCCCACACAGAAGCAAAAACCTATGGCTGAAGTGGTTGTAGCCACAAATCGACTTTGGGACTTGTCCCCCCATTGAATAAACAGAAGTTATGATGAATGAGGACATCCATACCAGCACTCAGCACTCAGCACTCAGCTAGGTCTGAGTCAGCCCCTTCACACGTGATCACCCACAGGAATGGTAGCTGAGAGAAAGGTGGGTCACATTTTCCCCAAGATGACCGGGCCGTTCTTACCCAGCAACCTTCACTGAGGGTGGGCTGAGCCCTTGAAATGGAAAGGCCAAGCTGTAGATGCCACATCCTCAAGTGCCGTGCTTTAGGTTTTAAACCTAAAACCAATTTTATTTTAGGTTTAAGCAAATCATAAAGAGGAAAAGGAAGGGGGTTCTTGGTCACACTTTCATTACAAATCAGGAGTCACCTGATCAGCTCTGAGGTTTTACAGGAGCTATTCTGGGAATGATGGAGGACTCGAAAAGTTTAGTGTCAGGTAACAGCTAATAAGCTTAGTAATCAATGTATGTGAAAGCTATTGTTTCAGGAATTGGAGAAAGGACCCACCTTGACTCCAGGTTCCACCTTTGTGCCTCAGGGGGACTGCAAGCAATCAAGATGGTATCCTAGCCATTGCACTCCAGGGTGAAATGACCACCACCCAGGACACAAAGACCTCCGCTTGGGACACAGATGGAAGAATGCTTCAGCTTTGATCTCATTAACTTTTCCCCTGAATTCCAAACCCCTTACCTACACTTTTCTTCTTATTTAAAAAAAAAAAAAGGGGGGGGCCATTTATAATGGAATGTAAGACAGTCAGTGTGTGTGCAAACCTGCTGTCTTCTCAGATTGATGACCACCTGAATAAAGCGCCCAAAAAGATTCAATCCCTCTCTCTGCTTATTGAGTCTGGTAGATGGCAGGCAGCATGAACACTGGCTTTTCTGGTTTCAGGAGCAGGCTGGAAGGTCCCCTTGCAACCATCCTTGTTGGCAGACAGACAGAGCAGAAGTTCCCAGCCCAGGACAGGCCCAGCTCACACCTCTGCTCCCATTGGCAGCAGCAGGAGGCAGAGAACAGGGTTCCCACAGCAGGGTTCCCGTGGTCATAGTCACCTGCTCTCTTCCCTCCAGGGTGTCACAGGTGGTGGGGTGCCTAGGGTGGGAAAGGGGACTGACAAGTGTATTCCAAAGGCAGCCTGAGCCCTGGACAGCCAGGGAAGCCTTCCTGTTTTTTGATGCTTTGGAGTCAGGCATTGAATTCTCCTCTGTAGCTGTAAAAGTCCCAGATGGCATCTTCTTCCATCATAGAGCCTATTCTGTATGCACTGAAAATCTATTGTTCAGTGTAGCCACCTTCATTAGTTAGCTTAGCTAGATCTGGATAACTTATTGTGGCTTCCAGCTCAGCCCTTGCTGCTTCATCTTGCACCTTGATGTCACGGAGACAGCTTCTTTTCTTCAACTGCGTGAACCAACTTCTGCTAACTTTGGCTTTTCTTCTGATGCTTCCCCGCCTCCCACAGCCTTCATAGAATTGAAGTTCAGGCTTTGCTCTGGATTCGGTTTTGGCTTTAGAGAATGTTGTGGCTGGTTTGATCTCCTATCCAGACCACTAGCACTTTCTCCGTATCAGTAATAAGGCTATTTTGTTTTCTTACCATTTGCGCATTCACTGGGTTCTTGTCATCAAGAACTTGGCTAACTGCTTGGTGCAGGAGGCCCACCTCTCAGCCTGTCTCAGCTTTCAACTTGCCCTCCTCGCTACATTTAATCATTTCTAGCTTTTGATGTAAAGTGAGAGACCCGTGACTCATTTTTTCATTTGAACACATAGAAGCCATTGTTAGGTTATTAACTGGTCTGATTTCAACATTGTTGTGTCTTGGGAAAAGGGAGGTTTGGGGAGGAGGAAAAAAGACGGAGGACAGTAGGTGGAGCAGTCAGAACCAGACACGTTTATCGATTAAATGTGTGGTTTTATAATGATACAGTTTGTGCTGCCCTGACCCAATTAGAATAGTAACCTCAAAGATCACTGATTACAACCCTGGCTGATGGCACAGTGGATAAGGTGTCGGCCTGTGAACCCAAGGGTCGCTGGTTCAATTCCCAGCGAGGGCACATAACCAGGTTGCAAGCCAGGTCTCCAGCCAGGTCTGTAGCTGGAGGCAGGTGAAAGGCAACCATACATTGATATCTTTCTCCCTCTCTTCTTTCTCTCCCTTCCCCTCTCTCTAAGAATAATAAATAAAATATTTTTAAAAAGATCACTGATTATAGATTCAATAACAAATATAATAATCATGAAAACGTATGAGGTATTACGTGAATTACCAAAATGTGACCCAGAGGCAAAAAGTGCCCAAATGCTGTTGGAAAAACAGTGCTGATAGACTATAGGCTTGCCAGGTGCAGGTTTGCCTCAAACCTGCAATTTATGTATGAAAACCCCCTACAATATCTGGGAAACACAATGAGGTGAAGTACAAAGAAACCAGGCGTGCCCTTCTGCTGAGAATGACTCTCAAACTTGGTATCTTAAGCACCAGTCTTTCCTGTGTAATTTTAGTCCAGGCTTCAGAGGTTCAGGGGTTGTGTTCTGGGCTGTGTTTTGCTCTGTGAAGGGCAAGCTGAAGCATCACTATGAATCATCAAGACTGAGTTTACCAAGGTCTATATAGTCTCCTAACAGTGTCAGAATTGAGTTGAATTGTTGGACACCAGTTGGTGATGAAGAATTGGAGAATTGGTTGTTACTGGAAAATGGCACACTTCTACTCCTAGAAAAGTGCCTGGCACATAGCAGGCACTCAATATTTGCTAAATGAGTGAATAGATGGATGGATGCTATCTTTCCCACACAGAACTGCTAGTAAACTTCTATTTTTAATACCTTTTTGGGCATTTCCACTTCCTTTCTAATGGCTTTCTAACAGTTCAAGAAATAAAAAAATTTTGAGGCCTCAACAAGTGCCAGGTGCTAAGGTACCATCATTGATGAATATAAGGCAGAAGATATCAAGGATCTGAGGGTTTTAGAGCAGCTCAGAACTCATGGTTTCTTTCCCACCCTACCAGGTTAGAGTCCACCCTTGTGGGCGGGAGAGTCCTGGTCTCCCTCACACTGTAGGTGCCAACTGCAAATAGGGTCACACACTGCCACCTGGCTGACTGCAAAATTGCATCTTCTCACAGGTTTGATCATTTGCTAGAATGACACACAGAACTTATGATCACAGTTTATTATAAAATATATAAATGTACGGCTAGATAAAGAAGTACATAGGACAAGGTCCAGGAAAGTCTCAACAGCTGGAGCTTCTGTCCCAGTGTAACCGGGGTGCCCCATGCTCCCAGCATGTAAATGAGTTCAACAAACTGGAAGCTCCAGAACCCCACTGTTTAAAGTCTTTATATGAGGTTTCATTACAGAGGTATGATTGATTAACTCATTGACCGTGAGTGATTGAACACAATTTTCAACTCCTCTCCCTTCTCCGGAGAATGAGGATGCAGCTGAAAATTCAAACATTGATTCTCTGGTAACCAACTCCCATCCTGAAGCTATCTAACCCCCTCCCCCCAACTGATTGCCTCATTAGTATAAACTCGGCTACGGTCAAAAGGGGGTTCATTATGAATAACAAAACATAATCCTATTACTCGGGAAATTCTCAGGGTTTTAGGAGCTCTATGCCAAGAACCAAGTACAAAGACCAAATCTATATTTTTTTATTATACCACAATAAGGTATCCATAATAAGCCCTTGTGAAATGTACAGTCTGGTGGGGAAAGATCACAATAAAAATTTACATAATGTTATATATGTTGGAAGGTGATAAATGCTATGGGAATATAAAAAGCAGAGGAGAGTAAGGGGGGTTAGGAGTGCAGGTGGGTATGTGTGGCCAATGTGTTACAATTTTGAATGATTTTCAAGTGAGAACTAAGTTAGCTTTAGACAAGAACTCAAGTACTGTGGTTAGTGCAGAACTGAATCATTTAAAGAAGGGACCTGGAGGGCATGTGTTTAAAACAAATTGCCTTGATTTGTTATTCCTCTTCTAATGAGTTGAATTCTATTTTGCTTGGTTAGCAACTGGGACAAGGGTAAAGCCAGCAGTAACTATGAATCAGGTTCAGAGTTCATCTGAGACAGGATTAAAATAAAGTACTCACTAAGAATCCAGCATAGTAATGTGACATTGCAGTCATGTGGCCTGTTAGGTGAGCTGAGGACGAGTAGAACATGAGGTAGGTATGAAAGAAGTTACATGGGAAATAGGGTCTGTGAGGCCAGCACTGGAGACCTAAAATCACCATGTTGATATATCCTTCCTCCTTTCACAGAGCTGGATGTTGACATTCTTGGGACATTAAGCTCATTTATTTTGTAGGAAAAGCTTCAAACACACCCCAAGGTTCATCAAAACATGCACATTCCTCACATAGCTCTGTTAGACTCTCTTTGAAGTTACAGTGACATCAACCATGCAGAGAGACTGAGAACTGAGGGTGGCTTTAGAAGACATTTGCTCATCTGCTTCAATCCTCATTTTATAGATGAAGAAATTGCCCAAAGCCAGTGCAGAGATTTCATAGGAATCAGGTCTCTTGGCTTCTTATATGGTGTTTTCCCCACCACATTGCATTGTCTACTTTATAATCTTATGCTTAAATGAAGTTAGTATATATACAGGGTGTGTGTGATCAGTTGGCAAAATTTTAGTAAAAGCATTATATTTTGAAATAAATTTATTCTTACATGTAAATATATAAACATAGTCATTATTTTTTTAATTGTTCAAAAAGTCTCCTTTTGCTGCAATAGTAGACTCAATTCGACTTGGGAATCTTGAGCACACTTTAATTAACTTTTCTTTATCCATGGACATCATCATGTTTTCACTTAGCTTTAACAGCCTCTTTATTGGAATGAGGTTGTTTATTAACTTCTCTCTCACAAATGCTCCATACATAATAGTCTAAAGGATTTGCATCTGGTGAACTAGGCAGCCAGATTTCCTTTGACCAGAATTTAGGAACATTGACACTGAGAAATTCTTGCACCTTTTTGGTGTTACATGCTGGTGCACCATCTTGTTGGAAAATAAAATGACGTCCATTTGTGACTTGCTTCATCCACAGTACAACTACTGCTCTCAAAATGTCAGGGTAAACATCCTGGATCTTCATTGATGATCTCCTGGATTCTGTGTACAGTGTCTGGACTTGTGCGATCCTGGCATACCTTACGCATTTTCCTTATTGGTGTGGCAACATCAGATCAGTATCATACACCTTCTTTACGTTGTCAACTGTATATAAAGGGAGGTTATTGAAGTTCGAAATTTTCTTAGCAGTTCACCCTGAATGCAGTCCAGACATTCTGGTTGCTCTAACCATAACATCGTATTCCTTTGATATGATGTTTGCTCTCAGAATTTAATACTTCATATCTGAAACAGTGATGTTAAATCATAACCTTAGAAACATAGTTTTTCAAAATTGATAAGAAATATGTGAAATAAGGAGATGCAAAGTTATTGCTAATTGATTGCGTGCATCCTGTATTTTTGTGATTAATGTTTAGGGGTGACTTTCCTTTTTGCTGTGAGCTGTGTCCCTTATAGGGTAAGTCCTGGAAGCTATGTTTCTACCACGTAACTCTGCTCCCCATATAACTGATTCCTTGGACCCATTCAATTCTCACTGAGATTTTGGACTGAGTCCTGGAGTTGAGAATTAAGTCAAGTAAGTTTGCTTAAGGTATAGAGAGAAGGTCTTCAAAGTCCCATACTGAGGCCCTAAAAGCTGTTTTGTCTTAGTTCTTAAATTTCATTCTTCCAATAAACCCCTGCTGATTCAAATTGGTTTCTGTTATTTGCAATCAAGGAAGTCTTAACCAATAACAAGTTGAGGAGGACAAAGAATATCAGTTGCTTCCAGATTTGAGTTGTAGTTAAGAATTTGATTTAGTCCTGGCTGGTGGCTCAGTGGATAGGCACTGACCTGCAAACCTAAAGGTTGCTAGTTCGATTCCCAGCCAGAGCACATACCTAGCTTGCAAGCCAGGTCTCCAGCCAGGTCTGTAGCTGGAGGCAGGTGAAAGGCAACCATACATTGATGTTTCTCTCCCTCTCTGCCTCCCTCCCTTCTCTCTCTCTCTAAAAATAATAAATAAAATCTTCAAAAATAAAAGAATTTGATTTAAAAGCCATGGTTCTTTTGCTGTAGGTCATTACATTATTACCATGCAGACAATGGTTATGCCATTAAAACACTAGGGCCACACAAAGACTTAGTTTACCTGAAACTATGAGAAGATCAAGCCCTCATTGTGAGGCATTTGTCCTCAGGAGCTTATGTTTTATTATGCTCTGTTTGAGATTAGTGTTCTAGGGGGTGAACCCTTTTCAGAAGCAATCTCAGTTTACTCATCTGTAAAATAGGCATTACAATACCTTCATCATAATGTGAGGAAGAGTAAATTATATTAATTTGAAATGAAATACAATAAAATTAAAATGAAATGAAAATGAAGTAAAATGAGATAACATATGGGTTCAATCCTGCACTGCTTTTCATTAGCTGTATGAACTTGTCACATCACTCAGTCTCCCAGAGCTTGGGCAGCCTCATCTAAAAAGTGGGAGCAAAAATAACTACTTTACAAAATTAGTTTGAAAGTTCCTGACTTATCATAGGAACTTGACCAATAATAGTGTTCTTCCCATTCCTATTATGTCTTTTCACCCTTCCTTGTTTGCCATGGGCAGGCTATAGAATCACAGCGTTTCCCACAGGATTATTTCACCTGAGGAGTGGCAGAATTTATATATGGAAAAGACAATTTGAGAATGGGAAGGATGAAGTTCAAGCCACCTGAAATACAATCTCTGAGAGGAACCAGCCAGGTGCACATAGCTTTTGTATGGCTAAGATGAAAGGCAACCCAGGGGTGTGTGTGTGTGTGTAAATATTGATCTCCTGAAACTCACTTTTGTTGTTTGATGTCTGAATGTTTGAAAACTAGTTGTGCTGAAAATTAGTCATGTGTTTGAGTGGTGTGTCTGAGCTGAGGGCCCTTGGGAAAGTAGGTGAGTAGCAGTGGAGGCCACCTGATTTTTGGTTCTGGCCTTAATGGCATTGATATAAAAATATGGTAAGAGACAGCTTAGGCCTGGAGGTCACACATGACCAATAAGTAGAGATTTTGCTGTAATTTTTGTTTTTACTATGTGGAAGTTCTTGACCATAAAACTCAGAAATAACTATGTCTTCTGGATAAGGCAGCACACCCAGATATCTTAGGTATGGTGTGGTGTAAAGAATATGGGAATTGGCCCTGGCTAGTAGCACAGTGGATAAGGTGCCAGCCTGCGAATCCAAAGGTCACAGGTTCGTTTCCCCAGCCAGGGCACATAACAAGGTTGCAAACCAGGTCTCCAGTCAGGTCTGTGGCTGGAGGCAGGTGAAACGCAACCATACATTGATGTCTCCCTCCCTCTCTGCCTCCCTCCCTTCCCCTCCTTCTAAAAATAATGAAATAAAATCTTAAAAAAAAAAAAAAAAAAAAGAATATGGGAATTAGGGCAGACAGGCCTAGATGAATCTCTGCTCTACTACTTACCAGTTATATGATCTTGAATCTCCCTGACCTCCAGGTTAATCTTCTTAATTAAAGTTGGTTGATTCCCAGCCAGGGCACATAACCAGGCTGTAAGCCAGGTCTCCAGCCAGCTCTGTAGTTGGAGGCAAGTGCAAAGGTAATCATACGTTGAGTGTCTCTCTCACTCTCTGCCTCTCTCCCTTTCCCTGTCTCTAAAAATAATAAATAAAATCTTTTAAAAAAGAAAATGCTGAAAAAAAAGTTGGGATAACACCTAGAATTAAATGACATGAAATGAATTTCATGTATGTGAAAGTGTCTGATATATTTTATCCTTAATTTTGACAAAATAGCTATAAAATAACACAAACATATCATTTGAAGACTACTTAAACTTTTATTTTTAAAAAAGAGTTTATTAATTTATTTTTAGAAAGAAGGGAAAGGAGGGAGAAAGAGAGGTAGAGAAACATCAATGTGTAGTTGCCTCTTGGATGCCCCCCAACTAGGGACTTGGCCCAAAACCCAGGCATGTGTCCTGACTGGGAATCGAACCAGTGACCCTTTGATTCATGGGCCAGTGGTTGAGCCACACCAGCCAGGGTTGAAGGTCTACTTTTATTGAAACAAACAAACAAACAAATCCCTAGATCTTAAAGTTCTTTTGAGATTTAAGGTATTTTTATCCTAGATCAAAATGGATGGTGACAAGTGCCTAACCAGTTGGGCCAGTTCCAAGCTTGTGTCCTCAGATGTCATGGACAGGAAAAAAACCAGTTATCCTAATTGTCTCTACCTCTTGGCCTCTATACCAAGTCCTATGGATACCTGGCTGGGTCTCAGTAAGGACAACCACTCAACTTTTCATGTTAATGAATATTGTTAATTATAAAAAAAATTTGATACCTATGTTGAAATCTACACTTCTTTTTGTTTTTTAATTTTATTGTTGTTGTATTACATCCATCCTCTTTTTGCTCCCCTCTGTCCCCCTCCCTACCCACCCATTCCCTCCAAAGTCAATTGAAACCTACACTTCAATGAATAATATTAGGTGAGTGTTTTGTGGATTTTTTTTTTTTAAGGTATTGACTACATACTCACCAATGTTATCAGATTACACATACACACAAGTGATGTTTAAATGTTTATGGCCTATGTAAAAAAGAAGAAAATTTTACCCTTTGAAAAAGTATGGATGGAACTGAAGGACATGCTGCTAAATGAAAGAAGCCAGTCAGAGAAAGACAATACCATATGATTTCACTCATATGTGGACTTTAATGAACAAACTTAACTAACACAACAAAACAGAGACAGATTCAGAGATGGAGAGCAGATGACAGCTAGTGGTGGGAGTAGTTTTGGGGGTGGAGGGATTGAGCAAAAAGGAAAAGGACTCTTGGACATGGACAACAGTGTAGTGATTGCTGGTGGAAGGAGTATAAGGGGACTAAATGGTAATGGGAAAAAATACAATAAAGATTAAATCTGGTCAGGGGGAAAGGGGTTGGGGGGAGGGGGGAGGCAGAGGCAAAGAAGGGGAGCAGCTTAGACAAGAACCTAGTATAAAGGAACCATGGACATGGACAATAGGTGGGACTGACTTTGGGGGGAATGGGTGGGCGGAGAGAGGGACAGAGGGGAGCAAAAAGGGGATGGATGTAATACAACAACAATAAAGTTAAAAAAAAAAAGATTAAATCTTAAAAAATGTTTATGGTCTAGACACTGATTGACAAGTTGACCTAGAAAAGCCAAAATGTTTGGGTTAGGTCCCCCTACCTGAATTAAATGGAATCATCTCCTAATGGATGTTTAAAGCACCTGAATATGACAATTTTTTTCATTTTCTTCTCTAGATACGCAATGGTGTCAGATAGCCAGATTGCCAATGAGACTCAACCCCAGCCAATACCGGGCAGGATTCAGAAAGTGAAGGGGGCAATCCTGCAAAGCTTAAACCAAAAAAGTAATTGGGGGTGGGGTGTGTTTGGGAAACAAATGTCCTAGTTTAGGGGCTGGTGACTGGGTGGGTGCAGAGCTGAGCTATTAGCACTTTGGCTGGGGGGCAGAGAGTGAAGCGCAGCCCACCCATACAGGGGCCTCTTGCTCACTTCACATCTATTCATCTGAAAGCTAGGTGGTGTAGAGAGCCAGGAAAAAACAAACAAACAAACAATCCAGACAAGGTTCTTGTCCTCTGAAATAGTACAATATGAAACAGAATGCTACCAACTCTAGCATTTTCCAACTTTGGGAGACATGCGACTTTTGCTGTGGAAAGCATGGGCCGATAGGACAGGTTCTGGGCTCTGGGGTGGCACGGGTGCTGCAAACTGAGTAGGGGGACATCACCTAGTCATCTGTGCTGTCAGCCTGGGTTTGTCGGCCTGGGTTTTGTGCTCAAAATCACGAGGTTACAACAAGGCAAGTTCTGCAGAAATCCAGGTCAAACAATTAAGGATTGCCAAGAAACGGGTGAATAAGTTTTTGGTTGTAATGTCATTGTTATAGCCACCACAAAATATGTGCTGATGTATTTATCACCACAGGCTGCAAGAAAGTGGGCTACATTATTCAGGATAGGTTCAGTTCTACGAGATGATATAATTGGCATTTCAGGGGTAAAGAACTGACGTGGCTTGCACCCAAATTCCCCTTGGGCTTTTGCTAACCAAATGAGCACAGGTTCTGTCCTGTCAGGAGCTTCCGTAACCCTGGCTAGACTACAAATGGGTCTGCTCCAGGCTCCAGACTCCAGGCTCCAGACCCCAGCCAAGCCTGCATCCCCTAGAACCCAGGAGTCCCCCAGTGGGTATGGGGCCCCAGGGTTTTCCTGCTTTCACAATCAGCACACCCTGTTGCCCTGAGTTTTGGGTGACCAAAGGTCCAAATCAGAATAGTCCCCCATTATCCGGGCATGGCCTTCCTGGTGGCCTCTTCTTTCAGGAGACTGTTTCAGAGCCAACATTGAGCTTTGTGGCCCTGGGCAATAGCAGGCTATTGGGAGATTACCAAAGGATTAGGGGGTTTGCTGAGTGAGCACGAGTTGGGTCCTTTCTGCCAGAGTAATTTTCCTGAAACAGATTGGTGATCAAAGCCCCTCTGTGGCTCCTGTCTCCACAGCTGTAGTTGGAAAGGTGTCACTCAATCACCCTCTGTGTTAAACTAACCCAGCCAAGGACGTAATTATTAAAATGCAGGTTTCTGGGTGTACTCCATGACCTGTTGAATCTGAATTTCTGCATGGAGTGTTCAGGAACCTACTGTTAAAACAAGCTCCCCTACTGATTCTTATGTACCCTAAAGTTTGAGAAGCAAAGTACACTATAGAATAAAGTCCAAGCAGCTTTGCCTGGTGTACACAGCCCAGCAGGATGTGGGTCTGTCTTCATCTTCTCATCCACCTGGAAAAGCACCTGCCCACCTGCAACCCTCCACTTCTAGCCAAACTGACACACCTTACAGAATTAAGGTCTCTCACTCTCATGCTGCTCCCACCCTCCCATTTCCCCTTTCTTCCCTTTCCCTTATTATTCTTTTACTTTCCTTAACTATTATCTCACTCATTGTCTCCTCTACTTACCTGTCAGTAGTATCCACACTGAATCATTTGGGTAGTTGTCTTTCACCCCATTGGATGATGAGCTCCAGGGGTATGGGAACTGTGTCTTATTCTTGGTTTCCCAGCATGTACAGTGCTTTCTGTTCCTTCAAAGAGGCTCAGAAACAACTGGGAATGAATCAAGTTCTTAATTTCAAGGCATCTACTTGGGTTGAATGTATCTTCTTAACAAAACCCAAACAGTGGTTGTGATAGTTGTTTTTAAATTCTGGTCTCTCAAGTACGCAAAGAAATCAATAAAGAAGAAATAAACCCAGGCTATGAGATTAACCATGTACCCTTTGAGGTTGTTAGGTAAATTGTAATTTGCAACAAATTACAAATGAAGGTACAACCACAGTGTGACTCCATCCTAAGTGCAAAACCATGCTCATGGGACTAAAGTTCAATGGCAGGGCGTTGGATGGGTGGGCTACAGATGGGAGTTAGGGAATTCTGGGGCTGAAGCTAAGACAGAGGTTCTATCCCAGGATCTCCAGGGAGAAAGCAATCAGAGGTCTGGTTTGGCATCAGGCTAATAGACCAAGGGTCGGTGCTCTGAAGATCAAGTAGCCTCACCAGGTCCTGAAGGCAGCAGTTGAGGTAGGAGCCATGAATCACCATCAAAAGTCAGGAGCTGAATAAAACTGGGCCAAGAACTGTGAAGATTAGAAAAGGTGAAGCCAGCACTACTCTCCAGGAGCTCTTGCGGTGGAGTGGCATGTCTCAGTGATGTGGTTTCATAAGGGAGACCTTGTTTCAAAGAGTAGTTGTAGGCCCTGAAGGTATGTTCATGGGGATACGCCACGTACAGAACATAGGTATCTGGGCACGCTGGGCCCCTTGGGAGAGTTCTTAACCGGCTCTCCTCTCCATCTTTCTTTTAAAAATAAACAACAGACATTTCTTTCTTACAGTTCTGGAGGCTGGAAGTCTGAGATAGGTTGCCAGTGTGGTGAGTTCTGGGAAGACAGACTGCTAACTTCTTGTGTCCTTACGAGGCCAAGAGCTAAGAGAGGAAACGGGCCCTTTTGTTTCAGGCTCTCTCTCTGACTGTGCTACTGACCACAGCTTTTGCAGTTTTAAAAGGCCACCATCACTCTTTCTGCTCTGGCCAATTATAAATCACCCCTTTTCATCAATTGCGCCCCCAAATTAAGTCAGATCATGAAATAGCAAGCTTGTGAGTTGGTACATGTGGCACTTGAGTAAAGTCTAAAAGCTGTGAGCCTTCTTACATTTGGGGTTGTCTCTGATAAAAGGAGCAGGTTCCTAAACACTCCTGCCTGCTTAACCTCTGCATGCCCTTCTCATGTGTGGCCTGGAGGAACTGTCCGTCTGTCATCTTTGCATTAACTGAGTCCGTTCCCGGGACCCCAGTGGTTGTCAGGACCAGGATGTTTATTCCAAATGTCTCACCACTCATGTTTCTTCAGCTTTCTTAATTTTTTTTTTTCTTTTTATTTCCATTTAGGCCAGTACCTGCCATTCTTTTTACCTAAGGAAAGGATTAAATAAAACACTGTTTGTTCATCAGCTGTCCCATGGAACCAGGCTGCTGGGGAGTCTCATGAAGGCAGATTGTCCCTGTGTCCCCCAGCCTCTGTCCTGGCCAAAGTGTAGGACCTTGGGTGTCTGCCTACGTCCAAGGGGTGTGTAGCCACCCATCATATCTCTACACACAGCTTCAGCTTCTGTTCAACCCTCTTCTCCATTCTATGTTGCTGTTCATTCCCAAAGTAAATTTCTCATTAATATTTTAAGCACTGTGATGTATCTGTTCCTTTCTTCCAGTTCTTTGGGGGTCATTGTAGAAGTACTTTGTTTTGAGAAGAAGGTCTGACAAGTACATACATGCAGTTTTGACCTTTGCTTGATAGCGGGTTTTTTCCACTATTTTTCCCCCCTAACTCCTTTGCTTTCTTCCTTTATTTAGTATTTTAAACATTTAGAGATGGGGAAAGGGAGGGAGAAAGAGAGCCAGGGATACACCAATCAGTTGCCTCTCACACACCCCCACCTGGGGACCTGGCCTGCAACCCAGGCATGTACCCTGTTTGGGAATTGAATCAGCAACCTTTTGGTTCACAGGCCGGCACTCAATCCACTGAGCTACACCAGCCAGGGCATCCATGTTCTTTTTAATTAAAAGGGAGGACATGAATGTGGGTTGATGACAGAACTGGGGCTGCCAAGACTTGATCCCGATCTTGGCTCTGACATCAAATCTCCCTTTGGCTTTGGACAAGTTCCTTAAATCGTCTCTTTTTCACTGGCTTTAATGAAGAGTCCAGGTCGTTTTTTTGAGACATGCTAAATATTATTATAAATGTTAATTACAGAAGATACCTTCTCAACTGCATAGCTGCATGCTTTGACAAGTGCCATGTTCCCTTCTGCAAGGCCCAGGGCCCTACCCACTAGTTTCTCTCTGCCTGGGCATCTTTAGATAACTGCCCACTTTTCACTGAAATAGAAATACCAACCATGGATATTCATTAATAGTAGCTACTAAAAATTAAAAATCAGCCCTGGCTGGTGGCTCGTTGGATAGGTGCTGGCCTGCAAACCCAAAGGTTGCTGATTCTATTCCCAGCCAGGGCACATAACCAGGTTGCAAGTCAGGTCTCCAGCTAGGTCCGTAGCTGGAGGCAGGTGAAAGGCAACCATACATTGATGTTTCTCTCTGTCACTTTCTCCTTCCCTTCCCCTCTTTCTAAAAATAAAGAAATAAAATCATTGACAAAAAAAAAAAGCCAACACCTTTTGCCAAAGGAAGATGTGTGGGGGTGCGTGTGTGTGTGTGTGGGTTCCTGGTGTGGACTGTGTGCTGTGTTATATAACACCTGGTCCGTGATACCTGGATGTTATTTGGTGGGTAGCTGGTTGGATTTGGGGCTTAACATTCCTTGGGATCTATTTGTAGCCTTGCTGGGAATTTAGATGACTCTTTGAAGTTTCAATCCAGCTGATGAATGATCTCTTTCCCTGGTTCATCTGACTCAGCCCAGCTGGTTTTCAGGTTCAGTGATCTTGTTTACTTGACTCCTAGAGAGAGTTCCTGACCGTTGGTGTGGAGTTGGCACTGAATCATAGCAGCCATGCCAGGCTTGCAGGGAGGGTGCTCTGAGGACATCTGGGCTTCTCCACAGGGGGTTCCAGGCTTGCTCTGTTGAGGAGCTTTAACATCCTAAGAAGCTCTTTGAGTTTATTTGGCCCTAATATGGGCCACCTAATGATCTATGGGGAGTGTGATGTGTTGCACACACACACACTCAGGGACCCAGAGCCCTTCCACCTTGTGGCTTTTCCATCCTTAGTCCCTGGGGCTGTTTCCAAGGTTCAAGCTGGGTTACCACAAAAGAAAGTTCCAAACGGCAGAGCCTGGGGGGAGAGTGTTCGAGGGCCACTCCTGCTCTGACATTGTACATTATACAGCCACTTCATTCTGCCCAAGTGAACTTAGTGACAAGACCACACGACCCTACAAAGCTTGAGGAACACAGTCCCTACCTGGGCAACTAAGCACCAAGTCATTCTTCTACTGTCGTGAGAGAAGAAGCCAGCAGCCTCTCTACATCCTAGCCTCTTGAATCATTCAGATCTTTTTTGTTTTCAATTAAAAGTGTGATTTTATTGTTTTTATTGTCTAAGTTACAGTTGATATTCAATATTTTATTAGTTTCAGGTGCACAGCACAGTGGTTAGACATTCATATAACCTACAAAGTGTTCCCCTCCCCCATACTTCATGAGGTCTGCATTCTACACATGCCTTCAGGGCTGGCTTCATGGGTACGAGGCCTGTCTGTGCAGTTGTACAGGATTCCACACTCAGAAGGGCCTTGCATTTGATTTAATGTTCTGCTATTGCCGTCTTTAAATTCTATGTAATTTTTTAACAAGACATCAACATCTTCGCTTGGCACTGAGCTCCCAAAATTATGTAGCCAGTTCCGCTTGCGATTTCCTAAATTAGCACTTTTGTTCCACCCAATTCAGTATTTATTGAAGATCATGTGAGGAATGCGAAGGTAAGGTTTGGTATCAGGGGTCCTATAATTCAGCAGGGGGATGAGAGGAATGGAATAAGTCGTCATTTGAAAGAGTTGCCCACACACTGCTGTGCTTATTCATGGGAATGAAAGGTGGCCTCTAATGATTGGTGATAGAAGACGTTAGCTCCGGGTAGGATTTTTTTAAAATGAACTATTTCAAACATACAGAAAATAGAGACAGTAATCGTACAGATGTCTATATACGCACAGACCACCTAGTTTTGTCGCTTTGAACATGTTGCCAGGCTTCCGTCAGATATTTTTAGGAAATTAAAATGTTACGGAGTTGAGCCTCCTCCCTGATCTTGTTCCCCTTCCTTCCACCTAGAAGCAATCACTTCCTGGATTCAGAATTTATGTTCCCCATGCATGTCATAGTATTTTTTACTGCGTATACATATGTCTATAAATAATCTTTATTATTTTTACATGTTTTAAATTATATAAAAATGGCATCATACTTTGCTCATCCATTAATTTAACAGATGTTTATTGAGTAGCTACTATGGCCAGGCACGTTTTCCTCACTAGAGGAGGGGCTATGCTGACCAACCCCACTGAGCCAATGGCGTGCCACAGTCTGTCACTGAGCGTGACAGTCACAGCTGCCTGACCATGCTGGTGACACTCTCTCCAGCTCTCCAAGGGAGAGTCATGCCACTTTGTAGCAGTGCATGACAGCCAGCTCTCCAGTCATCTGTGAGGGTGGTCAAGATCAGTGCAGTCATTTTGTAGGCTACCTTCAAACTACACATGGCCCGGAGGGACCCCTTTATATTCCTATTCAATTTAAGGACAACGCGTCATTTCTTCACTAAATCTGGCCAAGGCACCAACACTAATTAATGAGATCTGTCAGATGTCGAGGGCCCACATCAAATTTGCCAACCCAGTCGAAGGCTCTTCCGCTAGGCAGGTTACATCATTGGTTCTGCTGTTAGTATTAGTCTGGCCCCAAATCTAATCAGTGCCAGGGTTTCCTCTGAGAAGGGCATAGAGTGCAGCTGGAACAAGCCAGGTTCACTCATAACCCCTCCTGCTATTTGCCGTGATCCAACTATGTAATTTCTGGTTGTTCATCCCAGGTTTTAAATCATTTGTAAGTGTTCAGTTTCCACACAACTTCATCATTTGCCAAGAATTTAAAATCACATTCTCTGTTCAACTTCTAATGCTGGGATCCATGTTTAGTTTTGAAGCTTTTTTTTCTGTTTTCTAGTTCTGTTTTGGGGTTTTTCTTGCTGATGATTTTTGTTTCTATTTGATGAGAAATGTAAGATTGGAATGTTAATATATTTCAGTTTAGTTCTATAATGTCAAAAACTTAAAAATGGATTGGTTAATAACAACAAAAAAAGTAAAAACTTCTGCTCTCATGGAGTTTTTATTCTAGAGGAGCAGAGAGCTAATAAGCAAGACAAATAAGTAAAAACATAGGATGTTTGGTAGTGACAACTGCTAAGACTCTAAGAAAAGGTAGAAAAGGGAGTATAATAGGATAGATTTAGGGGCAGTTGACATTTTAGATTGAGTGACCAGAGAGGGACTTGCTATTCCTATCCTCCTTCTCTTACATGCTTTTGTTCACCATTATGGTCAAAACCTATATTTCTAATTCATTCCTTTCCATTGGTATATAACATTTACTGCATGAATAGACCACATTTCATTTTCCATTATGTTGTTCAATATCCGGTTTTTTAATTTACTATTTTGCTATTGGAAACAAGGTTTCAAGAAGCACATTTGAACATGCCCCCTGCTCACATGTACAAAGTTTCTCTCAGACTAGGCCTATGAGGAGACTTAGCTCTGCTCCATTCGATGTTGTCAAATTGCTGGTCAAACTGGTCATATTCATGTATAGTGTCTGCAGAAAAGGGCTAACATGAGACTCCTGAAGCCGCTGTCTCCAAAAGGGCCTGCTTACAAGGTTAGCCCTTGACTGGGTTTTGGCAACTGGGATTTCTGGAGTGTTCTCACTGTTCTTTAACTGATAATGGGGAGTATCCCATGCCTAGACTTATGCAAACACTGGTTTATGCTCAACATATGCTTTATTTCTGAGAGTCTAGAGCTTAGAGTGTGCTGATGTGATACAATAAGACCTTTGGGTGCTGAGTTTTTAATGGACTTCCCAAGGCAGAAACACCGCAAACATGTTGCTATGTTTCACTGCAGGGGAATGAATGGATTCTGTGCATGGGTGCCCGCAGACTTTGCCCATGTCTTTTCCCTTATGATCTGTCTGTGCAGTCCTTCTACATTGCTATAATAAATCCCAGCCATGGGTACAACTATATGCTGAATCTTGTAAGTCTTCCTAGCCAATCCCTGAACATTCTATGTAATTCGGTCATGAGGAACCCTACCACACACTCACCAGATTGAGTATTCCAATTGTCCCATGACTTAGCCTGGTTGGTATTTCTTGTGGACTAAATGTTTTTGTCCCCCCTACTTCCCAGTATGATGGTATTAGGAGGTGAAGCCTTTGGAAGTGATTAGTCCACAGGGGTGTAGCCCTCATAAATGGCATTAGTGTCCTTATTAGAAAGAAGAGGCCAGAGAGCTAGCTCACTCTCTTTCTACCATGTAAAGACACAAGGAAAAGTCTCAGTCTGAAACCTAGAAGATGGCTCTCGCCAGAACCTGACTGTGCCAACATCCTGGTCTCCAACCTCCAAGCTTCAGTTTTGTGAAAAATATATTTGTTGTTTATAAGCTACCCAGTGTATGGTACTAAATGGGTTTAAATCCCAGCTCCACCACCTACTATTCAATTTAGTTGAAGTTAACCTCTCTGGACCTCTGTTTACTCATCTATAAAAGGGAGATAATCACATTTCTTGCTTATTAGGTAGTTGTATGGATTATGCGATTAAACATGCAAAGTCCCTAAAATAGTCCCTGGCACATAGCTATAGCTGGTGATTAGTGTTAGTAACCAACATTATTGTTTAAGAAAAAATTTTCTTGCTCTGGCTGGGTGGCTCAGTTGGTTGGGACATTATCCTGTACACTACACCAAAAAGTGGTAGGTTCTATCCCTGGTCAAGATATATACCTAGGCTGTGTGTTTAATCCCTGGTCGGGGCATGTACAGGAGTCAAGCAATCAATGTTTCTCTCTCACATCGATGTTTCTTTCTCTCTCTTTCTCTCTCTCTCTCTCTCCCTCTCTCAAATCAAGAAAATATCCTGTGTGAGGATTAAAAAAATTTTTTTTTTTTTTTTTTTTTTTTTCATTTTAAACAAGAAGTTTATTTAAACAACAAGACGCTTGACTTGAAGGGAAAACTATCTAGGATTCATTTCTTTTAGAGTAATTTATCCCTACTTAAAGACAGGTTGCCCTACATGTAACAGCTACGTACAAAAAAGTTATAAAATTGTCCTTGGTTTTACAATGATAAATGAAAAACATTAAAATTCTCCAATCAA